>VZSF01001349.1:804701-858590 GCA_013398295.1 Chionis minor
AAAAAAAAAAAAAGCTGTGCTCTTTTTTTCATGTGATGCCTTTTTAATTTATTTAAGCTTTACCTACAATATGTGAATCAAATGGCCTAATAAATGCCTGGACCTTATGACTGTAAAATGGCCTTTCAGAGTTATATGGTATAACCCTTCTTTCTCTAAAAGTGAATAATGCACTTCAAGGCAACGTGAGCTCGTGAAGCCCTTAAAGCACAGTTGTAACTACCTGTAAAACGACGGTTGGATTTCATACAATCATACTTGTATGACATGAGTTGGTTGATGGCATTTTTTGTCATGAAAAAATAGAGTCAATCACAGATTTTTGCCAAAGCTCTTAATTTTATTTTTTTTTCCTCTCTTAAACGTCTTCAGAAAAACAAATGCAAGTAACTGAACTTAAATGTTTGACCCAACTGTCGTGGTTTGGGCGGGTCGGTACCTCAAACCAGGACACCCAACCTTTCACTTGGTTTCTTCCAAATAAACCTACCATAGTTTGCAAGAAAATATATATTGACATTTACCCTCTTACGTTAATTCCAATTACAGAACAAATGTGAATATTATATTCTGTGTCGAAGTGATGAGTTTCAGATTTAATACACTGTATTTTTAAAAGGGAAATGCACTTAAATAAAACTGTTATTACAGAAAAGCTAAGATGAAAAATGCAAGAGTTTTTAATACGCTGTAAAACCAGTAGAATATTTAAATGAAACTCCACAACCGAATAATCAATGTAAATATTTTCTTTAAAAGTTGTAAGTTTTCATATCATGTGTTGTAAAGTTTTCATAAATGAGGCTTTAATGTAAACACTGGTAACATGAATTATTAATTGCTACATTGCTTATTGTGTTTTTATGCTGTTTTATACTTTTTTATGAGTTACGATAGCAGCAATTAAGTTGTTTGTATTTTGCTTATCTAAAATAAATGCTTTTATCTTGCTATAGAATAAACACATTTCAGTAAAACCGATGGGCATACGTCTTTGATAGAAAACCCAGAAAGGTTGCTTTTACGAAAACGCTTTCTTGGGACGTTTATTGAACTTTTGGGGTTTTTTTATTCTGTCAAACACACAGGGTAGATGGGTGCTGCTGGGAACCGGGTGTGCGATGAGCTCTTGCGTGCGCTGCTGGAGGGTGGCGCGCGACGTCGCCGGGGCTCCGACGCCTCGCTCCGCAGCGGGAAGGCAGGTGGCAGAGGGACAAAGCATCGGCGGGACCCTGCGTGACGTTTATCCGCCGGAGCAGGACGGCCAACCTGTCTCTCCGCAGCAGCGCTCGGAGATGCAAGGAAGCACAAATTGTGGGTTTCTTTGTATCTTTGAGTTTCAGATGTAAACGCGGCTACTGCCGTGGGCTGCCCATCCCTAAGCCCCCAACTCCTGACTTGTCCGACTTGTATTTTATCCTAAAAGCAGGATATGAGAGAGGGGGGATGGAGAGGGCAGGTGTTTCCTACGAATGACTTGGAAATGTTTGCATCCGATATGTTGGTGCTCTTCATATATTTTTACTCTCGACAGAGAGGAGGAATCCTTTATTTTCTTCTTGCCTTTCTTTGCTTGCAGTAGCGGTGCTGCGAGCGCAGTCCGACCACTATCCCCAGTTGTCTTGCATGATTAATTACAGCATCTGTCCTGTCAGAAGCTATAATGAAGAGGTCTTGATAAAAATTGCAAATTACCACTGGCAACAATCTTAAACTGCTTATGATAAAATGAAAATTAAAAACAGCAAGTGTCAAACCTGAGCAGAATCCTAATCCCGTCCAAGGCGGTGTCCATGGCTACCGCGCGCAGGCCACCCCCGAAAAATAATGGAATATAGATCCCCAAAAAGTTGCAGCCGGACTTGAGGGAAGAGGTGCGAGAGCGTGTGCGTTTATTAATAATGAATCCAGCCTTCAATATTTCATCATCGTCAGGTAGTCTGTTTATTATGTACAAATATTGAGCAGCGAGGGGTTCTAATTATAAATTTATAGATTCCTCGGCGCGGAAAAAAATCGTGTATAAATTGAAGCTTTTCATAATAGCTGTTAGTTGACAGCTACCCACGCTCCTAATAGCCTTAGTATGATATCTAATAATGTCTGGGAGGGCGGATGCTTATTCCAGGAAGGAAGAAGGAATAAAATAAGGAAAACTTCAGGAAGGCTGCCTGCCTTCGAACTGGCACGGCAGCGGCTGCTTGGGAGGGGTTTCTGCGTGTGCGGGTTTTAAGCAATGTTACATAACAAAGGCAACCATTTTCTCCTCCTTTTGAAACCTCCAGACAAACGTCTTCAGAAATAATTGCTAAACCGCACGTGACAGTAATTGTGCATTAGTTCTATAATTGTCATTTTGAAGCCCTATGAAGTATCGTTGGAAAAATGTCACTAGTGATAAGAGTTAATTACAACTGAAGTCTGTTTTCAACTATTTGCAGCGAGAAGCAGGTGTTATTACACTCATTAAATGATTTCATAAATCCTGGGTTTTATCACATTTGATTAAGAGCTGCTGAACTACTGATGGTCAATTCCAGGAAAAATAGTTTTAATTACTGCAGCTAAACAAAATTAATCATCGAGCAGGACTGTACATGTTAAATATCAAAATTTGAATCTTGGAAAAACCGGAGCATCCCTCTACTTGCTACAAAATTGTATTTTGCATTACCCACAATAGCATATTGCAGAACATCTTGTGTTTCAAACTGTGCAAGTTGGTGTTCGTATTCCCTAAGTCGAAGTGAGTAACTTTGCTATCATAGGTCATAAATGAAACTGTTGATTTAAGTTGCTTAATATGCAATTTGCGCAGGAAAAAATGCAGTAGCCGTCTGATTTGGGTGTCGTGCGCGGTTTAAAGAATGTTTTCCTTCGTATCATTTACAAGCACTTAACTGCTCCCTTCTTTTCCTGAGGTTTCAGATGCTTTATCACCCCGGTTAACCACATTCTACTTTCACATTAACCCAGGTTGACACATGATGAAAGAACATAAGGAGGTTTAATTTTTAGCTGACACAGGGTCATTAGTTTCTAAGTTGGAGAACAAAGGCTTTAAATACCTCTATGCAACATAATCTCAATTTTATATTATCACCTGACCATTGTGGTTGGCAGGACAGATGGATTAAATATCTGGAGTTTAACCAGAAGTCTTGCGCTGGCTCTTTTCAATGGGGACTGGCTGTTTGAATGGCTCCTTTTCCATTTCTCCCTTCATGGAGTGTTTTGCAGCGCTGGACTTCTTTCTAACCTTTCCCTCCCCCCTTTGTTTGGCTTTTGTTTTGCAACAGCTGTTATTATCGTTTTTGGTCAGCTGTGATTGCTGGAGGCAAAATAGGACCAGATGGTGTTTTGCTATGCATGAATGGCGAGTTAGAGGAGTTTAGATTGAATAGGCCAAGTTTGAATGGTGTCTATGCACCACCTGCCCTCTTCAGCAGCCGCGCACCCATCACAGGAGCATGATCTGTCTCAGACCTACTGGAATTGGATGGGAATGGAGAGCGCCTCCTTGGATTTTCTCCATATTTATTGATCTGCCATGCACTAACAGCATAATGCAGTACACAGTCAATTTGAGTTAATTGGATATGACACAGCATGTACATGTAATCTATCACTGTAGTCTCCTGGTACACTTTAGGTTTCGCTGCCGCGAGAACGCGCGGTGTTAGCCGGCATTAATAGGCTAAGTGGATGGAAGCGAAACGGGAGCGTTGTAGGGCTTGATTTAACAAAATATACCGCGCTTTTAAAACCATACCCTGGAAACGGCCAGCGCTGTAGTTAAATAGCAGCATTTCGGGTTTGGTAGGCTGGACCGAGGATTTTGGCGCAGAACAAAGCCCACCTCCTTCCCGCGCTTCTCTGAGGGGTTTGCCAGTGAGGCTGGAACGGGCAGTTGACGAAAAGTAGGGAGCAGCGTGGGTAGGGATGAGCCGGTGCTGTTTGCGAAGGGCTGGGTGTTTATGTGGAGGAATCTACTTTGTGGCAGACGGGATATTGTATTAAGCAAATTCTCATTTCCAGCCCCTAAAGCGCAGAAATGTAAAATTAGGCGTCCAAATTGGGGTTGGAGTAGCAAAGGACTGCTTTGGTGTCCTAAAACTGGTCGTAGAGGTAGAACTTCAGTGTCAGAGAAATTTAAGGTCTGTTGTATCCTCTGTTAAGGTTGACTGAAAGGCATCAGCTGTACAGGAGTTATGTCCGGACATTACGGAATAAAATACATCCGTTTTACAAATAATGAATAAAGTACGTAACCATAACATATAATACAGAAATTGCTTGGGTTCTTGCAGCCAGTGGATGTTTAAAAACCTGCTTACGCCTGTAACCGGGGCTCGTGATCAGGCTCTCCCGAAGTTGGCAGGAGCTGCTTACTCAGTGTCTTTGTCTGTGGTGTCAGGTAGCCCAGTGAGCTACTTTATTATGAAAATTGCATTCAACTGAAGAAATGCTAAATATTTTCAAGTGCCTGTGGGAAAAGCTAGGTCTGTATGAAAGGATTTGGTTCTTAAAGTCACCGAGAAGCTAATGCTTCTCAGGTGCATCTGAGGGCGAGAATTTTCGATTAGACTACTGAAATCTTTCCGAAGAGAATGTATCGCTTTGAATGAGCTGTTCTGACACTTCAGTAGGCTACGCTGGAGATTTATAATGTACTCTGTTTACCTGGCTTAAAAAAAAGAGAAGTGGTATTTTAAACAGTGGGTTTTGTCCGAGTTCTCGGCGCGTTAATATCTTCAGCCCCTACACAAACCAAAGTAGTGCCGTTTTGTTATGAGGCTTGAAATTAAACGCATTCTAAGCTTTTAGGTTAAAAAAAAATTAAACTGATGATTGTGCGTGATGTGGTGTAGTTGTGTGGGCACTTCCTACAGGTATCATTTATTCTCTTTTCCCTCTGGGAACGTCTTTATTGATACAGCCACCTCTGGTCTGTTATTTTCTCCAAACTGGAGGTGTTACACTACTTTGACTCTGCTGCTCTAATTGAAACAGAAAGGCTTTGATCCAGCAAATCACTTAAAATGAGTGGATAATTCATGTATATAAGTAGTAATTTCATTAAAGTGACTACTCGTATGTTTCGGTTTACGGTTGCTCAAGTGCTTACATAGATCAGGGGTCTAATTGCAAAACGTTGTATTTGTTTTCCAAACAATTACAAGTAGCGATAGTAAGAATAATCAGGACCTAGAAGTAACGTAACCTAACTTCCATTTCCTGCGTTTTCTTTTATTAGGTTCTATTCTAAACAAGTCACTGGTCTGCTTTTCAAGTGCAGGTATCTAACCTTTCTGCTGGTTCAGTGACTGTGCATCAGCATCAATGTGTAAAGAATTAACCATCCGACTGGTGATTCGTATACTCGGGCGTTCAGATGGGTCTCTACCGTGCCCAGGTCTGAAAACCTGTCCCTGGATCAGCCGTCGCGGCTCTTGGTGGAGCAGGTGCCTTGCCCAAATATTTGTATTTACAAAACGGAGAAGTAAACGCAGGCAAACAAAGCACCATTATACCTACCAGCAATATTTGTGAAACCTAAAGGGTACAGTTACGGCAGACAGCTTTATTTTTAATGCTATATCCCCTAGTGTACTGGTAACAAACATAGGCATTGCATTAGCATCACGTACAGAAATAACAAAGCCCATGGGTTACACTTTTCTCGCTGGTGGTTACAGGTGCTTAATTTTGGAATGGGTTTTGGTGTTCCACGAATCACAAGAATTGACCGTACAGCATGGATATTTGAAAAATAATGTGTAGCTGTTATCATCGCGTACTGTCTTCCCTGTTCCTAGTTTTGGAAGTGCTGGAAATCAGAGGTGACTTGTGGAAATTCTGCCGTGTCAGCTGTTGATTAGGGGATGCTCGCTGCTGCACCACTGTGCGTGTGTGCCCAGGGCAGTATAATTTGGTAGTGGCGAGCAATCCATGTCTGTGCTCCAGCCTTACGCAAAACTGCTTTTCCAGGTGTGCCCTTACCCCGCAGGGTGGTGAGCGTTTCCTGTCGCCTTCGCTGATACGGGGCCAAACGGCTGTGGAGCTGTACGTGGAGCTGCGCTGCGGCGTCAACCACATCGCATTCCCTGTTCCTCCCAACTTCCTCCCACTTTTCCTGTTGCCTCTTTCCACATTTCTCTCTGCTCTGCTAATCACCTCCCACTAGATCAGGCTGCTCTGAGCCCCGTCCAACCTGGCCTTGAACACTTCCAGGGATGGGGCAGCCACAGCTTCTCTGGGCAACCTGGGCCAGTGTCTCACCACCCTCATTCTGAAAAATTTCTTTCTGACGTCTGACTTAAATCTCCCCTCCTCCAGTCTGAAGCCATCACCCCTCGCCCTATCACTACATGCCCTTGTAAAAAGTCCCTCCCCAGCTTTCCTGTAGCCCCCTCCAGGTACTGAAAGGGGTGATAAGGTCTTCCGGGAGCCTTCTCTTCTCCAGGCTGGACAACCCCAACTCTCCCAGCCGAGGTGCTCCAGCCCTCGGATCATTCCTGTGGCCTCCTCTGGCCTCCCTCCAACAGGTCCGTGTCCTTCTGATGTTGGGGTCTCCAGAGCTGGACCCAGGACTCCAGGTGGGGTCTCCCCAGAGCAGAGCAGAGGGGTAGAATCCCCTCCCTGGCCCTGGCGCCCACGCTGTGGGGATGCGGCCCAGGATGTGGGTGGTTTCTGGGCTGCCCGCGCATGTTGATGGCTCACGTTGAGCTTCTCATCTACCAACAACACCCCAAAGTCCTTCTCCTCAGGGCTGCTCTCCACCCATTCTCTGCCCAGCCTGGATTTGTGCATGGGATTGCCCTGACCCACGTGCAGGACCTTGCACTTGGCCTGGTTGAACTTCAAAAGGTTGGCACGGGCCCACCTCTCCAGCCTGTCCAGGTCCCTCTGGATGGCATCCCTTGCCCCCAGCGTGTCGACCGCGCCACACAGCTTGGTGTGTGTCCAAATACATGATATATAGTTGTTTAAATAAAGAGAAGTCCAGCCGCGTGCACTTCATTTTACATGGAAAGTGTCTAAAATATATGTAAACTATTGCATTTTACATATGTAAAAGGTGTATGTAATGAGGTGTGCATTTGGGGACTTTTGGGGTAATATTCGAGGTGCTTTGCAGTGCGGGCTGCTGAAGGGTTTGGTTACCACTTAGCGTCTTGTGGCGCTGGCAGAATGTAGATGAAGCTAGTGATAATTATCATCCTTGTATAAACAGGCTTTCTGCCTTATAGTATTGTGGCAGATAAATCTATGTGTTTTGGTCGTTTACAGCAGATAGCGTATTACGGCAGATCTTGAGCTCCTGGTGGAATACACGTAATTCCAAGTGTCAATCTAGAGATACTTGTGTTTCTATAAGGAATAAGCAGCCTTTCTTTTTTCCTTCCTTTTTTTTTTTTTTTTCTTTATCCTAATGCAAATGAAATCCTTATCCTTCACTTCAGAAAACGGCCAGAGCTCGCTAGCAGACTTAGACAAATTAAACATCTTTGAAAAAAATTAGTAATAACAATGTAATATTCTCACAGTCGCTTCTGTTGGGGGCTGCTGAAGCCGTACTTGGCTTTAAACCCAAGACTGAGCTTGTTCTGATTATTTCTTTCCATTTTCAAAGCTACTGATTAGCAAAAATTAATTGATAGATGATTCTGCATCTCTGCCAGCTCAGCTGCACAACAGGCAGATCCCCGGTGGGAAGCTGTGCCGGGCTCGGTGCCCGCAGCCCAGCTGACGGGCACGGCCGGCAGCGGGTGCAAGTCCGTCAGCGCGGGCTCCGTCCTCATCTCATTTCACGTCGTATTAGTGTTAAAGGTCAATGCAAGATACAACTGGTCATTTCAACAGGAGGAACATCAGCCCGTCGTGGACCACTGCGTCTTCTTGGCCCTGGCGCGATGGGTTGTGTAACGGCAGTTGATTTAGCACTTTTATGCCATTAAGCCAAATTCTCCGCATAAGCCACTGCACTGAGCACTGGACCTATCCAAAATTAAAACCAACTTTGCAGCGTACTCAGTACTCAGCGCTAAATAAGAGGTCACGAAGCCAGTAGAAATAATTCCGGTGATTTCAGGGGACTTTGGGTCAGGGCTTAGCTGAAGACGGGCACAAAAATGCAGCCATTATGACCATGCTCGTAATTTTTTCGAATGATGCAGGAATAATTCTTGTAGAAAGAGAGAGAATTGGAAGGAGAGGGAGGAACAGCAATTTTCCTCCTGAACTGAGAAAATGAAAACTGTTGGGTATGTGTTGCTATCGCAGCGAAGTGTTTCTATCCAGGCTCAACGCTTCAGCCTGTAAACAACTTCCACGGAAATCTGCAAAGTGACTGCGCAGAGCATCTGGGAAAATATTCATGATTTAAATGCATTAAGCAAAATGATAATGTTATTTGACTTTGGTTAATCAATAACGGAGGAGAAATGTAACACTTTAGTTTGATTAACCTTCTGCCATACAACACAAAGTCAATGAAATCAGAAATACTTTGTTCTTTTTTTTTTAAATTTGCATAAATTGTGGTGGGGTTTCGTTTCTGGGAGTGGTTTTTTTTCCTGCCGTTATCTCTGTATTTTATCTGAAGTTTGTTTGTTGCCTTGGAACAGCGCATTTGTCCACTGTAGACAAAATACGCACTTTGTTCGGTTCCTTACTTGAGGTCAAATTCTCTTGAGGAGAACAAGTGTGGGTTGTGTAGCTGTCAAAAGAGGGTTTAGTGCTTGACCCTAAGAAGCATTCAAAGCCCAGATCTCTCTTTTTTATTGCTTTTCATTTTCATTGTTTGTACTTTATACTTAAGAAGGGGCCTCTGCAGAGGGGAGAGCCCCTGCTTGGGTATTCACAACTAGCAAGCCTTCTGCTGAAACACCTCAAAAGCTTTTCATGGCAAGAATTTGGAAACCACCGCTCTGTGTGGATGGCTGGTGCATCATCACAGCCGGGGACGGAGGGGCTGGGGCAGGATGCGGTGGGACCCGCGCCCGAGGGAGCCCAGGGAGGACTGGGTGGAGGTGGAGTGAGGGACTGGGGGTGTGCGCCTAAATGGTCTTGCCATAAACACTGGAGGTAGGTCAGCTTGGCTCCAATGAAGCAGGAGTGTGAATCCAACAGGGTAAGTTGCTGAATTAATGTAGTTTAGAAGAAGATGCAGACAATAGCTGTTTAACTGGATGCTCACTGAAGAGTTGATGCTCCAGTTTTATATATCTGTGCTCACACAGAAGTTGCGGCTGACATTTTCTACAGATGGTGTTTATAGAGTGCACACAAACTCACCGTTAGAAATAGCCATAAAAAAGCCTGAGGTTTTGTATAATTATTCGCAGTTACTATTGTGCAAGTGGAAAGTGTAAGTATTATATTGCATTTTCTTTTCTAGGACTACAGTGCAATTATACTTGGTAATAGCTGTTAACAGTAGGAGGTGCATTATTCGTAAAAAAATGCAAAATGCTTGTAGTATTCCTAACTGAACATGAGTTTTGGCTAACATACAAATGTCGTAAAGGTGGATTCCAGGTCCTTTCCGTCCCGGTTGGCAAGACTGTTGGCCTTATCTTTTTTATCTCGGGTAGTAACACGGTTCTCCGGGGCCATTCCGAGGGAGCCGGGAGCACAAGAGGACCAAACAAACAGATGGACTGAGATAAGACAAACCTGAGCAGCGGAGGAAGGTCACCTCTTGGGAGAGTTACACAATCCTCGTGCCAGCCTGTCGGTGGCAGGGCCACGGCTCTCACGCAGGGCAATTTCGGGTGCTGCCAGGTGGGAGGGTGGGAACGGCACAAGCCCTCCCCGCTGCCGCTAACGGCATGAAGTGGACATAATCTTGGGAAAAAGCGACGACTAGGTATTTCCTCACCCGCTTATCTTGGGGAAGACTGCATATGCTACATGTTCTGGGATAATTTGCACCCTAAAGAACCCCCAGCAAAGAGCAGTTGCTGCCCTACTCCGTGCAGAGACTCCAAATAAGCATTTGTAGGGGGAAGCATGGTTTTAATTACACGGATCTCCAGCCAACATCTGGGAGCCAAGGAAATGCAAGGGTACGTGAGCACTCTGTATCAGCATCATCTGGTTCAGCAAACCAGAAGCATTTCGCATGGTACTGTCTTGACAGAGAATACAGGCAAATAAAAGTTGAATAACTCAAGAAATAAAACAGCTTTCAGTTTTTTTGAAAGTACCAAAAAATGAAAAGGTTTTTTTGCTCAAAATTATGGACCGCATGAGCTACTATGTGCGGAAAAAATTCCCCCAGAATTGTATTTGTTGCTCATAATATTCAACTGGGAACATGGCGTGCTTGCAGAGTCCCTACAGGGTACAGTGCATATATAGTCACTATCCAAGCTACGTTCATGAGGGCAAATATTACTTTCTGTTTGTTACCACCGCTGCAGTATTCTCATTTTTAGGCAGCCTTGAGGCCATATCATTAGTCCCTGAAGCCTGTTCTCAACAGCCAGCTGGTCCCAGCCAGGCAACGTCAATTGTAAAGTGCCTCTCAGGATCATCCTAGGAAGTCACTGAGAGATCCTACATCCTGGGCTGCATCCCCACAGCGTGGGCGCCAGGGCCAGGGAGGGGATTCTGCACCCCTGCTCTGCTCTGGGGAGACCCCACCTGGAGTGCTGGGTCCAGCTCTGGAGACCCCAACATCAGAAGGACTTGGACCTGTTGGAGGGAGGCCAGAGGAGGCCACAGGAATGATCCGAGGGCTGGAGCACCTCGGCTGGGAGAGTTGGGGTTGTCCAGCCTGGAGAAGAGAAGGCTCCCGGAAGACCTTATCACCCCTTTCAGTACCTGGAGGGGGCTACAGGAAAGCTGGGGAGGGACTTTTTACAAGGGCATGTAGTGATAGGGCGAGGGGTGATGGCTTCAGACTGGAGGAGGGGAGATTTAGATTAGATGTCAGAAAGAAATTTTTCAGAATAAGGGTGGTGAGACACTGGCCCAGGTTGCCCAGAGAAGCTGTGGCTGCCCCATCCCTGGAAGTGTTCAAGGCCAGGTTGGACGGGGCTTGGAGCAACCTGGTCTAGTGGGAGGTGTCCCTGCCCAGGGCACGGGGTTGGACCTAGATGATCTTTAAGGTCCCTTCCAACCCAAATCATACCATGGTTCTATGAGGGAACCTTCCCTGTGAGATGGGGCTCACGCCGGCCCCGCTCTTGGTTAAGGACGTTGTGGCTGCTGGCTGGATCAGGTGGGGAAATAGGCAGGCGTTTAGAGCTGCACCCACTTTGCAGGTCTCCACTGACCTGGGAGGTCATTTCAAGCACTCTGCCCTGCCTGAGTTAAGGTGCTCCTGGAGGTGCTGGCTGAGCAAGGCGTTACTGGAAAGAAAAACTCATCTGCACTGGAAAGCTACATCTGCTGCGCTGGTGCTTGAGGGTGCTGGTGGCCTCCAGGGCACTGCTGCCGGGGAGGGACCCTGCGGTGGCCGCTGTGCAAACCACCAGCCAGCCTACAAGCCGAGAACCCTGCGGCAGCGTCAACGGAGGCACAGAAAGAAACAAGCCATAGCCAGTGACTTCTTTTCTTTTTTGCCTTTGAGCACCTTCACTAGAGGATCCAGAGCCAATACAAATTTATTGGAAAGGACTGGTTTAATGCCCGTGCCGAAAGCATTGTATCTCCCTTGTAAGATTAATAGCCTGGGGAGGAGAAGGAGGGACGGGAGAGGGATGATTTCCAGCCTGTAATCCTGCACTTTGGAAAATGTGGATTGTTTGATAGTTTTCCGTTTCTGTTGCAAAGTATTAGCTTATGAATTGCAACGTCTTGGGGTCAGGGACAGCTTGTTCTTGGGATGGTAAGTACTGCGATGTGGCACTGCCACGTCCAGTGGTCACTGGGCTGCTGAAAAATAGATGGTCACACGGCAATGAGGAGCCGGGTGGGACTCGGCGTAACGGACTGGAAATGCCCACAAGAAGAAAGCATTTCCAGGGGGGTCACTGCCACCTTCCCCGTTGGTGAGGTTGGTTGGGGAGCAGAAAAGCATTACCAAGGGCACGTTCAGCTGGCTGGTTTTGTGACGGGCGTTGGGATTGGGATGGAGTATGGGACACTAACCCCTGTGGGCTGACCTGATTTACCGTACAGGGCACAAGCATGTGTTCAAGCCTAGTGGCATTCAGTGATACTGATTCAGCATGTGTTTAGAAGGAAAAATCTGCTTACATTTCCAAGATTTTAAGTACAGGAAAAGTATAAACACTAATGAAAGCCCCGATGAAACCAACCAAGTCTAAGTCTCCCCCAGGCGCCAATGTCCTCTGCCGTCCTCTGAACCCGGAGATAAGCTAATGATATCTGTGGCCTGATAGACCGTTTCTGGTTGTCAGCGTCCTGACTCTACCTTGTGCCTCTTGGATTCAATGACTCTTAAGCATGTGCTTAAATTTAAGCTCCTTATGAAGTGTGTTCCTGAGTAGGAAACATAATTAAGATTTAAGAACAGTAGAAAAGCCTGTAACTGCTCACAATCCATCTCATCTTTCTCCAACCTTGGAAACAGAAATCATGAGAATTCCCAAAGGATTTATGTTCCGCTTTTATTTTAGTTTCTGGTTCTGTTGTGGATTTTGCTCTATGAAAGTAAAATGAGAAGAAAAGTTTGTTAGAGAGTTCTTTTTTAAAACTGAAGCAGCAGATTAAATAGGGGACTTTGTGAAAAACTGAACCAGGTTGCTATTATTCTGGGTGATTAATTAAAGTCTGGGATGTTTAAGTGCTGATAACTGCATCTGTTTCTTTAAAACATCCTCCTGGGTTTCCTACGTGGAAAAGCACAGGGTGAGTGGCTGATCGTCTGCAGCTCAGGGCAAATATTGCTGCGACTGAGATTTTCTGGTCAGGTACTGAAAGAAACTGAGTCCTTGGAACAGAGTAGATAGATGATTCCTCTGTGAATTAAACAGCACTTGAATAAAGATTCATTAACCCATTACAGTATCATATATAGCATTTCCCTCCCGCGGTTTTAGTTTAGTGCCAGTGGGGTTTTAACCATCACCTCTGGAAATCGCTTGTAAAGCTTGCAAGGGCTTTGGCGCTACTGGACCAAATCTTGATAGAGCAGCTTCAATACTTTTATTAAATAAAAGAATTTTATTTTAATTTAACTCAGAGCCGTGCTTAAACGCCCACTGTAAGCGAGCTGAAGGCCGTTTTGACTGGGAGGCCAGTGCAGTCCCCTTGAAGCACTGCACGAACGATTGCGAGCAATGCTGAGCTTGGGGAAAACTGGGAATGTAGTTGGTGTTGGAAGGGTTGATATTGCTTCCCCTTAAAGTATGATTTGATTCACGTGTTTGTGAGTGCGGTGGCTCTCCTTCCACTCCTAGGCAATTAACCAGGTGGTCGTTACAAAAAAAAGACGCTGCCTCCACCGTCCCAATATTTGGTCACAAAGCAAAATCAGTATTACTGGGGTTTTTTTGTCTTCGCATAGCAGTGGTATTAGACTCTCTTCCCTACTTCTTTTCCTGCTTTTGGTCCATATACACATCTTTAAAGCAATATAGGTTTGCTTAAAAAAAACCAACCCAGCAGCATAAACCAAACCCAACAGTGTTCATTGAAGTGTTTTGTACATCGTAGCTGCTACTTACCATTTTTATTCATCTTGCATTTATAGAGAAAGCCTGTCTTGATATCTTCAAGGCACTTTTAATGAGTACACATCATGAATTTTCCAACTGCTTTTCGGCTGAAAATGATTTCCTTTCTATTTGACACAGAATCATGTTATTTTACATTTTAAAAGGTTCTTGCACACTTCCCTGGCACCTGGATTGTAAGTGATTATTGGCTATTGTAGTTTGAAAATGAAAGTCGGTAGATTTTCCTTCAAGCCTGTTTAACGAAACAAAAAAAGTTAACTTCTGCTTAAAAAAGAAGGAAAGAACAAAACTGCCACGTAGCTACTGTACTCTCAGCTAAAGGTGCGCTCCGACATATTCATGAAAAAGTTCAAATCAAGATGTGTAATCAAACTGTCAGACTCCTCCTGCCAGGACACTAAATGTTTGCGTGGGTTCCAAGGATGGACAGGTCAAACTTATCAAGGAAAATTCATCCAGGTTTATTCAACACAAAGACACCGTTTCTGGTTCTGGATAAAACTTGTCGGCGACCGGAAGGCAAGCTGGGAAAATACCATGTCGTGTGTGTCTTGTGCTCACCCTGGTCGCACTGCAGCTGGTTTTAGACGCTGGAGAATGGGCTGGGAAAACCTTTGCTGTGCCTATTTTCAGGTCTTATGCTTAAAGGACTAATTTTAAAACCACCGCAAAGGCTACTCTGGCTTTGGGAAGTTTCAGAATGGGGAAGGCAAAGCTGGGTTTCATGAACAAACTCTACAGGCAAAATCTGTGAAAACGGGAGGCTAAAAAAATGGGAATATTTACCATATTGAGTTAAGTTAGTCTCTTCCAAGCCTCAAGCTTAAATGTCGAGCACTGAACAGTAACTGCTAATTTTCCTTTTTTTTTTGTTTTTGCAAACGGTAAGTAAATTAGGAGTTTTTTTCTTATTTTATTTTTCAAACATTACTAAAATTGACCTCCGCTCTGCTTTGACCTCACCCGGCTTTGTTGACCTGTCTGAGTAACTCAGTTTTGATGGGGACAGATGGAGGCTCCTGCCTGTAAGTGGCTGCTGTTTGATCACCACTAATCGGATGACTTCACTGACCTTCACAATTCAGTGTAAGAAAATAGTGCATATTTGGGTCATAACCCTGTAAAACATCAGTTTGCATTTAAAAATATTTGGAGTGAAGAGTAATAATGAACCTTCACTACCCACATTAAAGAGATAATTAAGAATACGAATATTAAGAAGCTCATTTTAAAGAGGTACTGGTTGATTTGCTGCAAGTTACAGCCAATAAGGTCTGCAAGGAGGAAAAGAGGTTTACAAAAGGTCTTACAAAAAAAATCTTACAAAAGATTGTAGTTAAATTGTTTAGAACGTGTACCATTTCCCATTCTCACTACATTTGCAGGAATAAAGGACTTCTGGCACACTATTTAGGGTTAAAGAGATTTATCTCTTCCATTAGTTATTTTGATGATCAAGCGGTCAATGCCAGAAAGCAGCAAAAAACCATTGTAAATTTTAATGTCGGTTGTTGACACGCTTTATTGTCTGGGCAAACGTGGCACCAAGTGGTAAGGACGATGTCCCACGGATGGCACGAAATGAAAATCTTGCTTCCGTAGTTTAACAAAATGCAGCAAGAAATCTGCCGGAGAGCAGCACGCTTCCCACCGTGACCCCCGGAACGGCACCGATCCTTCCGGCATTGCGGAGGTGACTTCGTTACGGGCTGCTGGTTCCCCAAGCTTTGAGCACTTTTCAAACATTCCCACTCTGAATCCAGTTGGGCGGGTTTGTGGTCAGACCACTCAGCGTGGCCTTTGAAAGGGTTCCGTGGAACGGGAATGGGAGCCTCGGCAGACTCCTGGCAGTTCTAGGAGCCTGAGGAATTTCATGCTGACGCCTGACGCCCAGGGCCTAACGTACAGTCTGCTCAGTGTTCGTATTTCAGGACGAATTTGCAGACAGGGAGCGGAGAAATGACTTGTTTTCTAGCTAGCTATCACATATGGCTGTTCAGTTTTTGTGTGAGGTCTTTACAGAGAGATCTAAGACTTGTTTTCCTAAACTCACCAGCAGAGAATATGATGGCAGTTCTTATTAGGAAACAAACACAGCTCTATTTATGCAGAAAAGCTGTCTGTTCGTTAATGATCTTATGTAGGTAATAGCTAGCAGTAGTGATGGCAATTCATTGCTTGGAACACATTTACCCAAAATACTTGTATTTATTTTCAGAGAAGACGACATATACTGACTCGTTCAATACAGATATAAAGAAATATCTGTTGTGTTTCACAGAACAACTGTCTTTATTCTCTCTTTTCCTTTGTCCCTCGAGCTTTAGAGTATGACTATTTAATTAAAGATTGAATGAGAGACCAAGTTTAATTTTTTTTAAACAATAAACTCCAACATATTCAACACTGTCTCATGCCTTCCTGGCATTTTGACGTACGCCTGCAGCAGAGAGTCTATTGAATTTGGTATGTGACTAAAATCTAACAAAGAACACTGTCTACTGAACTCTAAATCTGCTTGGTTAAATCATTCAATGTGCTGTACAAGTTGTACAGCTGAAACTGAAAATAAGCAGAGCCCTTACAAAACACAGCCAAGAAGCAGCTTAGCTAAAATTCTCAAGACACGACTTAGGAGCTTTGGAGTAGTTTTGACAGTAGAAAAGCCACTGAAATTGTCACTTTATAGAAATTCATCTTATTTCTTTTTCTTGTTACTTATTACTATTCCGTTACTACTGAAGTTAAAACTGGAAGAAATGCGTTTGGTTGGATCCTTGCAACCAATTGCCACAGTGATTGTTATTTAGGTAAATATACTACTACAGCAAGAACCCTGTTGGTCTGGGACATGGAGCTGGCTCAGTGTTGACATCCATACCGTTAGACAATAAATCCTTCTTGTGCAGGATGTGGGGAAAAAAAAAACAAAAAAAAGCCCTCTACTGAAAAATAAAAGTCCTTTTTTGCATCTCCAGTACATTTGTCTGTCAGCCTGTAGCCTGCAGGGGAGACACTTCCATGTATTGGCATATTGTAGAAAATAAAAGTAACAGTAAGGCAGTACATTATCACATTTAAATAACAAATCAAGAAAATAGGAGGCAACACCCACTGAACTTTGAGAGATCCATAAAGACTACATTTCATGCTAGATAGGGCCGAGACAAATGGGCAAAAGAAGATGAGAAAGCTGGTAGAAATCTGGTGAAATGCTGTTTGTTATAAATCCTGGGCTAAGGATTCATCTTTGGTCAAACTCTGTTGAAAGCAGTGATTGGAAATAAAAAGTGAGGATATTTATGAGCTGTTTAATACAATAATCTGAAGCCATGTTAAATCTAAATGACCTGTTCCACATGGAGATTGCACCCTGAATTATATCGGGGCAGTTACAATGAAAATAGCAGGTGTCCTATTGCTTTTTGGTCAATTACCATAGTTAATGAATGAAGCAATTTTTTTATTACAATTTAATTACCCAAGATTGTTCCGCTCACTCACAGCATCTGTTTTTCTGCAAGGGCCTACTTTTGAACCCATTTTTTTTTACAAGTAGGTCATCTAGAGCACAAAGAGCTTGATCCAGCACTGTGCATATGAACTTCTGTACCCGGCAGGACGGGAGATGAGCCCCAAGGTCAGGGACTGCATTCTCTCATGTTTCAGGCTGGCACTAATGCATCCACCTTGGAGCAGAAGTCTCCCCACCTCCTTGCTTTTTGCCAGAGCCGTGTTTCTCAGCACCGTGTTTCTTTCCACCGGCGAACATGACCACCAGCAGTAGAACGATGGGATTAATATAAATATGGTCTCTGGTGTCAGGCTGTCACTTCTACACACGTGCGGTCGGTTGCCTTAACCACTGAAGAAAGAGTTCCTCCGGAGTACTTTTCCAGGATGATTGTCCTGACCGCTCTTCCTGTCTCTGCACCCCACCTGAGATGCTCGAAGAGCACCGTTAGCCGGAGCACTCCCCGCCTGGTGGGATCTAGCCTAAACACAAGGGACCCAGCTCTTACAACTGGGACGTCAGGGTACCACAACGCCGCGTCACGGCACTGTGTAGCCTTGGCATGTTCATTGCGAAATATCCTCATGGCTCACTGTGCAGTAAATACTGAGACGCACTCCTGCTACCAGAAGACATCAGCTCGATAAATGAATTATTGAGTAAAACTCTATGGTCAGACTAGGTAATCACAGTGATCCCTTCTGGCCTTAAAATCTATTATCTTAATTCTCATTTACCCTAAGGCCATTTTACCCCCCTCTAGCAATATAAATGGACCTTAAGGTTTGAATATTTATATCCCCTTTGAGGTATCTTTATGTTGCCAGAGTGATGCCTCAGTAACCTTTGTGTGAATGAGAATGAGGAGCTTCGAGTCCTTCAGTTGCCATGTTGGAAGTTGGCTCAGGGGCTGGGGTTTCGCTCGTTTCCGCGGTTTTCCTTGTCTGATCAATACGTGTAGACTGTTCGGGAGTCCTTGTTTTAATATTTTATTAACATTGATTCATGTAACTTTGCTTATGCCTTTTGTGCTGGGGATTGGCTAATTAGCGACCTAACCAATGGATGCACCTGCCTTTGGCGTAGTGCTCAAATCAAGGTGTGCGCATTTCCCAGATGTGACGGGTAATAATACCAACCTGTGGAGAAGTGAAAAGAACCCAAGCAGTAAATGTAAAATGGTCTGGGCTGTAAGCTTGGGAATGAGTCCTAGTGGCCCACAGCTGGACATCAGATGTCCCTGCCGTACTGGTGAGTCTCAGCTGGTGCAAAGCTGGGTGGCACCAGGAGCTCAGTGTGAAAGTAGAACAGCTTGACCTAAGGCCTACCTATTCATATTATTGTGGCTGTGCCTCCGAGATTGAGTTTTCTGCGTTAAAACCTGCAGTAGGATGGCCCTGACGAGCAACATGTGCATGCACGCTCTAGCAGCAGCCTCATCTTTCTTGTGGTCTAAACACGATATAATAACAAACAAAAATTCATGGTGGGCGCTTGGATTAGATGAACATCTGCTCACTAATCTGTTTTTAAACTGCACAGTGGCTCTTCCCCCTCATCTTTTCACTTGGATGAAAAGATAGTAAAGAAGGGAGAAAAAAAAAAAAAAGAAAAACCAAAAGAGAAATTCGGATGCTCCAGATTCCTGCTGGGTAAATACTGGCATTCAGCGCTTCCTGGAGCACAGCACACTGCTCACTGCATGGAGCCCTTCGCACAGCTAACGTCAACCCAACTGCCTCCTACAGAGAGGGGCTTTTTTTGTTCCATTGGGTATTGAATGCGGCGTTACAAGCCATGACTTATGGCAGGAGCAAAGCAGACACCCGAGGACAGATTCCTCTGTTGCACAATTCCATGGCTGAGAAAATTGCCAGGGAATGCAGAAACACGACCGACACTTTTCCAGCTTTCCTTCTCGTTGTCTTCATGGCCCAGTAGAAAATTGTGACAGCTGGAAGTGAGGGGAAAATGGAGCTTTATTGCTTTCTAGGCTAGTCAGATGGCCTTCAGCAACTACTGTAAGAAGTGAGAACTGGTCCTCTTAACGGATCTGTCACGAACCTGTGGACTTGGTCTGCGTATCTATTGCCATTGTTCTCCTAGTCCCAAAGTGCTCCCGGGGCTCTCTGGATGGTAAATGCCTCCAAGATCTTCCCACTTGCAAATCGGCAACCGCAGCTACTTCCTGCCTGTGTCCAAACCATGGCGGTGCCTCCTCGGGGCACGAACAGCAGAGTGGGACAAGCCCAGCTTAAAACTTGGTTGAAGCTTTAAAACTTAAAACTTAAGCTTAAAACTACGCGTCTGGTGAAGCGCCATTCATTTTTGACCCAAAAGCGGACGCTGTTCAACGTAAACAGCAGGGAATGATTTTTGTGGCTGTTGGGTTTGGGTTGGTTTCTTTGATTTTTATTTTGGAGTACGGGAAGTGTCAGCGGGTCCCTGCTAGGGTAGGTCCCCGCGTCCTCCAGCTGCTCCCTCTGCCCAGGACTTGCTGGGGCCAAGCGGTCGCAGCATGGTGTGTCCAGCCCAGGTTGGAGACGGGTGCGGGGTCCTGCTCTGACCCTGCTGGAAGCGGGGCGCCGGGCTCGGCAGACCGGGAATATCGATCGGGGCAGCACCCAGCCCCGTCGCACAAGTGCTTTAATGAGGCAACAGGCTCCTTAGAGCTTATTGCTTCGGATTACACCGTGTCGCCTTCTGTTACACTGCGCCCAGCCCTAAGCTGGGCTGACACGGTGTAACTCGGGGGACCTTGATGCGGAATGACATTACATGAGGCAGCGTGTGAGAAAATCAAAGTTTGTCTCTCCTGGCGTCGAGCGCTCGCCCCCCCTTTCCGCAGCGGCCCCGCGGTCCGGCTTGCAGCAGGTGATGGGCAGGGTAGGTGTTTGGAGGAACTGGGATATTTTCATTAAGCAATTCCAAATCTCATTAGCAAATTTTCATAAAGTGATAACGCAGTGGCAATATTAGCCTTATTAATCCAATATGAAAGTCACTCTCATGATAGAGAAAAGAGCCAATAAAAGCCTTTCATTTCACACAGGCTACCGACACGTGCACCAGTGTGTTCTTAATGAATGTGGAATTTTAATCTCCCAGAATCAGTTCAAAGCTTTGGAGTACAGTGCGCTAATACCAATGGAAATGGTTTTAAAGGTTCGTTTTTACCTTTGTAACAACGGCTAGTACTTGCTGAAATCAAAACTCATTTGGTTTTAAAAAAAAAACCCCACAACTAAAAAACCCTTCCCCCCCCCCCCAAACTTTTTTGTTTAAGCCTGACAGGCAGAAGAGATTTGTGTTGTCGTACAGCTCCAGATAAAAGCAGCATCTAGAACTGCGTTGCAGTTGCTAGGACGACTACCCACTGCACGCACTCAGCCGGGTGACTGCAACGGGGAAATAACACCCTGTGATGGAGCAGCTCAACCAGCAGCCTCGGCAGCAAAATAAAATGGCAGGATTTTATTTTGCCAAAATTGTGATTGCTGGACTGTGATTGCTGGACCGTGCTTCTACTTGGTGATTGCTGGACCGTGCTTCTACTTGGCCAATACTTGATCTGGAGAGGTAAAAATGGGGCCACCCTCTATTTCTAATTTCATCTTCAGATCTTAAAGCTTTTTGTAAGGAGAATAAGTTGCAAAAGAAGCCCAAATGTTTGTACATTTTGCAAGCCGCTGGCTTTCCTCTTGCTCCGTGGTTTGGCTCGTGGTGTGAGGTCTGTTTCGTAGACCTCACCAGCTAAAGCCGGGCTGAAATCAGAGACCACGTCTCGCCGTAGGACTGACGGCGGGGGCGAGGGGGTAGGTGCAGGGCAGTGCTTGCCCTTCTTCCATCTCCCAGCTGGTCCCATCCTGGTGGGTCGCAGAGAGACGGACCGTCCCTCTGGGCAAATAGGTGACTCCCTCTAGCACGGCGTGCTCCGTCACCCCGTCCCCAGCCGAGAGGCGCAGGCTCCAGCCCGTGCCCTCCCTGCGCAGGGAGATGGGCTGGTGCCCGGGCACGGTGCCGCAGCCTCTGCCAGGGCTGAGCTGGGGGCAGGAATTAATTCCAGCAGCAGTTACCCTTGCAGAGGAGGACTAGTTTATGCACAACAAATTTAATTAGGTGCTGGTTTCTCTTTACCATTTCATCAACTAGTGGGAGCACATAGCGGTTTGTAACAGGATCGATAGGGTGGGGCTTTAATTACTTAGAGAGCATTATTTACCCTATTTATCCCATGGTCACTCAGGTGTTTTGTGTTTATAAAAGGGACTTGAAAGTGAGAGGGCTGCTGCTGCGGCCCCGGTTAACTGCTCCTTGTGTGAGGGATGCTGCTCCTGTGAGTAAGTGCTGTGCAGTTTTGTCAAGAGATGTAGATAAATGCTTCCTAGAAGTAATCAGTTGCTTTAGTTTCATGCTGCATGAAGAGTTTCTGACTTTAAAGACTCTTTTCATGAATGGGAAAATATGAAATCAATTCCATTTATCTGAATGAATCTTTCAGCAAGCTCAGGGTTTAGCGCGGGGGCACTGCAGGCAAAATGTAACAAATGCAGTAGCATAAAAATGATTAAAACATGATGAGCAAGGTTACAGAGATAAAAAACCAGAGGGAAAGATTGGGAAAAGTGAAAACAAGAAATCTGTGTGATACTAAAGGGTTCGTCTATTTTTCATGTTTACTTCTGTGTTCATAATTTTTTGGTCCATCATCAATCACTGTCAATTTGAAAAAGTGCTATACTTAGGGTCATTTATCCAGGGCTATTGGAGGCTAAAATTATGCAGTTTCAGTCAAATATACATGAATAAAGACTGTCATTTCTGATTAATGACATGTGACTTCAGTGTCTCACAGAATCATCTTGCCATCCAAGCTTTACAAAAAGGTTATTATGTAAGGCCTTTTCCATAATATATCTACTTTTCCTCTAAGAACACTGCAGAAGCCGTTCCGCTCACATTCAAATTGGCGCTGATATCCCTTATTATTCTGGTAGTAATTGCTCCACAGATTTTGAGATTGCCAGAATAAGTAAATTTTTGTGGGACTTGAAATTACATTACCGAAGGTGGTTACCACGCTTGTGGTTTTGGTGCCGCTTTTTATTTTAGTTGTAAGCATAAGACTAGCCCTTTATTGGCTAAAAAAAAAAAAAATCCGTATAAAACACTAATCTCATGCAATGTATTCAAAAAAGCACCATACGTGGCGTTTCAGCATTAATTACTGTTTTTCATGATTCACCATTTCCCTTGTCTCCCTGTGCATAATGCAGCCCTAATATGCCTTTGCCTAAGAAAGGAGGAGGAGCGAGAGTTCGGAAGCTGAAGGGGAATGTCGGGAAGGAGGAAAAGGGGAAGGAGGGGAGAGGCACCCCTGCAAGAACTTCACCCCAGCCGGCTTGTGCCCTCCTTGGTGCTCACAGGGACGATCTCCTGGCTGCCTGCGGAGCGGGGCCGGGAAGCGCGGACGCAGCGTGCCGTATGTCCTGGGACAACCTCTCGGCTTCTCCTCGCGCCTGTAGAGCAACCATCGCGTGGGCGTGCTCCTGCCAGGGCTGCGTCTTCCTCTCCCAAGGAAAGCTTCACTTTGAAGGGAGACAGAAGGAGCTTCTCGGCAGTTTTGCCTCCCATTGCTTGCAGCAGGGGCAGAGTTTGTGGTCCCGCTGGAGACCCCGGGGTCTCTGGGTACCCCCAGAGGATGCTGCAGGGAAAGCCCCTGCTGCTGCCTCACTGCACGGGCCCCTCTCTTCAGCTTTTCCGGATACCAGCAGCAACGTTAGTGGCTGCAGCCCTCCATATTCCCACTTCCACGGCAGACGTGGTGGCAGTTCGGTTGCAGCTGTATTTATTAGCCATCATGACCTTTTTTTTTGGTACTGTTGCTGGTCAAAAGTGCTGCTCCATCAACATACATAAGGGCTTCTCTGAAGCCTTGTTCTCCCACAGAAACCTGGAATTCTTTTCCCTCTTCCTGGATGCCACGAGCAAGGCGTGCTTCTTTTATGGGTGCCCATAAACCAGAGGAAAGTGTGATGAAGGACAGGAGCATCAGAGGAACCTGCTGGGAGCCCAGTTGCCCGCAGAGCTGTGCAGGCAGTAGTGCAGCTCCTGCCCTGGGCCATCCTTAAAAATCATCTTTTACTTCCCCTGGTTCTTAGAGCAAAAGTCCAGTGGGCAAATATTCCTGCCAAAGCTCCTTCCCTGGTCCTTCTTTTCCCTGTGTACCCTAGACATAGGACTTGTTGCCAGCAAATTAGATGACCGCGGGTGCTACGTAGGCTCGCCTTTTCCAAACAGAGAATGTTGTGGTCTTGTCTGAAAGCCTTCAGCAGCAAACCCCAGCAAAGCTGCCATGGGAGCTCTTCTCTAAGGCGTATAATTTTTTTCTATTTCTCAAGAAGATTAAGGTAGAATTTTGTGTTGCTGTGTGGGTGCACAACACATTTTACCCTTCTACCATCCTATTTTGTTTGTTTGGATTACTTTAACTTTGGGAATGTCCTTTGACCCAAATAGAAACATACTTTTCAGAGTAAATGTTGAGACAGACAGAGTGCTCCTTGGGAACTGTATTTCCAGCCCTATGGGGTGCCACCGTTGGCGAATGTCCTATGGGCTGAGTGCTGCCCCTTATGAAGTGAGCGATTCCTGGTCCGTGACAAAAAACACACTGGAAGAAGCAAGCAGCTTTGGAGTGGGATGAGACTGAAGCCCACAGCATCTCCAGAAGGCTCTGTGAGCTGATCTCTTAGTTGCTGTTTTGTTTCTAGATGCTTGTTTTGTAAAAGCCTTCTGTGGTTCTGCTTCCTGCAATGTTTGAGAAGTTGCTGAGGTGCCTTCTTCACTTCCTCCTCCCAACCTAGTTGAAGGTTCAAGTATTAGCCCTGAAAGTTGCAAATTTCGATCCTTATCTTGATGGTCAAACAGACTAGATTTAAAGGAAACTTCCCTAAAAGGAACCACCATTTGTCTGAAAGTAAAACATTGTTTTCTTCCATTTCTTTTGTATTTGTTGTTCACGGTACTGTTAGTAGAGAAAGACCCATGCGGTTGGCTGTGGTAATTTACACGGTGGTTAGTGGTTAAGAGCTACAAACGTGGTCAATGAGCTAATTCAATAATCTCTCACCTTCTGCTAAGTGACGTGTTGTGGGAACGTGTCCTAAATAGATGGCAGAACGTCACGTCACAAGGCATTTTTCTGCTAGGACCTAGCAGGGGCTCCAGGGGTGGGCATGCATTTTGAGAGATCCGCTATGTAGTAACTGCCTTGAGACTTTGGATGCTGTCGCCCCTAAATTTATAACATGTTTCTTATGAATTAACCTACGTGTTGTGCATAGAATCAAAATTTGTTATTCTGTGTATATATGTATTATTCTGTGAAATGTGTGTGCACAAACACACACATATGGTGTCTATTATACGCACTAGTGTTCAATTACTGGCAGTATTAATGGATAAATTCACCTAGTGCAAAATAAAGGCAGTGCTCAAAATGTGACGGTCCTGCTAGGAAAACGAATTACATAAAGGAGATGACAACCAGAACAAGAGGAAAAAACCAAGATCACAGACGAAAGGAAAAAGATTGTGGGTGATCAATAGACAACAACAGTAAGAATAGTGAGGAATGTGCAACACCTCCTCTTTGCATTGCGTAGTGCATCATCATCCTATTTTATGCTATTTTTTCTCTGCAAAGCAAATGGTACCCAGGATCACGGCGTGATATAGTTGAACCAACTCTCATCCATTATATATAAAGACCACAACACAGGGCATCTGTAATATAGGACTGTACATATTTCTTGTGGTTCTGATGCTATTAAAGCTACTTAAGTGTCATGACGTGTTTATTTATGAGATCATCAAAGCCACTTAATAACTTTCTCCTGGTTACTTGTTTACATCTGCGTAACGCAGAGCCAGATTGTGCAGCCCACAGCCACATCAGCGAGCACTTATTCATGCAAGTTGTGCCTCTGACATAAGGGTTTCGCAATCTGGCCCATAATGTATCAAAACACACAAGGCCAAGATCTTATCACTTACAATCACGTAAATCTGGCTTTAATCCATTTAAGATCCGAGTTAGGTACCTAGATATAAACCAGTGAAATTTCATTGGCTTCAGGATTTGATGCAGCGGAGCCACTCTGATTTACATCGGGAAGATCAGGCCCATTAGATTTGCAATTTGGAAATGCATTTGCTCCGCTGCATGTATAAACGTTAGGATAGCTGAAATTAACATCACCACAAAAAAAGATTATTTTTCGACACTGGCTATTTAAAATATCTCTTTGCACAATATAAACAAAGAGAATTATGTCAGAGTTAGTAGCAGGGAGGTTTAAGAGTCACATATGTCTTAACCTTTACACTGGCTATGAGTACATCAGTTTCTACAAGATGAACTGCATTATAAAGTAAATAGATCTGCTTTAAAAGAAAGGTCAGGACACATGTTCTGCTAAAATCTAATTTCAGTCTATTGCCCTATAACCTGCTGCTCTCTGGAATACAACAGATATAATAGTAAAGAGCCTGCATTTAATTATCTATGATATAAAGCCTCCTTATCCTCCTGAGAATATTCACAAGAATAATAGAAGGTATTCTCAAAATGTTGTGTTTTCTTCTGTATACACAGCGCATTCTGTTTGAAGTGTCTTTCCTGCTTTCTGGAAATATTATTCTCGCACCTCTTGTACCCTTAGTCCAGTGTTATATTACTTTTATGTCCTGAAAGACCAGATTGTTTTACCGGCCCAAGCAAACTGCATTGCATACCGTTAGCTCGTGGTGGGTTCCTGTGAGCGTGTTCAGAGCAAGCTTTGCTCGTCATCCTTGTGCGTTAACTGTTTGCTGCTGCCTGTTTTTAAGATGAGTTACATTAGGATCCGACAGCTTAATAATAACATTAATTTTGCCTGATACAAGTCAGAAGAACTCTAAAGTGAAGGGTACTTGCCACAATCTCAGTGTTAGCCTGGCAGAGAAACACCGAAAGGTAATGTGTAGACTTAAATAAAAGAATAATTAAGATGGGCTTAGTCATGTTATAACTGATGTGCCACGCAGTTCTAAATCAACATGTCATTTAGAAAAGAGATAGATGGTAAGTTAGCTTTTAATGGTGATCGTTCAAGCACGCGCCTGAAATATTTAAACAATTTTCAGGAAACAAAAGAGAAAAACACCTGTCTAGGGCTCAGATCTAAACGAGGAAATTTTCATCTCATGTTTGACACTGCATATATCACTGCAAACAGGCATGTACAAAATATATTCTAAACAGATATCAGCTGGCCTAATTACTGAACGAATTAGAGTAACTCCACCAAAATACAACAGCTGAGGATCAGGCCTGAACCGGCTGTAGCAATCCATCCCTCCTGGGACCCAGGAAGGACTGGCCTGGAGGATGCTTTGAAAGTAAACACTGCCGAAGAATTAGCATTTTAGCAGAGTTTAAGAGGTTTCTAATTTGATTTTTGCAGATGGGTAAAGGATCGATTCCCTATAGTTTGAATCCAGAAAATGACCAAGCTTGACTGCGTTTGGAGCGCACATTTCTGCCTGCCTTCCTCCATCCATCACCAACTCCACCGTCTTAAGATGATTGTTCAATATGTAGGTGAATTAAAACTTCACATATTTATACATACGCTTCCCTGGAGTCTTTTCCACGGAAGACAGTGACAGTCATTTAAGGCAGCATTCTGTCATCATTTGGAACTCGTCATACTCACTCCAGTCCAGGGTGTTCTGCAAAAAAGAAGAAAACGATGGAAAAGGAAAGGAAAGGGGGAGCAAAAAAAAAAACAAAAAAAAAAAAAACAAAGGAAAAGGAAGGAAAAGAAACAGGATAGTTCCTAAAGCTGACCCAGGAAAATGAATAGCCTGAATTCCTACACCTGTGAGTAGCTTGGGAATTGGATTGGAAATGCCTATGAAATTGTTACACAAAAAGATGTGACGTTCTCATCTCTCATGAAATGTCTTCCTGTGTTATTGTCTTGTTGGAATGTGCTGCTTTGGTGAAGTTTATGGCAGGAGCTCCTCGTAAGACACACACCAATTTTGGTGTCACTGGGCAGGTGGCGTGACATCCGTGCTGGTCCTCCTTGCTGCCAATTCCCCAGGAGCTGAAGCACATGGAAGGTCTTGCAAGAACCAGATGATTCTGTGTTTTGCTGGAGGCTCTGTCGGCACTGCATGGTGCTGAGCAAGATAGCACTCTTTGAATCTTTCAAGAAAAAGAATTAGAAAAAAAAGAATCACAAAATGGTAAATACTTACCTTATGTCAACTGTTTCAGTCTTGCTGCTTATTGATTTCCTGGCCTCATATCTCCGAAAGGCCTTCACGCACAGTGAAAAACCACAGTACAAAAAGAGTTACTGGGACAGTGGTAGGTGCAGATTTCTTTTTAATTTTATTTTTTTTTCCTGTGTTTCTTTCAGGGATCACCACAGAGCCTACTTTCAGACTGGGATTGCTTTAACGTGGGTCCTTTGTGGAGGAAAAAGGCTGCGATGACCCATTGGGTGTGTGTGGGGGGGTCTAGGTAACCTCCCTTGTAGGCATTTTCTGGTCCTATTTGGTAAGTCCATAAAAGTATTGCAATCTGATGCACTTTAGAAGCATAAAAGATGCTAAAGCATGTGACTCTGCTGGTGAAGCTGGTTTAATCGTACCCAAAGGAGAACAATAAATTCCACCTAGAAGCAAGAAAAATGCCTCTAATTCTCCTTTAGGGAGCATCTCTATAACTAACTTTCCTATTCCAGTGCGATGAGACCTAGCAGTCTCTGCGGAGACTCCTGGTTTTACTGTTTCACGTTTTCTCAGAAAGCTTAATACTTCCACACGGGAGAGTTCCTTCTGGGGCATTAAAATACAGATCCCTAGGACCCCTCTGCCATCTCTTGCAAAATTAATGGTAATTACAAAGAATGATTAGCAGCTTCAGTGCTTATTAGTCTTACTTTTTGGAATTCTGAAACAAATGCTTTTTCTTCCACTGTAACCGATCATTTTAATTTCCCTTCTTTGTCTGTAATAAAAATTGACATTAAAGGATGCCTGAGGCAGTGTAATGAGAAAATGAAATTAGTTTTTCAGTTGGCTGGTCAAAAGCATTTTATACACGATAATAAACAGTTTATTTTACTCTTTTGCTTATGACATAATAAATGATAAAAACATTTTCTTGAAATGGATATCGTCCACTATGCTACAGAGAGCTCAAGCCCAGGATCTTTTCCGTTCATGGAGTCACATAACAACTCTGAGGAATGTTTGGCTTCTTGATCGGCTTTTCTTAACCTTTTCTTTTGGTTGTACGCAATAGTGGATCCCCACACTGGGCCGGACCAAAAATTTAGGGCTTTTTTCTTCCTTCTGGAAGACCTGTCTCAGAAATGCAGGGTCAATTACACGGTGTCACCTAGGAGTAAATCTGTGTTAAGGCATTTCTGAAGAGTGGCTCAGAATACCCTGAAAGCCGTGCCAAACCCCTGTATTTAAACCAAATTGGGCGGTTTCATTTGCAACCGTCGAGCGACAGAGGGAGCCTGAGCAGGAGCAGCACACAGCCAAGCGATCCCACCCCCGCTGGATCAGCCCATTTCTGCCGCTCCGTCTTCAAACTTCAGGAGGGGGCAAACCGGGGTTGTTAATGGTTTCCATAAATTCTAGATTGTCAAACCATCCCCTGATTTCTGAGGCTGTATTGAGAACGTTTGCAGGTAAGGGGGGAAAAGAGGCTCAGGTGGTTGTCCAGGGTTCAGTGGAAGTCTGTGGCCTCTTTGGGATTTATCCCGTTTCAGCTACCTACCCCCGCAGCCACATTTTGGGCGAGTTGTAAAAGCCTTTTCTTCACAGAAGCTCTTTCTGAAGCCAACGTATGAGATGCCTTGAATTGTTTAGATTGGTTCAGGTTGATTATAGCGGCTTCTCCAAAGCAAGAAATCAAGGTAGGCTAGTGGTGAGATGAACACATAACATATTGATCAATGTAGTTACATATATGAGCTGGGAAAGAAAAAGAGAGGAAAAGCTGGGTTTCTTACACGTGATTCTTACAGTTCTTGACAGCTTGAACTCCCACATGCTTGAATAGTTCAATACTGGATTAGTGTGATGCCTGCTTGGCGGATCCTGTGGGGCATAGACTCAGCAAGAAACACATCATTCAGGATTTTGGGGACAGCTTGTAAACTGTCCCACACTACTGGCAATCCCACTCCAATCAAAGTCAAACTTGGAGATGGAACAAGTGGGGGGGAAAAAAAGAGAAGCTTTCTTATTTATGCTCCTGTAATTTATGTTCTGAATTGAGATTAGTCCATTTCTGTAGGATAGTGGCAATGAAAAGATTTAGCTGTAAAATGATATGAACTGTACTGAGCAAGCTAGAGCATGCTTAATTACAAAAGCAAGAAGGAAAAGCAGAATGGACAAGTAAGGACTGGACTGAAATCCTGATTATTTATTTATTTTTACTGAAGCCCATGGTAAAACTGCCATTACATTTAACAAATCCAGGGGGTTACCTATTACCGTCAGGGCCTGATTTTTTTATTGTGTTTAGAGAAATGGAAAATTCTCACTCAAGTACATTTAAAACTTGTTTGGAAATGGCAAGCTACTGTGTTGAATTCTACTCTTCTGTTGGAAAAAAATCCACCTCATTGTTGAAAAACTATTGAAACCTTTGGGATCTTAACAACTGCACCAGTAATATTAATAACCCTCTTAACATGTTAATAGCAGGAGTTTTACTATGTGCCAAGCTACTTTTCACTAGAATAATCAAAAGTTAAGAACAAAGAACCTGTTTTCATATTCCTACACGTATACATTTTTCCCATTGACACTGCTAGGAGTGTTCATGAAAATGAAGAATGCATTTCTGGTAAGACTAGCCTAAGGTGAGACATGCTGCATCTATATGATGAGTGAAAATTTTAAAATAAAATGTGGGTATGGGTATGTATTAGAAATGGAGACCTGATACTACAGTGGCTCATGAATCCAGCAAACAAACCCAAGTCAGGAAGCAATAGGTGGAAAAAGCCCATGGATAAATTCACCTAGTGCAAAATAAAGGCAGTGCTCAAAATGTGAAGGTCCTGCTAGGAAAACAAATTACATGAAGGAGGAGATTCCAAATTGAGAACGGCATAATTTGATGGTGGAAAGACTCCTCAAGCCGTTACCTACTCCAGTTCCTGAGAGCATACCCTTGGGAACTGGAGCAGACTATGCTAAGGTGTTTTTTTTTCTGGACGATGTTGTGATTCTGTCCTCAAAAACCTCCGCAGGGAGAACCGCCGCATCTCCCGCTCCTCAAGGAGCTGCCTAGAGCCTCTGCTGCATGGACAGCCCAGTGCATCCCAACATAACCGTCACACGATTCCTTTCCTCTGTGCCAATGCCTTCTACGAGCTTTTCAGTATTCTCCTCCACCTCCTTTCTGCTAAACAGTGCAAGTTTAGTGTAATTTTTATTCTTGAAGTGCGTGGAATGCAAACCCAGCTGAGGCCGCACTTCCCAGCAGGATATTATAAGGATAATTAAACAGCAGAAATTATTAACAAAGAATAGAGCAATCTGTCCATTCTTTAATGTTGTTAAATCGCAGTGTATCTGCTGGTATAAATGCAAACTACTCGGATGGATTATCGGGTGAGAGTCGGTGGCCCCTGCTCTGCTCACAGTTACGAAGCTTGTTTGGAAGCATTCGCTGAGGATATTTCAACAACTTTTAGGAAGCAGCTTACTTGCTCTCCAGGTAACTGTGTCACTATTCACGGGTATGTATGCGAGGAAGCCCCAGGAACGTGAAGAGAAATGTGACCCTTGCATCCGAATGAATTATCTTTTGTCATTCCAGATATATTTCCTGAGAGCGATCTGATTTTGGAGGAGGTGGTGAATTCTCCCTCTTAAGTTTCTCAAGGTTTCAGAATTATCCAGGAATTTCTTTCAAATACCTAGAAAATATTTTAACAAATGTGAACATCACGGCAGCAATAGCAAACTCGAACGTCTATAGAGCTATAATTAAAATACAGATTGTTCCACAGATATTCCAGTACTTTTTTCTCCAGTGGTGAAAATTGAGTGAATTTCTGAATAAAACATCATTCATACTAGGTATTCCTTCCTTTTACAGGACCTTAAATAATTTCTAAATTCCTGAAGGGATTTTTTTTTCCCTATGCAAAAATGCATCTCTTTCCTAACTAATTTTCTTGAAAATGGGCAAATTGATACGTTAGCTAAACTAACATATACCTCTGCTTAGCATTTGATATGAAAATTTCATTTCATAGATATTAGCCACAAAATATTCTCTTTAATTCAAGTGTTTGCCATAAGTCAGATGACAGATTGAGTTAAGAATTTCACCTGGCTGCCCCTTCATGGGGTGCGCAGAAAAGGTGATGATATCTTCCACATATCTCTGACTTTCAGTAATTTTCCAGGAAGCCCAGGGACAAGCAGAATGACCTCCCTTTTATTTTAAAACTCAATTATAGAAAATAGAAATGTGTAAGGGAAAAAAGGAAGCTTTTTTTTTGGAGAGGAAGCAACCACTTTGTGGCAATCAGTATTGCTTCCTTTCCGGCTCAGCCCCCACTCCTGTGTGGTGTCCATATGGATGAGGTTTATGGGTATATATGCTCTTCTAACATATCCAAATATTTACCTTGTGCATTTCAGTACAACATCATTAATTTTACTAACCTCCCATTCTCAGTAAGTGCCAGCTGTCTTTGGGTTTCCAAGGCACTCGGATCTGATAAGTGAGCTCTTGTGTTAGCGCTGTGACGGTCAAAGGTCCATGTCAGGTCAGGACCTCTGCTCTGTGGGAGAGATAAACTGATTTAAAACTACCAGAGGAAACAAGTAAAGGGAAAAATGGAATTTATAAAGCTTATGGAATGTCACGAGACGTGTTGCAGCCTTTCGGACAAATGCTGACTGCAGTTAACCTGGAGGAAAAAGGGGGAGATCAAAAGATCACCTGCTACTAGAAAAAGACCTGGTGCTAAGGATGAGTGGGACATAATAAGAGCCTTTTTAGCTGTATCAGCATTGATGCTTCGATTTCCTTGTAAGACTGGAAAGGTATAATTAGGGACATTTTTTTCACCTCTACCGACGCAGCTTGTGAGCTTTATTTAGTGCAATAAAAAAAGCCAACGAAATAACCCCATCGTGTTTAATTTGAGTTCGCGGTATAACACTTGTTAATATTTGTCTATTTTTGGTTAAGTGGATAAATCACACGAGTATTAAATATGCAAGATACAAACCACAGTCAATTAAATGGCAGCTAAGGTACTGTGGCAGACCTGATTAAATTGGTGCGCTATTAAGATTATATACACAACGTCGGTGGAACGGCACCTCAGCTATGTGCTGGGAAATCGAAAAAGAAGTTTGCTGGAGTCCCAGCTACCCAGACGTGGGGGTTGGGTACAAACCCTCACCCTTCAGACTGGCTGGTCTGAACAAGTCCTGCCAGTTGTGCCACCGTCCTACCTCCAACGGCGATCCGCATCTTCGCGTCTTTATTTGTACCAGCCGCCACACAGAGACGCAGCGGAGGACCCAGGTGGAAAGGGCTTCGATGAAGTTATTTCCCCTTTCCCAGGGGTGGTGTCCCTGGGGAGGCTCTCGCTGGAGTCAGGGGAAAGGCGACAGCCTTTGAAATGGGTGCTGGGCGCATTTCGTGGCAGGAGTTAGACCTGGACCTTCAGGTTCACCAGCCTGAGCACCACTTTGTCTCGTCTCTACTTTCCCAAACAGGAAGCGCTCGCCATGAAAGTTCAAATGGCACGTTTAAAATCTTTAACCAAGTCCTGTAATAAAGAGTCAAGGGGAATATTCATGCTGGAAATATGGTTTTTTTTCCAGCTGACACATCTGGCATGATATTAAATGTGTCGCAGCAGAATTAGTATTATCTCTTTTCAAATTCTTTTCCTAAGGCTTCTTGATGTGAACAAGGGAAGGTATTAGGGAAAAGTGAACTAGTTAAGAAAATGTAACTGAGTCGAGTATCAAGTTAGAACCAGATCAGAAATAAATTTATTGTATACATCATAATAATAAATCTCTACTGCCTTTTTCAGTTTTGCACTTTGTGACATCTGTTATCATCAGGAAGCGTTACGATGCTGTGTAGTAAATCATTCTTGTAGGGTTTCCACAAAAGCAAAATAAGATCCATTTTTCCTTGTCTTTTCCTAATAAAATTTTGCATATTTGGATTCTGCAATAGCTAAACTAAATAAAGTCTAAAGAGAATGCTTGTGTTTGAAATTGTAACTAGACTCGGTGCAATCAATAGTTGTTCAATATTCAAGCATTTTCTGAGATGTTTTAAGATGGCATTACAAACTTTGCAGAATTTGTTTTTGAACGCACGCAAAAGATTTCGATTTGGTCTTTTGCTCTTCTGCAAGATATTTGCACAGGAAGAGAACTGCTGGGAAACACAGCCCAAGAACTGCCCAACTCACCGTCTCTGAAGCCGCTACGAGAGTCTCACGGTTGCAGCGTCTCCCCAGGTACACCACGCATGGGTGGCTCTTGTTTCTGCTCTGCCAGCCTTCCCAGCACATACAAAGTAAAATTGCATTATCTTGGCACTTCCGACTTTAATTTCTGCATGGCTAGATGGCTTTTCTCCTCCATTTTTGTTAAGAAGGGCGAGAACGGTGCAGCGTTTTGCTGAGCTTGGCCAGGAGATGTTTTTTGCCTATCAAGAACGTCGGGCGGAAGCACGCTCAGACAAGTGTGCACATTTGCCATCTTGCTCTGCTCTTGCAGGGCTGACTCCTTTGTCAGGGATAATAACATCAGGGAGACGACCTTGCGAGGTAAACCACACATTTATTTAGTCTCTAAGCTCTGCGAGCATGTTGGTTGAAGTATGATCTTTGTCAAGCCCGGAGATGTAATTACCCTGAGAGTTAATGCTAATTGGTTTATTGAGTTTAACTGGATATCATTAAAAATACTGTCTTCTTATGCAGAAACTAAGACAATATTCTTCTAAAGAAAAAAGGATGCCTCTTGCTTTATCATTCATATGTAACCTTAATTTTACATCATTTTTTCTCACAACAAATTTTGGATGAGCAATGTCTACCACTGAGGACATTTTATTTTTAGTTCTGCCTCCTACTCTCAACCTCTTCCAAAGCTTTGGATGAAGAACTTGAGAAAAAATTGATGACATCACTAAGGTTAATTACAATCTCGGCTATGGCAAGAGACACGCTGTAAATGATTTAAAGAATAATAAAACCATAGAGGTCAGAAGAGCTGATAAAGGAGTTTTCAGTCATCATAATGAACGGCGAGTTGGAATAATTAGATAGTTTTAGTGTGGATTATCAGAAATTAATATGTGATCTCACTTAAGAGTTTCAACTGCTCTTAGGTACACTGATCAAGCTTTGAAAAAGGGGTGGCTTACAATTAATAAGGATGTTTTTAGTCATTGCTGGGACTGCAACTCTGTATGATATATATTGTTTCAGGACAGAGAAGTTTAGGTGGTCCTAGATAAAGACGGAGATAGAGTTTGGGTTTTGAATGTGGAAAGTTGGAAAAACGACAACATTTGGGCTCATTTATATGTAATTAAGATGTATTAAAACAGCACAATCCTTTTTTTTGGGGGGGTGGTGTGTGTCACAGTAAGGAAAAAAAAAAGTTAATTTCCTACAACAACAGGATAATCTTGGACATATGGTCAGTTAGACAGCTACCTTGTGGCTGAGGAACTGAAATTTTGGGGAACTGTCCACAAAGTCCAACTCTTTTGTGCCACTTAAAAAGACTTCAAAAAACAAGCCATATTTTGTTCCGATAGTCTAATATTAAAAGGGATGGAGTGATCTGGACTTCTTTCTGTTTATTTCATTTCAGATGTGATAGGTCTTGACCAGAGTCCTAAAACCCACTCTTTTGCTAATAATGCCCAGCTGGTTGGGCTGGGGAGGACACCAGTGGCTTCTCTTTGAACGCTGGCTAAATCCCAACACAGGTTATTCTGATTTCAAGTCATTTTCAGCACTTTTCCAAGTCAAATTTTGCAGAATTTGGTCCAAATATGGTAACATGTGGAAGATGGAGTATATTGAGCTTCCCAGTTATTCAGAACACATGATGCCGTAGTGGAATAAAGATAAGGATCACAGAGTGTAAATCCTTTATAAAACTTAATTTAAGCTTCCTACTCAATATTAAAAATGTATTAGTATTTCATTCCACTCTAAGGCCTGTTTAGCTGGTTCCCTTTAGTGTCTCTGACTTGCGGTTACTAGGCAACTCTGGTATCGGAGGGAGAAATACAATAAAAATATTTATGTTATTTACTTAAAGGCATTTGTTATTCAAAGATTTTTTTTTTCTAAGATACTTATTACATTTTCATTAGAAAATTTATTTTTTAAAACTTGAATTGTACAAAACATGACAAACTCTGGATACTTCTTTTTTTATTTCATTATTAAACAATTTTTCTCCCAGATATGGCAAAACCCAGGCTGCCGAGAGCTGCTCAATCAGATTTTTGCAGGTGGGGCCAACAGAGTCGCTGCTGGAGTCAGCTGAGTCTTATTTTGACTTCAGCTAAGTGTGGCTGATGGGAAGTTATAAAGAGGCTCGTTGTAAAGCAGCACTAAGAATTTCCCCGTTAAGCTTGTTTTCCCATTTTCTAGCTGGAAGTTGGAAGGATTTGAAACTCATCCAGGGATTTGAAACTTCAGCAGTTTCTCTCCCTCTGATATACTTCAGCCAGGCAAAGAAAATTTTCAGGCTGTATTATGACCTTAATTCCTCCATATAACCCATTATCTGCTCATTATTGAGCCGTGATAAACCTGGAGTCCTTCAAGGACTTTTTTCCTCCCCAAGTCACTTTAAGAATGAACACTAGCAATATTGAATCAAGGGCATGTTGTCAAGCGGAATCGTTTCAGGGTAAGCAGGGTTTTCTTTGAATTATGGCTGGCATCTGGGATCGGTGGGTGTAATTTTAAAAAAAAAAAAAACCACCAACCAAAAGCAAGACTGGAGTTTATACCTGACAGTGAGCTTAAAGGGGGTTCCCATCAGTCATTAACTCTGTTTTTTTGTATGTATATTATGGCTAAACCAGCCATGACAGTGTTGTATGATTTCCTGGATAATATGTAGTACGATAAATTAGATTACACAAGTTAAGTGGCCGTGTATGACCAGCAGCAGCAAGGAAGTTACATAAATAAACCAAAGTTAATTAAAACGTTAGCATATATAAATAATCCAAGGTTAGTGAACATTGTTTCATTTTAAATTAATAGATATGCAAAGGTAATGTTTATAATTAAAGGTATAATTTATCTTCATGCTCTGCTTGTTTAATAACAGTGGTAACATAATGTTACATGCAGAAATGTAGTAATAGATTTGTTTAGCACTGACATTATAAACAAATGTCTCAGTCTATTTATTCTAAGTTATGATACAGATTCTTTTCACATGCATCTGATGGCCTTTAAACCATTTAAAATGAACTACATTAATGTAATCTAATCTTGATACTGAACATAACATTTCAGTTTGAATTATCCAGAATCCATGATCCATTTTATTACTCACAAAGCACTTTATACATTTATGATAATGGCAAACCTTGCTCTGTTATTTAAATCCCATTTCAGATGGGAATTTTTTTTTATTATTTTATTTTTTAAAACATTTTTGGTAGTAAAATACAAATAAAGAAAAGTCAATGCTCAGTAAGCCCTTTAACAAAGCAAACAATTCAGCTTTTTATGACATTAGCAAATAATAAAGAAAAGATCTGACATTTACACTTGATGAAATTTTATGCTGTAACAGAGATGAAGAAAATGGGATGGAAATCACACATGATAAAACCTGTCCATGAAATTCAGACGGGTCTTAAAAATAACCATTGCTAAATATTTTGGGAGTTCTCTTACTTTATTGAGGTCTGTATTTTGCAGGAAAAATCTGTCCTTAATAGCCAGTTCTTCAACACATGCAAATATTCCATTTAGTTGGAGTCATTCTGGTAAAATAATAACGAGGGGCTTCAGGGGATTTATTCATGTAAGGAAGAAGGCAATGTAACATGGTATAGAAATATTCAAATAGAGGAATTAGAATTGATTTGATATAGTAGTCACAAGAAATGGATTTAGCTTTCCTGAAAACTTCTGGTGAATGTTCTCGGAATTAGCATTTAATCAACTTGATGTTGAATTCAAAGTGTCTTACATTTACGGTCGGTCTAGAGTTTCAACTCATGTACCCATGGCTGTGCTTTCTGGTGTTAGAATATGACGTGTGATGCTAGGAGCAATTATGCATATTAACTTATTGCAGTGAAATGTATTTACAGTTAATTCACCCTTTTCCATAGATGAGATCACTCATGTGTATAAAAAATAGCACAAGCAAGACTCGAACCTGAGGCGAGCAGCTACCAGCCCTTCCTTGAAATAATAAACTAAATTGATTAAACACCCAATTTATTTGACTAGACTTTGAAAGCCCAGTTTGGGCTGGCGTTCCTCATCTACTTTGCTGGAGAGCTGCAGGGGCAGGTATCCCGTTCGTATGGAAAGCGGTGCCCTGTGCATTCGGGGACGAATATCGAGCTATAGCTCGATATCATGAGCTCCAGCTCATTTGATCAAGTCACCGGTCTAAAATAAAAAAAAAAAAGACAATAAAATATATTCAGCGCGTCTGAATACTAAAGAATAAATTTAAAGAACATTCTGGATTTTATGGGCTTGCATCACTTCTGATATGTGATAAAAATCACCTCCACGGTAACTGTGTCTGCAAAAGGCCATTATTAATAAATTGCCATTTTAAGAAAGTATTTTTAGAATTATGTCATTCACCCCTGTGGGAAAGTTTATCTTTTGAAAACTTCACCTTCAATGTCATACCCAGCAGAACTTAGTCCTTAATAGAAATGATGCATGAATATTTATTTTCTCTTTGTATCTGCATATTAGCAAGGGATTTCAGTAGGGACATAAAAGACTGAAATACAGCTGATGTTATAGGGGGGGAAAAAAAAAGAAAATCCTCATCACAGAGCTAAATCTACTCTAAAAGTGTTTCGTTGTACTATGAAAATAACAAATGAACAAGAAATCCAGCGAAGCGCAGAACAAGTAGAATTTCACAAAGCTGTGATGAGTAAGCAAATAGGTTATAAACAGGTAAATGCGATGTTGTTTAAAAAACATATTGTACAAGAAAGTAAGGGAGGCAGAAGTGCCAAAGGTTGTGTGATTTACACGGTGAGTCTCACTCAGGTTTTGGTGGCCCTGGGTAGTGTGTCCCTGGCAGGGCTTTGAGACACACACACCATGGTTGGCCAAGAAGAGCCATTGGGTTTAGCCACAGAGGAGAACTAGAACTAATTTTCAGTCCCGGGACTGACTCCTTCAGTGGCATTGGACAACTTATAACTGCTCCATGCCATTTTCCTGGTTGCCAGTGTGACGCTAGAAATAGGTTATTCGATTATCTTTACAGAATTCGAATGGTATCGTATCACTGACGATCATTAAACATCTTTAAAATAAGGCATGCATTTGGTGTAACTTTTCGTGGTCGTTATTAGGACAAAGCCAGAGACCTCTTTTTCTCAGATGTTTCATTAAGACAAAAGGAACACCTCCTAAAAGGTTACTTTAAATACTGTATTTAAGGACAAAAAGAAGGAGAACATTTCTACAAGAAGTTAAACAGCAGGTTTCAGCTGTCTCATTCTCTTTAAATGATCTTTTATAACAGGAGACAAAACAAGAAAGGTACCCTCCGAGGTGGTACCACACTATTTTCAGGTTGATTGCAATAAGTGCTGAGAGCAGAGTGCTTTCTGTGTAAAATCAATGTCGAGGTGGGGGGGGAAAGGGGGGAGAAAAAAAGCAGCACAAAGACTTGGGGATTTTATCCTTTAAGTGCCTCTCCGGGCACAAAGCTGTGCCCAGCAAGGGCAGGAGCAGAGGGCAGGAGGAAGGAGGTGGACAATAGAAAGGCTATCGCAGGGTGAAAGGGGTGACACCACAGGAAGAGCATCAGGAGGGAACATCTTCATTAATTTTATCATGTATTTACTTTCCTAAATCTCCTTGTGTGTTCACTCAACCTTGATCCCGTTCTGTGATATCCTAGCAGATTTATAGTAAACATCTCCCTTCAGGAGAGCGAAGAAGAGATAAGCCTGAACTGTAAAAGGGAAAAAAACCAGCACCAAAACAAACAAACAACAACAAGCAAAAAACAAACAAAAAACCCCCAAAACAAAGGGAAAAAAGGAAAGCTTGGTAGAAAGCTATCATCACGGGTACCATCTGAAACCACCTGAAACTGATAGTCACAAGCCCCAGATGCAATATAACCAAATTATTCTTTCACTAGAGAAATCTTTTTCCCTTTCTTCTTCACAAACCCCTTTCCTCGGAATAATTATTAAGGCAGGCCTAGGGAACCGTGTTCATTTCAGAGCTTTCATTTTTAGAAAGCCTGTTTAATATTTATATAAAGCTCATGTTAAGTTTATGCACCTGTCAAAATACTAAATTATATGATAGTGATTGCAAAATGAGCTATTTATCAGACAGATGTCTCTACCAAACCTGGAGTACATAGATATGGAGGGGCAGATCCGCTCCCGCTCCCGGGGAACGGTGCTTTATTTCCAACAACCTGCCGGGAAGGGGATGTGTTTAACCCCGCCGGCTCCCGGAGCCGCGTGGGGCGAACGAGCTCTGCCAAAGAATGCCCTTTGCACCACGGGAGATGCAACACTCCTAACTTTGTCTTGAATAAAGCCTGGTGAAGCACGAGTAACTATTCTGATGTACGGCTTACACCCACGTTCCCTACGGCGGTCTTCAAAAGTTGCCTTGTTTCCGTATCGGGTGGCTTCTTCCTCCGGCTGTGGCCTTCGGAGCGAGAAAAATAAGGTGAGGCTACCTTTTAAGCGGAAGACAGACCTTCTTACAAAATAATTCTATAATCAACAGCGTTGTAGAATAACGTGTAGAGGTGTTAAAGCCTGACCTCGACCGGCTGTAAATTGTAGGTGAAACGTGCCGCTGGTTCCTGCCGGGAATGGGTCAGGGTGGCAGGAGCCCGGGCGAAGGGGCAGAGCTCCAGGGAAAGGTGGTAGCGAGAGAGGACGGAGAGGTGACAAGTGGCGTGACACGGGGCGCTGCTAACAACCACAACCCGCAGGAAGTTGAGGCAGTTTGCTGTAACTTCCTCCAGATGTCTCTGAATTTGCGCCTCCCGTTTGCGGGGTACATCCCTTTGCCTTGGAGCCGCCGGGGCTGCCCGTGCCTCTCCGCTGCCCCACTAAGAGACGCACCACGCGGCGTCTTATTTTCATTTTTAATGCATGGCTCCTCTGTGTGGGTTTATATTACAAACCAAGTATGCTGGTCCTGGACCTGCGGCACTTGGATCTGGCATCTAGGCAATGTAGCACCTTGCCTCCAGCAGGCTCGGCTTCTTCTACACTATCTCAGAGAAAAAGTCAATGTCTTTATGTCCAAAATAGTCTTGTGCTGCTTTTTTTTTCTTTTTTTTTCTTTTTTTTTCTTTTTTTTCTTTTTTTTCTTTTTTTTTCTTTTTTCTTTTTTTTTTTTTTTTTTTTNTCTTTCTTTCTCTTTCTTTCTCTTTCTTTCTCTTTCTTTCTCTTTCTTTCTCTTTCTTTCTCTTTCTTTCTCTTTCTTTCTCTTTCTTTCTCTTTCTTTCTCTTTCTTTCTCTTTCTTTCTCTTTCTTTCTCTTTCTTTCTCTTTCTTTCTCTTTCTTTCTCTTTCTTTCTCTTTCTTTCTCTTTCTTTCTCTTTCTTTCTCTTTCTTTCTCTTTCTTTCTCTTTCTTTCTCTTTCTTTCTCTTTCTTTCTCTTTCTTTCTCTTTCTTTCTCTTTCTTTCTCTTTCTTTCTCTTTCTTTCTCTTTCTTTCTCTTTCTTTCTCTTTCTTTCTCTTTCTTTCTCTTTCTTTCTCTTTCTTTCTCTTTCTTTCTCTTTCTTTCTCTTTCTTTCTCTTTCTTTCTCTTTCTTTCTCTTTCTTTCTCTTTCTTTCTCTTTCTTTCTCTTTCTTTCTCTTTCTTTCTCTTTCTTTCTCTTTCTTTCTCTTTCTTTCTCTTTCTTTCTCTTTCTTTCTCTTTCTTTCTCTTTCTTTCTCTTTCTTTCTCTTTCTTTCTCTTTCTTTCTCTTTCTTTCTCTTTCTTTCTCTTTCTTTCTCTTTCTTTCTCTTTCTTTCTCTTTCTTTCTCTTTCTTTCTCTTTCTTTCTCTTTCTTTCTCTTTCTTTCTCTTTCTTTCTCTTCTTTCTCCTTTTCTTTCTTTTTTTTTCTTTTTAGAAAAAAAGGTATTTATGTATGAAGAATAAGCTGCATGACTTCACTCTGCTTTGGAGAGAATTTCTTTGTAAATACAGCTAAGACTCTCTAATCCCTGTTATAATAAACTCCACTGATCTGAACAGGTGTATATCACAGTTGCTGCTTTTTAGCAGCACGGGGCTTCCTGCGTGATCCACGGAGCAACATTCCTCACACCAGGAGGAAAAAAAAAAAAAAAGGGAGAAGGTAAAATAACTGAATTCTCCCTAAAATGCAAATCCATGCTAGTTTGCTACTAAGCTCCCTTGAACATCTACGCACTCAGAAACCAAGAAGGAAACCAGAAGCCACAAGCTGGTTGCCAAATCATCACCTCTATTATCCAAAACGCGTGGCAAAACCCTGGTAAATGTATGTTTGGAAGCAAGCAGGTTTTTGAAAAAGTTCTCAAATTCAAAAGCCATTAGGGAATTTTGCACAAATTATTGAAATATATTAGCATAATAGAAAAAATATACCGCATATCACTTGTGTGTACTGCATATCTGTACTTATTCCAGTTGCTTAATGTATATATTAAATACACTGGGGAGAGAAATAGTTTTTTTACTCGCTTTGCATTTGTTTTGTTTCTGTGTGATGGATTATGAATTGCCATGCTACTGATATACCTATGCAAAAATACAATGCCATAGATGTCTAATTATGACCTGAAGTGAAAATGAATTATGACTCCTCTGATACTTCTTATGATTTGCTGCATTATAAATAACACTGATTTATTATTGTTTCACCTACTGCTCTGCTAGTGATGGATCATCATACATCACCATAATTTTGAAATCAGAACAGAGCTGGGTTTTCTTCCATATAATTCAATTTTAACTCCACGACTGAGGTTGGCGAGTATCACAATCCATCTACTTTATGTTATGTTTTATTAGAAAGAAGATATGTTAATATATTTGGTAGCTGTTCATTACTAATATCTGTTTATTAGACTTCTCTATTAAACTGTCTGACATACCTTTTGATAGTCTCATTACGCTTTCAACATGACCCGCATGGCAACTACCAAGAAAAACAGATGATCAAGGACCGGTATTGAAAAGGAAGACTTCCCCTTCTGTCGGTGCTGCGTATGGAAAGCAAAATTGCTGTACCATTATTGCACATTTTCAGACCAATATGGTCTTAGTGCCGTAGCATCCAGCGGTTCAGTAAGACCCTTCCTTTATGCATTTGGTCCCTGGTCGTGCTTTATTATTCCGTATATTGCCTCCCTGGTTAAAACAGCTGGGCTGGGTCTCATCTAGCCAGTCCTCAAGCAGCAGGGCTTGGACGAAGATGTTCCCTTCTCCTCTCCTGTGTTCATATGTCCACCTCTGCGGTGGGAAGCTGCTCGTGAGCAAGAGCATTCCTGCCATAAATCCAGCCTGCTGTAGATGCATGAAGCCCAAAATAATCCTGACCTAAGGGAGTATATTCATATGCAACAGGTTCACGAAGTATTTCTTTCGGAAGACTACGAGTCTCCTCCGCCTCTCACTGCCACCGGAGTCCCCTCGCACGGCTGTCATCACGCTTGGCTTTCCTTTTGATGCTTCAGCAACCTGCCCTCCCCTTCTCGCCAAGGGCTCCAGCTTGTCGCCGCAGCAGATGCTACGTAGCTAATGAGGGGCTGAAGCAAGACTCTCACTGGCACCTAATAAAAACTTTATATCTGACATGAAGTCCCCTCCCCGGGGCGAAAACAGCCATCTCTAGCTTCACCGATAGCAAGAGGAGCTGAGGGGTCTTTCGGTGGATCAGATCGGGCGCCATCGACCACCGCTGTGCACAAAACCCTCATGGCTAGCAGTGAGGGACTCTTCTTCACCAGCAGCCGCCTCTGTCTGTAAACATAAGGCGGTGTCTTCTAAAAATCCGTTTTCGTTTTAATCATCTTATTCATTTAGTCTGTGCCTGCGTCCAAAAAACCTCCAGCTGCTTCTGCAGCTTCCTTTGAAGTGGACCGTGCCAGAGCAACTCTCTGGAAAAGAGCTGGCGGATGAACGCGGAGCGGCTGCCAGAGACGTGGAGCTGGTCACTTCGGTCCTGCCTGACCCTGCGGAGAGCTGTGGACAGCCGTACGGTGTACGGAGCTGTGGACAGCCATACGGTGTACGGAGCTGTGGACAGCCATACGGTGTACGGAGCTGTGGACGGCTGTACGGTGTACGGAGCTGTGGACAGCCGTACGGTGCACGGTGTACGGAGCTGTGGTTGGGGGTATGGTGTACGGAGCTGTGGACGGCTGTACGGAGTATGGTGTACAGTGTACAGAGCTGTGGACAGCCGTACGGTGTACGGAGCTGTGGACAGCTGTAGGGTGTACGGTGTACAGAGCTGTGGACGGCTGTACGGTGCACAGTGTACAGAGCTGTGGACAGGTGTATGGTGTATGGAGCTGTGGTCAGCCGTATGGTGTACATTGTATGGAGCTGTGGACAGCCGTACGGTGCACGGTGTACGGAGCTGTGGACGGCTGTACGGTGCACAGTGTACAGAGCTGTGGACTTATGTATGGTGTATGGAGCTGTGGACAGCCGTATGGTGTACATTGTATGGAGCTGTGGACAGCCGAATGGTGTACAGAGCTGTGGACAGGGGTACGGTGTACGGTGTGCGGAGCTGTGGACAGGCGTACGGTGTACGGAGCTGTGGACAGCTGTACGGTGTATGGTGTACAGAGCTGTGGACGGCTGTATGGTGTACGGTGTACGGAGCTGTGGACAGCCGTAGGGTGGCTCGGGCTGCAGGACAGGGACTGCAGAGGCACGGAGCAAGCTCTGCAGAAGCAGGTGTGACAGTGTCCACAGGACAGCAAAGGTGCTTCTTGCTCATCTTCACCAAAGTACTGAACCTCAGCTGATTTTCTGCGCTTGGGAAAAGGAGGGAGATACAGACAGCCCAAAACACGCATTGGGAACGTTATTGAAAACTGTCCTAGCCGGCTTAATCTTTATTTTTAAAGGCTATGAACGATGCGTTNGCGGAGCTGTGGACAGGCGTACGGTGTACGGAGCTGTGGACAGCTGTACGGTGTATGGTGTACAGAGCTGTGGACGGCTGTATGGTGTACGGTGTACGGAGCTGTGGACAGCCGTAGGGTGGCTCGGGCTGCAGGACAGGGACTGCAGAGGCACGGAGCAAGCTCTGCAGAAGCAGGTGTGACAGTGTCCACAGGACAGCAAAGGTGCTTCTTGCTCATCTTCACCAAAGTACTGAACCTCAGCTGATTTTCTGCGCTTGGGAAAAGGAGGGAGATACAGACAGCCCAAAACACGCATTGGGAACGTTATTGAAAACTGTCCTAGCCGGCTTAATCTTTATTTTTAAAGGCTATGAACGATGCGTTGAACCTCAGATAAATTATTTCAGCAGTTATTATGGTAGTTTAAAAAAAAAAAAAATTAAAATGTTTAGGCTATATCTGGCTTCGCAATTAAGATTTTGACAGTTGCTCTTCCCTGTCCTGTGTTTGGCGGTGGGCAGACAGGGTGGGTTTGCTCGTTTGGTTGAAATGACTTCTGTGAGCATAATGCCGTCCCTAAAACATTTTCAAATTAGTTCCTGGCCGTTTGCATTTGGAAACTGGAGGTGTTCTGCCTGGACACGACACCACCTACAACTTCCCTGACACCCTATGTGGAGTAGTTACTTCTTAAATTCGGGCGAATGAATATTTATGGCGCAAAGTGCGTTTTCTCTGAATATTCTGCAACAGCAGTTCATAGTACTTTTTGTGACTGTGCCTATCATTAGCTTGTAAATGTATGGAAACCAGGCACAAACAGAGTAATTGTGTGTGGCTGCATTCACTCAGCCCCTTTTTTAAGGGAGAGTTTCTATCGTGTAACAGCTATTGGGAGACTCTCTGGGAAAAAAAAATAAAAAATAAAAAAAAAAGATGGTGTCAGACCCGTTCCTGGGAAACAAGCTGCTGAACTCCGCTGCAAACCCGCAGCGAGAACCGGCACTAAATTGCAGCTTTTTGAGACCCTGACAAAAGGAGGGGAGAATGGAGTGGGACAGGGTGTCCTACCTTCGTCACAAGGTGACTCCTAATTGCACCTGAATTACCTGTGGGTAATGAGACGTCCGTCTCTGGGGCCATCTTTGGCGTATTCCATAAGTGCTAATTTTGTTAAACGGTCATGAGAAGGGAGTATGTTGACCAGTCGATATAGCTTCATTTTTTCTATCCCATTATTATTTTTCTTAGACTTCTTATCCTTTCTATAGGCAAGGAAATGCATATGACGTCATACATCCAGTTCTTGCTTATTGGAGAACAAATAAATATGAGCATCTGAAAACTTTCACAAAACCCAAACTTTATTTGGCCTCAGAAATCTGGGAAGAAATTAATAAGTAAAAAGAAAAGGAAAGAAACCAGAAAACGCTAGAAGCACAACTGAAATGTGTATACATACAGTTTTAGAGCTCCTGCTTTACAACTGAGTAAGTAACTCCTTGAGCAATAATTTATTTGCATGCTGTTAATTAGAAGCATAATTAATTTTTGTAGATTATAAATAATGGTGCGCAAAATGTCATTCCCAGCAGATCAAACGGAAATAATATAAACATTCTTTAAAAAAACAAGAATAGCTTGCAACGAAACTCATTTAAATTAGTTATGATTTTTTGTGATGTCTTATACTAATGAAAACTATAAATTTGTGTCTGAAGTTAGTAATTTATTGGTAAAACGCAAGGGTTCATTAATCATTCTGCTTTCTCTTATACTTGGCGCATATGGAAGGAAAATCTCTGTGTTTATCACTGCTTCAAATAAACAGTAGCATAAGTAGATTATTCCCAACAGAAAGATTTTTCTCACACCCTAATCTCAGAGCAATCATTCACTGATCTAAATGAGCAGTTACTTAAACTGCTAAGAAGGGATGCTAATTAGCTAAGGAAAACTAGGCAAGAGTGTTTAATTTAAAAAAAAAAACCAACCACCACCTTTTTTTTTCCCCCCCTGCTATCTTATTTCTAATGTATTATTTACTTTCAGTTGGATTGGATGCTGTCTCTGTGACAATACCATGCCTAGGTGTTTCTCCTCAGGAGGACGAGTTCTTACAAACTTCTCCGCTCTGAAGCTTTGGTTTTGTAGCCTCCGCTCAGCTGCGCTTACACCTCTCACATCCCTGTTAATTTAGGTATGTATTAGGGTAAAAACGGGAATGAGTGTCAGCCCACTTTGCTCACTGTAAGCAGGGAGGGTGGATCTGGGTTTGGCTGGACCCTAAACGCTTTAAAACACGGGAATGTTTTAGTTTTTCTACAGATGTCTCATCCCGCCGGGTCCAAATAGCTCCTAACGAACTGTGTGCCTCGGGAAGAAAAATCTTATCGCTTTGGATGCAAACCAGTATCTGTAGCACGCGACGTACAAATGACATCAGAGGTCTGCTAGGCTTGTACATGATGTTGGGTCTCTGGCTAAAGGAAACCAACGCTGCTCTGAAGTCAGATTGTTCACATTTATTCGATCTCTGATGAAGTCTCTCGGCATCCTGCGCGATGGCTTGCCCAGCAGAGACGCCCAGTTTGTTCACTAACAGGTCCTGGCAGTCTCCTCTCATGACCTGGTCAGCAGTGGGGACACTTAGGTGGCACTCGGTGACATAGGGAAGCAGGGATTTGTTCCCCCAGCCATGGGAATCCTTGTTCCCATGGTCTGTCCTGGGGACAGACCTGTCCCTATTCCACACCGCAGCAGCGCTGAGGAGAGAAGGGTTGGGATTACGGTCACCGCTGGCACGGGGTTGGTGTTTATGTGTTAAACTTTGGTCAAGCACCTCTGGGTGTGAGTAAAATAGCTGTAGAGTCTTCTGTAGAGCTTCTGCCATTAGATTTCTGGTCAGCCATAGGGGTAGGTTTTTGTATGTGAAGCATCACCCAGTCACAAGATCTTTGCGGTGCCAACAATTCTGCTGCGGCGCCGGAGTCACACTGGTGCCAAACTGGTGCTGGGTCCTGGAGACGCAGGTCGTCTTATTTTTTTGCTGTTTGTCTTCAGTACTGTGAAGTTCTGGTAGCAGACATCACGTGAAAAGAGGGACAGCAATCAAAACAAAATAAGGGTAATCCAACATTTTCATGGATTAGAAATTTGGTTTTCACCTTTTGGTTCCATTTTACCCATTTTATTCTGCCCTGTGACTGGCCAATGTTGAGGGATGTAAGGAAGGGTCTTTTCATGGAAAAAAACCCCCCAACTATCAACATTGTCAATAGTCAGCTAATGGCTGCAGGCAAGATTTCAGATTTTAAATTTATGTATTTATTCCATTAAAAATGAAATGATTCTACAGAGGGGAGAGGCACTGTGCAACAACAGCACTATTACTGAATGGATGGAACATATTGGATATGGATGAAATTCTTGAACTGGCTTACAAGCAATCTTGTTCTTTCATCCCTGCCTCTAATTCCAGCAGACAAACAATGCTTTATAGCGCTGACCTCATCTGAGATATAGCTTATTTCTATAGCTTATTTCCTCTTGATAAATTGTATTCCCTTTACATGCTCGTTTGCAAGTACAAGAATCTAAATCTCTCATGCACTGTTCTGCAAAAATCCTTCCACCTCATTTTTTGCTTTAATTCGTTGACTAGAATTTTAATATGTTGTTTAGAGCCATTTTCAGGAGGGTTGGCAAAGACGAGGTTCTAACAGATCTAGGTGTTACATTTTGCTGATATTTCTAGAAGGCTGTAAAAACTGTGTGTGAATGGTAGAAGCACAGCTGAACGGTGTTGAGCCCAGGAAAATACATTGAGCATATTCCTGCGTACGGAGATTAAAAATGGAGCGCATGTAAAGTGTTTAGATTGGTCTTTGTTTTGTCTGTGAGCTGTGATTCACCAGTTTGGCATTCTGTTGAGTAGCCAGGCATCATTGTGGACCTTTGATGTATTCTCCATTAAAATGCATGTGCTGTACTTCTGGAGGATTGATGAGAGGTGGAAAAATTGAAGACGTAGTAGAAAGAAAACAGAATAAGAAAGAATTCTCATAGGCTACATAGACACAATTCATGTCAACATGTGAATAAATACTTCATGTACCTACGGCTAGACAAAAAACACTGAGAGCCTTCAGTGCTCTGCTGCATTTTGTCTACAAAATTACTAGCATAGAAAATTGTTCTAAACAAGACGCATTCTGAAATAATGCTTTTGTGTTCAAAGCCACGGTATTTGGACATCTGCGATTATGGGTTCTGTTCTTAACTCTGCCACGGGCTTATTTTAAGGTTTCAGAAAATCTTACAACAAACTGCCCGTGTTTCTTGTTCTCTATTGGTGAGATGAGAATAAAAATATGAGTCTGATTAGGATGTTGTTAATTGTAATTTGTGAAACACTTTGAGGTCCTCCGAGAAAAGCACTGAAGACATGAAAAGAAGTGTTATTTAATAAAGATTTAATGAATAAATAGCCATGGGGCCTAAATACACTGCCAGCCACTGAGGATGTATTGGTTTATGACAGATACCTTCACCTGTTTAGTATAACTACCGTGAAAACTAGAAAAAAAGGGCTTGAAGTTGAGAAAGCATCTGAAGAATTTGTGGTTTAGGAGGAGTATTATTTTAAATCTTGACTTCCAGATGAGCGGCCATTGGACAGATGCATGGGTTTATAGAGTAATATACAGAAATAACTGAGAAAAGGAGGATTCAGCGCCATGTGATTGAAAGCATGAAAGGCCCCTAAAGCCTTTCATGTTATCATCTTTGAATAGTGCTTTGGTCTTTTGTTCCTCTTATGATAGATGACGCTTTAGTGTTCCAATGACAGTAAAGCTCCTACTCTAAATTGTGGGGGGAAAAAAGTTAACAGAGATTAAATATATGGTCACTTACCCACAAAATCTTTTTATAAAGCTAGTTACCACCACGAGTCTTTTCATCTGTTGTTGATGATGTATTACTCATGTATGGCTGCTTTCCCTCACGTCATAGTTAAATAGAACGAGCTGTATACTATAGTAAACAATGTTACATTTCTTCTTTGAGGAAAAGAATTGAATTTTGAAAATATGGCAAAATAGCACCATGATGAACTTTTGCATTAAAATGCAAGACACTGGCTTCTTAGAGAGATACATGTATCATGTCTGGTTTTCTTTATTCTGAATTACAGTTATTTTTTTTTTTTTACAACTCTGTGCCTGACTCTACAACTTTTATTTTGAGCTGTTCTAGAAGCTTGGATTGTTTGGATTCTTTAGTGAATCCAAACTCTTACACTAGTTAAAAATGACAGAATATGGGCTTTTATTATTAAGTAAGGGCGAGGGGAAAAAAAAAAAAGACATGAAAATGGTGGCTTCTTCCTCTAGGACTTCTATATGAAAACTTGATGGAAAGATTTTCTTTTTTTTTTTCCTTTTTTTTATTAAAATAAGTGGAATCTGAGGGGGTAATTACTGAATGGGTAATTGATGTGCCGTACTACAGAGCTTCTTGACATATGCAGCTGCTCAGGGAAGCAGGGTGGACCCTTTTCTTTATACTATTTAATACAGTCACGGATCTGCCACAGCATTAGCTCATCCTTTTTGCAGGGCTCTGTGGATAATCTAGACCAAAAAGCACGTATGAAATAAAAAATGAATTAATTGAGAAATGTGTGCTTCACCGAGGTGCTGCTGTAAGACACCTAGTTTCACAATGCAAGCCCTCCCTCACCCAGCCATCAAATTATCGTATAATTAAAGCTTTTCTTTGCTAATGAGGTCATTAAATGTCTTCTGCCTCTTGCAAACCTAAGGAGAAGACTATGGGAAGTGTTGTAGGAGGTAAATCGGAGAAGCTCAGGAGAAGCCCTTTAGAGGTTGCACTGTACGTATCCACTTTTACGCAAACACGACAGGGGGACATTTTATTAAACGGCGTTGGGGAATATTCTGCATTGGTTATATTTCACTGGGGTAACCACCGCAACTGCCCAAACCTTGCAGCAAGACTTATGTCAAGTTCATGCAAATGCGTGTTGTTAACAATTCTATTTTATGTGGGTGGGGTTTTTTTTGGTTTGTTTTTTTTTTTTTTTNATTGATTTTACAGGCTTTCTGCTACTCCTGTTTAGATGCTTTTGAATTCTGTGGTTTTTTTCAGCTGAGTCCCGAGCTTCTGAAATGGATACTCATGGGATGAAACGAGGGAGGGGGGATACTGCTAAGTGCTGTCAGCTGTTGTGGGTGGGTCGTGTGCCCTAATCTTAAAGAACCACAAAATAAAAGTCTTTAGAAAGAGGGAACTCAGCTGCAGTCTATTCCCTGATGGCAAACTGGTATGTTCCCCTTAGCAGTTGTCACCTTTTGACCACGATGCTTAAAAATGAGAGCGAAATAGAAGAGAAGGGGGTTTAGCAGGCTCATATCGGAGAAATGCTTTACAAGAATGATGAGCTTGTTTGATTTGTAAATAATAAGCACCAGGTGCCACACCATATGTGTAAGCTGTGCTACTCCCCACCCTGAGTTTCGGGAAAACTGTTGTCCCTGGCCTCTTGTTATCCTAAATCAGTTTATACTAAACTTTAGATGGATGACAAAACTTCCCAAACACTTTAGATTCACCCATTACTGCTGCCCAGGAGGAGATAATACATACACAGGTAATAATGCATTCAAAGCAAAATACCTGGTGCTTGTGGAGCTGTTTAAATCTCCGGATGTATATTTTTGTTTGGTTTAAAGGCAATATATGACTGATATAATCTACTGTATGAATAGCAAATTATGTTTATGGAAATATTTGTGGTTTATATATTTTAGAACATCTCACTTGGCATCTAAATGCAAAACAACTTCATTTTTACTGGATGACATGGGCATGAATAGGAGATATTGAGCAATAGAATAGATAATGTAACAGTTGCTTTTAGATATACGGCCATGTTTACAGAGATTATGGGAAAGCTTCATGCGCTTCAGTGCAATTTACTAAATACAATGTGGGATGAAATTGCTGTTGTTGGAGCACAGGACAGCTTTACAAATGCGTGGCTTGGGGGGGAAAAAGCCTTACATATTCATCTGGAACAAAAAGCATTAGTATATTTAGATGATTGTTTTCTTGAAATAATTTACAAAATTGCAATACCTTTGACAGTGTGTTCCGGTTAATTGCTTTACCATGAGAGAGCACTCGTTTTTCCAGGAAAAACTCCCCTATGAACGTTACCTAATGAAGCTTTACAGACTTCTGTCCAATTTCTTCACACGTGTTCTGTCATGTCAGAAACTTTATTTCCCCTCATCGCGTCTTCTCCATGGCCGTGCCTCAAAGTCTTGCCTGTGTTCCAGCCCTGTCTTCTACTGAAGTTGATTAATTTAGTATTTCGTAACCTTTCCCCAACAGTGCACAGGTTCTTGCACGGTTAGAGGGGCGAGGGACTATCGCTGCTCGTGCAGGGGTAAGCGTGTCCCCAGCATGAGCAGCCAGTGGTGATGCTGCGAGAACGCACAGGGATAAAGTCCTCTGACCGTCTCCTTAGTGGGGACAGTTTTTGGCTCTGGCCTTTCATGAAATCTTTAGCAACAATCTCTCTGATAATACTGCCTATCTGTCGAGGCAGTCGACCGGCACTTTCAAAAGGACAGACAGAGGCACAAGCTCAAAAGACTCGTTTCTTCAGGAGAGCGGGCTAAAAATAATTTGGCCTTTAAATATCTGCAATACGTTACAAATGCATGATATGTTGTCAAACAATTCCCTTTCTTCTGCTCCTGGAAAAAAACATGTGTGCGTATATATTGTCTTGTTTTTTAATTTTGTGAGGTATTCAAGCGTCTCTACGTAATGCTATCTAAAGCATTACGGTGTGCTGAATTTAAAATAAAATGAATGCAACTTAACTGCGAAATGCCTGCAATTAATTTTTGAACTACCTCCTGAAATGGAAGAACACATCTTTCAGTGGAAGTTGTGGACACTTAATGGAGACAGCTAATAGGATTGGCCCAGCAGAGTCACAACGAATAGCGTGCAGTGGGATTTTCAAAAGCACTAAAGGAAAAAAATACTTTAATAGAACTACCATACTTAATCTTTTCATTGTTGCTAAGCTTCCATGGTATGAACTTCTAACTTATATTAGGACATATTCTCCTTGCTTGGCTTGTGTTTTCAGGTTATGAAATTGGAAATTCAGTTTTGTAAAGTGTTCTTGATTTTGACGATAGCTTCCATACGTTGTACTGTTCTATAAATAAGCATAAGCCTAGTTTAGGTAGACACATATATATCTGAATGGGAAACCAGAGTAATTCGTCATTACATTGAACAATTAAAGTGTTTATGACGCCTTAATGTAGTAAGTGGTACGATTCGGATGAGCAGAAACAGGAAAAGCGTTGTGTTCTAGCATCCTTACAAGAAGGAGAGCTGGCCCATATGAAATCTGTCCACAGTGGCAGTTTGTACAGCATGTGTGCCGACTAGGTCAGGAGCAGGATCCAAATTTTATGTACGGGTTCTATTTTGTGACAATTTAGTTAGTTTCCATGGAGATTATTATGTTGTCACAAACTAAGGGTAAAGATTTCAAGTGCAGGATAAATAGGAGAGCGCATGGAATTCCAAGCAATAAAGATGTTCTTCTTTTGCTCTGTGGTAACAAAAGGCAACTGTAATCACAGCAGTGAAAGAGTGAGCTGTCTTTTCTATAAACATTGTTAGCATTCAGTATATCAACACACTGTATTTCATACTATGCCTCTCAATACCTTTTTCTTTATGATCGCGCTTTCAGTAGATAATAGTTTTCACCAGTTACACTAGAATGGGGCCAACTCTTTAGCTGGAATAAATCAGCCAGCTGGACTGCAGTCAATGAAACTGTGCTAAATTGAAGCTGAATTAAGCTGTGCTGAATTAAACCATCTGAGAATCTGACTTCACATTGTTCACCTATCCTGCCAAGTGATCTGGTCAATAATATAAACAACAGAAGATAGATACCTGATGGATTTTTTTTTGTTTGTTTGTTTGTTTGTTTGTTTCCTCCATAAATAGATGCTCCCTTCAACCCTCCGAGTTGTTCAAGGCAATAGTTTGGTCAAGCTTCTGACTTACCAGTTGCCCAACCAATTCCTCAGTGAGGGTGCTGGGAACTCCTGAAAAGTTTGTGCTAAGGTTGTTCTAATCACCATTCTGGTCAATTACTAAAGGCAGCATTTTGTTTCTCTTTTTTTTTTTTTTTTTTTT
>VZSF01001349.1:858656-1264755 GCA_013398295.1 Chionis minor
TTTTTTTTTTTTTTTTTTTTTTTTTTTTGCATTCCTTTTTTGTTTTCTCTCTCTTTTTTTGTTGTTTGTTTTTCCCTCCAGCCACATTTCTTTAAGCTGATGACAAATGCTCATTAAAGAGATGGGCCTTTCATGTTTCCTAAGAGTATTTGCGTTGCTGGTCTCTGAAACTCTTGGTTGAAATTGCTCCCAGTTTTTTTAGCTGTTAGACTATGGCAGTACTGGAAAAGAGTCTGGATAACACCTGAGTACAGGCATCTATGTACACTAAGAGATAAACATCAGGTGAGTTGAATCACATTTGCTACTTGGGATTTGTTAGTTATTGTTTGTGCTGTTCACTTGCTGGCCTTGTAAATCCCACCTAACACCAAAATACCAAGGAATATCCCCTCTGAATGGGTAATACGCTCAGCTTTTTAAATTTAGAAGTTGCTTAACAGCACTACAAGCGAAATATTTGATATGTGGTTTTGATTGTGGTTGTAAGTATTGACAGTAGAATTTGGTTGCCTGAACGCAGGCGCCCTGCGCCAGCCTGCCTTGGGAATGCCAGAGCCGACGCCGGGTGCAGGAAGACCTTCATACGCTGGGTGTGTAGGAAAGATGGCACAGGAGACTGTAACAAAAGATGCTCTTCTCTATGGGTGGTTATTTGTACAGGTATGATCTATATCGTACCCATATAATTTATATTTTCTATACAGTACGTATGCGTTAAATACATTAGTTACATGCAAATATTCGAAGGCACGATGGTATCTTTCTAAAAAAGGAGATATGTGCATCGTATATGTAGCACACTATGTACTTAGATTATAAATATCTGTGGAAACTCTGCCTTTTATTTATTAATTCAATGGCACTGCCTCAGTTGCGTTCTTCGTTCGGCACTGACAAAAGCTTTTGTAACTTACAACAGTGAAGAAAGTTCTAGTTTTCTTCCGGTGGTTTCATGCTACACGAGTGAGGAAGATGCCCTGGAAATCATTCCCTGCTGCTGCGAGCGCCAGCTCTCGGCAGGAGCCCCCGCCGTGGGGGCTGCCCCGCTCCTCAGCGAGCTGTGTCCACCTCTTTCCCCCTCGGATCAGAAGTCCTGCCCCATTCGGGTTATTCTCTCATTCTGCCACCTGCTTTTAATCTGTGAGCAAGGCTTATGGCTCTTGTTGATCTCTCGTGTGCTTATTTTGCCCTATTAGCTTCTATAGTAAATGGTAATTAAAATGAAAGAATAGCAACGTATCAATAAGCAGAAAATTCCTTCGCGTTGCCTTTTTTCCCTACACATGGTTGTTTTTCTTATGCCCTGTTTTCACTGTGGATGGCTCCCCCTTTTTTCGTTTTCTTTCTTCAATATTATGTCTTGATTTTAGCCTTTGGGCTGGGATCTTGCTGTTTCCATCCTACAGTGATTCCCCCCCCCCCCAAAGAATACACATTTAAGAAACTTTTTGGTTTCCTTTGCAAACTAGCCTCATACAGCGACTCAGAATTGAGCACTGAGCTGTCTGAATTATATTTGTCAACTAGTACAGCAGTCGAATCTCAAACCATTTAAAACAATTCAGATTTTCTGTCCAGAAGTTACTTATGGTGAAATACTGAATTTGGGAATGTTCAAGAATATAAGAACTGTGCAAATGTTTTGAATAGGATGTTTCTAAAGATACTGTTTTCTTGCTGGGGTGAGATTTTAATCTCTGCATTTCCAAAGTCCTCAGCTCGTCTGTGTCTTCCACAAACCATAGGTGCTGCACGTTAAGGCCTCCTACCCCTCCAGAAACCCACAAAATGTAAATTGTCCTTCTCGCTTTGCAGTGGGGTTTTCTGTGCTTGCCATATGAGAAAAGAACAAAGGTCTCCGATGGATTTCTTTGGCTTTGAGTTTGAACTTGAAGTCAGGCATATCCCATAGAGACACTTGCTCGCTTTAGGGTTACGTGCCTTGCTCGATCTGGTAATGAACTGGGACGGCAGCTCTGAAGGGGCAGGTTCCACTCACCGTTTATACGATGAAGCACGAGGATGCGAATAGCAGCTGCACTTATTTTCTGCTTGCAGAACGTGTGGTTGTGTCACGGAGCAGCAGGAGTGGAGCGCAGGCAGCGATGCCTTCTGAAAGGAGGTCCTCGAAGTAGCGCTGAGGTCCATCAGCAGAGCTGAGGGGAAGCTTTGGATTTCACACCATTGTTTTTACTCCATTACTTCTGCAAGGAGTACATGAAAGAGATAGATACTGTGTACCAAATCTGTATATCCTAAAATCAAAGCATTCCTCAGCTTGTAAGAATCTGAGGCTTTTATTCGCACGTATAAACACAAAAGGGAAGAGCCCAGAAGATGCCAGGCATCAGTATCGTGAGGAAGGTGGACAGAGATGCACCCCCCCCTGCCCCTCCACACCAAACCTAAAAGCAGAAGCTAATGTAGGAGCCTTATTTTTTCTTTTTAAAAAGGCCAGAAAGACAGATTTGGTCATTTGCTTCTGTGCCTTAGTGATTCTTCAGCATTTAAAGATGTGGTCTCTCTTCCAAGATTTGATATTGGTACTGTTGAGAGATATTAGCTGTTTAGCTTAAATAAGTAAATTTTAATTACTTAGGGTTATGATATGGTGTGATTTATGCTGCTTGCTTAGCTTTACTTAGCATGAGTAACAAGATTTGCTGAAGCCTTTAGGCCACAGTAGAGTTAATTTTCTTCGTAATTTTGCTAGCAGCTGGTATAGCGCTGTGCTTAGGCTTTTAATACACGAAAAATATTGATAAAACACTGATGTTTTGCTGGTGTTTTCCCTAGGTCTGGTACTTTCCAGCTCCCCGTACTCTGCCAGCGAGCACAGCTGCACAAGAAGCATAAGCCTGAAGATGAGGAGGTGGCTCCAACCCTCAGCAGAGACCGCAGATCCACGGGGTAGGAGCAGTGGATGGCCAGCCTGCCTGGGCACAGAAACAAGAACCCGATGAGGTGTCAGAGGACCCCAGGCCAAAAATCATCACTGGACTAAAAGATGCATGCGAGGAGCGCCTGTGTAGATGGCAAGGGTACGATTGCCCAGGGATTTCTTGGTTTGAGGTCCTTCTCTGGAGGTGCCCAGCCTGGGCTGACCCTGCTGCTGTTCCTTGCAATTAAATTATTTGTTTTTATAAAATCCGACGCCTGAGACTGCTGTGGGAAACCCAGGGTCGAGCCTGAAGAAGGAGGGAGTGTGGGGCGTGCGCATCCGGGCAGCGGCTTCTCCTTTAACAGTACTGTAGCATCAGCGACAATTCTTCCATGGTGGTCACTGTTGGCCACTGTTGGTCACTGGACCACTGTTGGTGGTCACTGCTACGAATAGGGATATCTATCAGACAGTCAGTTATTTAATCCTATTGAACGACGCTGCGAGATGTAATAATTGATTTATTCAATGATCTCTGGCTTGCGTGTATAGTGTCTACCAAAGGGCTCCCAGGTCCTCACACTTGTATTGAGAGAATTTCAAAGGGTTCATAGGGGATGGCAATAACTCAGATTATATCAAAAGACAGTCCTGTGCCTGGGAGTCTGGGATAGTTAGCAGAGCGCTCCAGTGTCCTCCGAGGTCAAATTAACGGCAGCGTATTGTATAGCTGCTGTTACCCCGGTCGCAAATCAAACGTCCTTCCTTTGGTAGAGCTTCAGAATGGAGCATTTTGTGGGAGAGTTCCTTGAAGCTTCCCTGTAAAGACACTGATTTAAAAAGTAAATCTTTTTGATAGGGTTTAACCTTTCATGGCAAGAATGTGTTAATGGCAGTTCGTCCCTTTAGCAACGTATTATGGAAAGATAAGCTTAGAAGCTGTTCTCTGCCTTCGCCACAGCTGTTTTATTTGTCAATAAAAATCCAATAGACTATGGTAAGTTTACAGTGGGAGTGTGGAGGAGAGGAGCAGCTTTAATGTCAGTATTTGAGTCATTAAGGTTATATTTTTTACCTTGGCCATTTTCTTTTTCCTTAAAACAAAACCCACCACCAAATCAGTGGCAAACTGAGAATAAGTATGAAGTGATGTCAAGGCTCGTCACTCTTACCAGCTCTAGCATGGCTGGGCTTTCAGCTCCTGGTGCTGTTTTCTCCCAGCACCCCACCTTCTCCATCCACACCGCTTTCATTGGAGACAAAAGGATTTTTTTTTTTTTTTTCCTGCTTTTTTAATTTTGGATGCTGAGGAATTGTGCCAGGTTGAGCTGGCAAAGACATAAGTGCCACAGCAGGGAGGAAGATTCATAAATGATGAAGACACAATCTCTTAAACTCCCTGGCTCACAGGTGTTTTGTTATTAATGAAGCTGAAAAAGATGCTCCAAATTATGTCTCCTCCTTGACATGAGAGCTTTCGCAGCCCTTTGTGACTGAAAGCTCCTGCTCGTGCAGGTGTGCGGGATAAGCTTGCAAGCCAGAACGGGGAAACGAGAGAGAAAAGAAAAATATTCACATACCCAAGGGATCCTAGGGATGGAAGAGGGAGGAAACAGGGAGAGAAAGAAAAAACCCCACTCAGTCAGTGCAATGTGAAATGTGTTCTGTCAATATATGGGAAAAGAGATAAATACAAACTACATCTCCATGCATCTTATTTATTCCTTCAGCCCACATACACCTGGCAGCAATGAGAATTGTAATCTGGTCTGTAACCCTACACTGACATCCTTTTTAAATTCCTAGGCAGAGCATCCGAAATGCTAAAAATGATTTATAAAGTTTTGCAAGCTCCTTTTCAAAAAACAACGGTGATGACTTCAAAGCTTTGGAACAAAAGGAAAAGGTTTATTTTCTCATCCTTTGTCCCCCATGCGTTAAGACCTGACTTATGGAAAATAATTATATTATACTGGTTTTTAGTGCCTTGTTATGGAAGAATGAAGTTCATTTTTGCCTTTTATTGGCACCATCTGTTTCTTTTCTGGCAAGTATCTGAGACAGCACCATATAGTAGCATCATACATATAAGTGGGCTGGTCCTGAGGTATTCGGGTTGTACTGATCATCAGATGCTCAAGAATTCTGGTTTTCCTTATTAGTCCTTCTTTTGCATAGTCTGACAAAATAAAAAGACACACCTCCCACCCTAAAAACTGTAAGATACATGTTTCTCTTGAGAGGTACAGCAAATAGTTACCCGTTAAAGATAATGAAAAATTTAGATCATGTGTTTGGGAAGAGTTTCACTAGATTTTTCTTGCATTTGGCTTTCTAAAACACTGGACGCATCCGTGGGCCATGACACACAGCTGCATGGTCAGGGTGACTGCACAGGCCAGTGGTGCAGGGGGATGTGCTGTAGTTTTGAGGCTAATTAGAATTTTGTCACTGACTTCATTTCCAGACAACTCCTTATTCTTAGATACTTGCTTTGAGTATGTGGTTTGACTTGTTTTCTGGCGGTACCTATTGATTTCCTTTAACTCTGAAGGGAGCCTGAAGAATGACGTTAAGCAAGATGTATCCCACTTACTGTTATGTACAGGAGCAATTTCAGGTATTGATATAACAAAGGAATACACCCTCATTTTAATATTTGTTGCAGTGAAGAAAAAGTAGAAGTCCAGCCTTTCCTAGAGGAACTAGGAAATAGAAAGGAAATAGAAATTGTTTATTTGAGGAGGTTTGGGCAATCTAGTTTGCTGTCAAAGCTGAGCCTTAAGAGATCCTCGATAATGCTTAGTGGTCTCAGATTCAAAGAGGAAGAAAAATCAAGGGAAGAGGAGCCTAACATCAGGATCCACTTTATCCTCTAACCAGTGTTCGCAGTGTTTTCTCTGGTTTGTGGGGCAGGGTCATGTGTCAAAAATTCATAGTAATCGGAGACTTCATGTACAGTTTAGGTTGAACATAGTCACACCTGAGCATGAGAGAAGACCGAGGCGTCTTTCCTGGCGCCGAACAGCTGTGAAGTCGACTTGGCCCTGATGTAATGATTGCTTTATTTTTGGCTGGTTAGAGGTGGAAAACAGGATTGTTTTAATAAATTCCTACTGAACCGGTTTGTACGTTTCTGTGAAATCTGCCAGCGGTGACAGTTTGTGCGGTACACGTATTTACTAGGTTTTCAGTAAACAGGGTCCAAATATTGTGCAAATGCTCTATTTTGTGAGAACTCCATTAGTTTCTATGGAGACAATTATGTTGTCACAAGCTGAGTGTTATGACTTCAAGTGTGAGATAAATAAGAAGAGCACGGGAACTTCTAATCAGCAAAAATGATCTATTTTTGCTTTGTAATAACAAAAAGGCAACAGCAATCCACGAGAATGAAATTAAAGTCAATGCTTTCTTTAATGTTGTCAGGGAGTAATGTATTAATATTCTGGATTCATCCTGTGCCTGTATACACCTGCCTTCTCATATTACTTCTCGTTCTTCCGCTCAAAATTAGCATCACTTTTTAAACTGCTTGTCCTCAGGTAGTGGAAAACAAAACTAGTAAAGCATGTATCGGGACTGATATTTCTTCAAGGACCATGTGGCAGACCAGATGACAGATGCGTGCACATTCCCCGTCTAATGCTTCACTCGTGTGATGTAGCTGGGTTAGAGCTATTTACTGGCATTTTAAATCTCTCTTACTTATGCATTAGAAAATGAAATATAGCCTGTAAGCTGGATGACATACTTAGCTTTTATAAATGCTCGCTGCTCAGCCAGTGTACGTTCTAAAACTACAAGAGCAAAAAGTGAAGATTCGGTACTTACCATTGCTGTAGTTGAAAACATCCTTCCCGTACGCTGAGCAATACTTTGTTGGAAAGGAAAGGAAAGGGGAAAGGAAAGGGGAAAGGAAAGGGGAGAGAAGGGGAAAGGGAAGGGNGGCCTCAGGGCTAGATGCAGCCTGCACCTTTATTTTGTACAGCCCAGGGTCATAAGATACTTTTCTGGTGTCATTATTAGATAGCTGTTAATACGCTGAGGGCTGCGCTGCCAAAGACGGGTGAAAGGGCCGTTCACTCCCGGCGGGCTGGATATCCCTCTGCTCCTCACGGTACAGCGTGGGGAGTTTGGGGATGCTGCTCAAGGAACATACACTGAGCATGAATAAGATACGAATCCGGTAATTAGGCAGAACTATTTTTGTTTTGAGTAACAAAACACAGAGGAGGGAAATATACAGAGGCGATAAATTTATAGATTTATTATAGATCAGCATATACCTACGTATGAGTGTTCAGGTTAATATATATTACTACAGTTTGTATCTTACTATGCAGTGTAAATATGAAGCTATAGTAAATTTAGCATATTTTCTCTTGTGGTACACATATATACAGACACACATGTTATGTGTTTATATCAAGACTCCCTCTTTCTCTTTTATTTTGTAATTCAGTAGCACTGTCTTGGCAACACAAATGGCTGGTTTTCTTTGTTCAGCATTGACAAGAGCTTTTCCAACTTAAAAAATCTGACACAGTTCCAGCCTTTTTTTTTTCTTTTCTTTTTTTTCTTTTCTTTTTCTTTTTTTCCAAGGGTTTCCTGTTACTTGAATGAGAAGGATATATACTGGTTGAACCTTCTGCATTCAGCTGTTAAACTGACAGCTTTTTCTTCTGCCATGAGAAGGCTTTCAGTAATTTGGATGTGGTGCCTTTTCCCTGTCACTGCCAAGAACAATGCTTCAGTTCAGGCTGCCATCAGAGGTATAGAATTGCTCTGTGTTTGACCTCTGATAGCTGCGCATAATAGATCTGTGCATCACAAATACTCCACAAATAGTCTATTTAGGTGCATGGCTCGAGTCAAAACAGCGGTATATATTACAAGGATGTGTAAGTCAGAGGGGAGAGAGTTTAGGGGGGAAAAAGTCATTGCCAGACTTGCCACTCTGTATCAGTGTTTACAAAGGAACTATCTTCCTTATGCAAATGTGATAGACCCCATCCCTGCTCCTGCCTCAGATCCACTTCATGCTCTCAACAATAGCGTTCAGGAGACGGGTTTCTCGGAAGTTTAGTTAATCTACCTACAGACGCAAGAAGGGGTTGAAAGGCAATTTAGGTGAGCTTTCCATTACTGTTGGCTGAAATTAGAATATGAACTTTTTTTTGAATGGTTTCCCCGTATTCAGTATGCAGTGTAAATAAGGCAAGATGGCACTAGCCAGTAGGTTGCAAAAAGAAATGAGAATTATTTGGAAGCAGAGGACAGGCTGATTCCATTTTCATGCCATGCCACTGTTGTTTGTTTTTTTTAAAAAAATCTTTTTTAAAAGAGCTGTCATATTCTTCAGACTCTTCTGAAAATCTCTTTTAGAGACAGTTATTCCCTAATTAGAATTTTATGAGTATTGTTTTGTCCTTCTTTTAATCACGGTAGAACTGAGAAGCCTTTCTAATATACTGAAACATGAGACTGACTATAGATATTTTGATTATGAATAATCTTTCTTATATACTTGACAGAGTAAACTTGCCTGAAATCTATGGGTTTTGCGCACCTTTTTTACTGCTCTGAAATAAACAAGTAAGTCAGAAAAAGGATGAAATCAGACACATCCTTCTCTCTCTACATGTGGAGAATGAGGTGCGGGGGAATTCTTTAAGCTGCTAAGGTCACTAGAAAGTGTGTAGCAAGTGAGCTGGCGTACCCCCGTGCAGTATCCTAAGCGTGAAGTCGATATGCTGGTGAACTTCCTGTTTGGTTTTAGGTTTTGGTTTTTCCTCCAAGAAGCACAAGAGTGGTAAACTGAAATTGCTACGGAAAATCTGGTTTTTGATGTGTCTGTGCATGAGTAAATGCTCTATGTGTGACAAACATAAACAGTCTGTCTTAGAATCATAGAATCACTTGGGTTGGAAGAGACCTTTAAGATCATCGAGTCCAACCATAACCTACACTACCAAAACCACCCCTAACCCATGTCCCTCAGCACCACGTCTGCCCGGCTTCTAAATACCTCCAGGGACGGCGATTCCACCACCTCCCTGGGCAGCCTGTTCCAATGCCTGATAACCCTTTCAGTAAAGAAGTTTTTCCTAATACCCAACCTAAACCTCCCCTGGCACAACTTGAGGCCATTGCCTCTTGTCCTGTCTCTTGTTACTTGGGAGAAGAGACTGACCCCCACCTCGCTATAACCTCCTCTCAGGTCCTTTCAGGTGACTGAGGTCACTGTCTTCAGTGGTACTACTGGCTGAGCTGGGTAGGCTCAGTCAGGTTGAAACTTGGGGACCAGGTAGTACTTTCTGCAAACACACATCAAATAATGTACGTGACCACAACCACGTGTAAAGCTGGCAGAAAAGGTTTTACGAAGGCTGTTTCACTCTATCCCAAATATAATTAAAGGAGAAGGCAAGACCTCTTTCAGGGGAAATCCCAGAATGTTTATATCAAGTCATCCTTCAAAATAAAGCTTTGGTTTTTTACCTTCCAGTACCTAAAGGTGGCTACAGGAAAGATGGGGAGGAATGCTTTATCAGAAAGCATAGTGATAGGTCTGAGGGGTAATGGTTTTAAACTGAAAGAAAGTAGATTTAGATTAGATATTAGGAAGGAATTCTTTACTCTAAGGGTCAGGTGGGTGGCACTAGAACAGGTTGCCCAGGAAAGTTGCGGATGCCCCGTCCCTGGAAGTGTTCAAGGCCAAGTTGGATGGGGCTTTGAGCAGTCTGGTCCAGTGGAAGGTGTCCTTGCCCATGGCAGGGGGGTGGAACTGGATGATTTTTAAGCTCCCTTCCAACCCAAACCATTCTGTGATTCTATGACAAAAGCTGCTGTGCTGTAATGAAACAAAGAAAAGCTGAAAATTGTTTGTATGAGATGGACAGTTCTTTCTGGCAAGATAAAAGAGGTAAAAGAAAGTTCATGTCTGCATTTGAAACACTTGGCAGCTTAACTATAACATTTTTTCCTGTTTCGTAGAGCAATTTTGTTTGACATATAGCATTAGTAACAATTTGCTAGTTGTTTAGTGAATATTTTAAATACTTCACCAACTGACAAGCGATTCGGAGCATTTCATGCTAATGGTAAGAAATGGTCAGAGTTGTTACTTAAACATGATTCATGGAATATGTATATGTGATATGTGCCTAACTGATTTGTAGAATATCGAGCACCAGAAGTCTAACGCTAAGAGTTTTAAAACTTGGTAGTATTTTGGGCAAACAATTTACAAATAACTGTTTACAACTTAAACAGCTTGAGCATTTTATGTGGGTAATCCATCCATGGAAAAAAGTAAGAAATGTAGAAAAGATAGCTATTTACCACGGGTTTATCAATTTCTAATGCTGGAGTTCTTAAGTACAAGGTAGGCGGTATAAGTCAGTCCTGTTCCACTGAGGTTTGGAATTTGGAACTATTCCAAACTACCAAAGCTGGAGATAGTAGTTCAGAGAAGAATGTGAGGGAAATGTCTTTCTCGTTGCCTAAGCTTAAGTCTTCTTAGCACCATGTTCTTTTTCCATCCTGTGAGAAGTTGTCCACAGGCCTAACCCTCCACTATGTACATACTTCCTCTGGTTGACCAAAAGGATATCAATTCCTGCAAATCTCTAAAAGCCTTCGCTACTGCAGAACTTTGGAAAATACAGGACTGTGGCTCCCTTTCTTTGTTTTTTTTCATCTTCTGTTAAAATAGGCATCTCCTCAGGAGACACATCATGGAGTCCTGCTTTTAATGTAGCTTCTGGCACAGATCAAGACAGGATGGAGACAGGGTATTGCACTGCATTCACATTAGAACTTTTAAAAAAATGGTCTGTACTCTTCAGATCTGTGTAAGATCACTGTATATGACCATCAAACATGGCATTTTAGAAACTATAGTAAACTAGAAAATTCTTTGTGGGTCATAGTCTGTACATAGCTAGAATTTGGCAATCTGCAGGTACTTAATGTTACTCAGATAGCTTGTTCACAATTCAAATGACAGCTTTTTAGGGAACGGTGCTTGGTTTAAGTGTGAATTGTTGTGATACTGAATGTGTGAGAAGTCAATGTAAATCAGCTGCCATCTCCACACGTTCAACTCAGGTCGCATCAAAACATACTCAGAATCCCTGACTTGTCTCTATTTTCCTATAAGACATATTGCTGAGTCTTTAAGATTACCAACCAGAGCATCTTAAGTCTGTAATATGACAACTAGAACTTCATGTGGGCCTTGCATCCAGTGACTGCAAAATATTGATTAGCAAAGATAATTGGTAAGGAATAGCAGCCATGTGGAAAGGCATTTGTATTCTTGTGAGAAAATGTATGGCCCAACACTGCCCAACTGAAAACTGAGTGCTAAGAATACTGCAAAGCCACCAGCACGTGAAGTATAAGAGGGCAGGTATGTGGAAAAGAACAGATTTTCCTCACCACTGCTTTGTTTTATTCTTTGCGAACTAATAAAAGAGAAAATCAGACAAGCTGTGTAAAAATAATGCTCCCTATTGTAACCGTGGCTCTTACAGCCCAGGAAGAAGAAAAGGTAGGGAACTTAGAAATACTGAATAGCTTTGTAAAGGCAGCTTAGTCAAGGGCTACTGTAGGAAGAAGTAAGGTAATGTTCTTTCTTCCCATGACCATCTCACACCAAGAGCTATGCAGAGAGAAAACTGTGGTGCAGATTTTTTGGGATAAGAGTAATGGTTATTTGTCAGTATGGAACTGGTTCAGCTCTCAAAATGTAGGTTAAATCCACAATAGGGCCAACAATGGCTGTGTCTTTATGTGAAGATGAGAGAAAAAAGGCATTATTTCTACCTTTGTTAGCATAAAAATGATGACTTTCTTCTGTCCTTTTTCTAGAAAAAGCTGGACACTTTGAAGTCTGAACCCTGCCTTTTCATTTTTTAACTGAAGACAGAATTTCAGTTTGGTTTCTTTGGAAATGGATGCTAAAAAAGAACTCCCGTCATGTTGGTGTCTACCATTTTCTTCTCATCACCTTGTTATTGAAGCAAATGGGAGTGAATTACTCATGTTGGGTGGGCACATTTAAGTGAACTCCAAGGTCTTTTTTTCTTTCACCAAATTTTCTTCGAGCTAGTTTATCCAATCCATTGTTTACCAGCTTGTGAATATTCTATACCTGCTTGCATCCTGCATTTATGGGCTATTTTGTAGGCAAGCTGCCTTATCAGAAGTGACTGTATGTTGTGGTAGTTGCTTTTGCTTTTAGCTCCGTACGATAACTTCCTCCTCTCCAAAGCTTTTGCAAAGTAGAACAGGATTTTTCTTATTTTGAGACAGACCTTTTCTTCCAATTAACTTTACCGTAGGGAAAACCAGATTGCTTTTAAAAGCTAGTACTTATGAAGATGCCTGACCTAGATCCCTTCTGCCAGCTGGGGCGGGCAAAAGCCCAGGTTAAGTTCTTAAAGTTTTCTTAAACAGTCTGCCCTTTTAGTTTGGTGTCTTTTTGTTTAGATATTCTGCTTCTGATGGATGCATGTAATTTCTGATTAATTACTGACTGGAACCACCTCCAAATGCAATGTAGTGTTTTTGTGTATGAAAGAGAAATTTGCCGACTCAACTGCTTTCAAAATAACGTAGGGGGCTGGTACTTGAACTGAAATGACTCGGTCGAAAATCCAACAAAAGAAATATTCAAAAGTTTAAGTAGGTTAAGACCTGATTTTCAAAAGAGCTGAACTCTCACTTAAAGCTGCCATATTTGTCAGAAAGTGAACTCCTGATACTGGGTACATGAAAATCTCTCTCTGAGCTTTTGAGTACTTAGATTTCAGTGCAAATAATAAGGTAAAATATGTCTCGAAAAATAAATTATTTTCTCAAATAATGTTTTATTCTTTTAACTAAAACAATACAGGAACATGATAAAGTTTGCAAAAAGCAAGCTACTGAGCTAGCGAATCCAAGCTCTTCTCCTATTGCTGGTTTACCTTATATCGATTGCTAAGATATCCCAGTATTGTACACATATGACCGTGCAATTACACTAAATAATAAAAGCTAAAAAACTATATGCAAGGTCTAGGTAAAGAAAGCTTTATGCTTGTGCCTAATGTAATTTTATCTTCCTTTTTTTAAAAAAAAAAATCCCTAGAAATATTTGCGTAAAATAATGTGGAAAAAAGCCCAATCACTTGATTCTTTTCTGAGGACCACACATTATTGACGTCTTACAGAATTTCCACTGTATTTTCTCAACACAAGGGCTAATGTAGCCTATCTCATGATGGTGTGTATATATATGGATGTCTGTTTATCTGTGAACCTTCTAGCAAGACAGATTTGCTCAGTCACTGTACTTGATAAACAGATGAATAAATCAATGGTTGTCACTGATGATACTCGTTCATGTGTATTTATAAAAGTTAAACTGATTTAACTTTTAGTATTTTTCTGATGATCTATTAGACAGCAAATAATCATTTTCAGTCTCCTCAGAGACATCTGTTAAAAAGTACCCTCATCTTCATAAAAAATCAAGTCCTCCCACCTTGAGAACTATTGATTATTACATGGTAGTAAAATATACAGTAACATTTTGAGTCCCAAAGGCACTTAGGCCTATAAATCCCATTGATTTCAATTGGAAATAAATTCCTCCATGAGTCCAGAGAACTAGGTTTTATTGGATTTTTTTAAAAAAATACTATATTTAAAAATATCTTTGATTAAAAGACAATGAACAAAATAACAGCAACAGCCTTTGAGTCTCCTTCAGATGGAGTTAATTTTGTGGCCAGGATCAGTGATCAGTGCTGTTGAAGAGTAGTGAGAGAGACGTATTTTTGGTCTTAATCTTTTATTTGGGTATGGTGAGAGCATCAGAAGTTTCACCATTATTACAACCATTTCTGGAACATGCTGCTGCATTTTCCATAAGAACACCCTTTCTCCGGCCTTCCTCAAGAGCTTTCCAAGCAGTCCCTGGAGATTAATGTAATAAAAAGGTACCCCTGTGGATCTACTCCTTCTTTAGACAGGAAAACCGGTGTCGTGTTTGTCTGGTGTTGACCTTCTGTAGCTGATGTACTTAAACAATAGACAGCTTTGATGCTGGTAATCAGAATCAGTTTAAACTTTTTGATTGAGTGATGCTTAATTTGACTAACTTTCTTTTCCTTGGCAACGCATTAGTTATTTCAGACTGCAAAAGCGTCCATTCATCTAGAGATTAGTGTTGCAGAACTTTGACAAATCATTGGCTTGTTAAGATTAATACAGAAGAGATGTAGTTCCTTGAATATAAGTTCTTTTTTATTAACAGGCTAGAACGAGAAATAGATTACAGCATGCAGTAAGAACACCTAACTACACTAGTCCCTGAAAAATCTGTTTGTTGAAAACCAATTTACGCGTCTGGTTAGCCTGACGCATGTAATCTCTATTTAGTCATAACTGGCCACCCAGCACAAAATGTCCTGGGCATAGGACGTGTCCTAGGGCCTTGCGTGATGTGCACTTCATCTGTTGTGAATATTATGTGCATCTCTGTTTGCAGACTGACCACAGTAACTACGCTCTTTTGCACCTTTTGAACAAGCATTTCACCAAATGGAAGAGGAGAGGAGAGAGGGGTGTATGAGGACAAGTGGTGAGAGGGAAAAGTGTGTGTAAGAAAGGGGAGAGAGTGCTGTGCACCAACAAAGCAAAGAGTCTTGTAGAATAAAGCACTTCCCATAGGGAAAAAATATTGTATGAGAATTTAAAGCTCTTAATGTACATTACCACTTTAAGTTATTTCACTCGTTTAGTTGTGAATTTTGAATTTGTTCTCTAAAGCGATAGATGAAAGCCAAAAAAGATGTGAAATCTTCTTGCCCTCAATTCCCCTGCTGTTTTTACCTACTTCTTGAGAAAGAGTCAGTGGTCCTGGGATAGGACTGTTGGGTTAAAGGAAGCCTTGCCTAGCAGCATCTGTTTTAATCCAAACATTTCTAATCCCTGGTGGAGAAAGCAATAAAGTTCTGTGCTTCAGGTCACGTACCTGAGTACTGGCAGTTCTTTTCAATATCTTAGATTAAATGAACTGTGAAATATTTGTTTTATTAGAGGAGCTTTAGTTTACTTGTGAGTTGTTTTCTAAATCATTTCTGTCCAAAGTAGCTTTGGAAAACACGCCGTGTGTATTGAACACTGTTTAGAAACATTTTTAACAGTCTGATGCACAATGCTTCATTGTTCTCATTGTTAAAACATTCATAGAGGGCTGTTCTCCTCTTTGGATGCGTGCATAAATCTCTGGAAGGCTAATGCGAAATGGTGCACGTGCGAGGAGAGCGCAGCTCCTCTAGCATCGTTGGTGGAGGTCTACATATGGCACAGAGTTTCTCCATGAAAAGTGGGTGATAGGAATCAAGGTTTCTGCTTAAGGGGCTGGATTAGGATTCACAAGGCCCACACAAACTTTTTGTTCTGCTACATGTTTGTGAATGTCCCCAACATGCAAATCGCACACGACATTTATGGTAGGGGTGCAGATACCAACACGAACCTCCGCAGGGACCTCCTGCTCGGGGTGGAAGCAGAACAGAGGGAGTCTGGGAAGCTGCTCAGATTTGGAATAGAGAGAGTAAATCCACTACAGGAGGCACCAGTTTGGACGCTGACCATCCCAAGAAGCTTCACATCATGTTTCATGTCTGTCGCAGACATCCACAAAGACATTTAGGTGTACGAGAACGCTGCTACCGGAATGTTTTTAGCGTTTCACATATATTCATTCATGTCTGGGACCACACCGTGTTTCATCTCTCCGCATCTGGAAATGCAATAAGCTATTCCTGCTCTGTAGGGAGTTTCTTGGGTGTTTTTTGGATAAGATCACCCCAAGCAGTATTCTTGTAGAGGAGTTGTACCTGGAGGGGATGAATGCCCAGGCTTTGCCAGAATTTCAGCCAGGGCTGACAAATTCTGCAGCTGATAAGCTGTGAACCCAGGATGGGAACTCCTTATCTGGTGAAGGCCAGCTGGGATGTGTGATGCTCGCACGGGCAGACAGAGAGCCAGCTCCTTAGCACAGACAGCAGGGAGACCTTTCCTCTAAAAAACATCAATTTTGGAGTCATGCTGGGTACTGTTTTTTCTGTTATTGATCTCTAGGCTTGCATATGGGATCCTAAGAGAAGGATTTTGGCGAGGTGCTGACTTATCTGAGCGCAGAGACGTGTTACACCTAGCCTTCTACCTTCACCTTATCTGACTTGGCAGTAGAGCGGAGAAGCTTATCTAATATTTAATGGGTGCTAGATCTAAAATGAAATGTAGATTCGAGAAAAGGCTGAAATAACATTTAGGGTGCAGGCAAAGCAATTAGAGAAGCCAGCAGAGACTGTATCTGTCCTCTTAATCAAGAAGGATTACCTGTCTGTCCTTTGTCTATCGCTTTCTAAGAACTGTCAGAAGAAGATACACTAAAATAGTCACCTCTTTTCACCTCCCAGTAAAACTGCAGTAGGCAAAGCAACTGAAATGGGAGGGACTGGCCAAATAATTGTCATTGGCACAATTCTACTGTGAGCTTGTAACAAATGGGCTTAAAGAACATGGTCTATGAAAGAATTAGGATGGAGTGGATAATGGAAAAATATTCAGAAATATGTTATTCGGAACATTTCATGTATTCATAAATTATTCACCCTCACAGAGCTGCAGGTGCCTCGGGATTTTTCCATGTAATGTCAGATCCTCAGCTGGCACAATCTGGCATAAACTGGCACTGCTGCATTTGTTTCCATGGAGTGACGCCAGTTTACAAGGATCTGGCCCGTGTTATTCTTTTCTTTTTTTTCTGTCTTTTTTTTTTTTTCTTTTTTTTTCCCCCCCCCCCCCCCCATTCTGTTTCCAAACATTCAAATACATGTAACTCTGCACAGGCAGCTACGCTGAGTCTGGAGATGAACCTTGGGCCACTATGATAGTGCAATCTGTTTAAGTTTTACTTTCACACTTTCCATGATAACATCAGTTCTTTTTTATATGTGTTGATAGTGTTGCTGGTCACAGCTACCTGCATGTGCTTTCTCTCTCTCCTACACCTGTTTGGTGTGTATGTTATGTTAAATGCTCAAGTTCCATTACCCACCTACCTTCAGTTATTATCAAGTTAATTTATGGATGGATGTAGTTAGCTTTGTACATATTTTCAAAACTGAGAGTAAACAGAATTGGTTTTCCTTATTTAAAATCCCATTATAGCAGCTGCACTATAAAGTGTATTTTTCTGCTGTTAAATATTTTATCTTGACCACAGCTTGCATATCGGCAAACTTGTAGCAATATGTTGACTGTTATCTTCTGTGTACCAAAGCACAAGATAGTTTGGAATAATTAAATAACATCGCTTCTCCATTATCCTTGGAGGGCTGATACTCTTCTCTGCTAAGAAGATAAAAGGTAAACATAAATTATAGCAAATCAAACTGTAGGATGATAAATACTGTTGTAAGCCAGGATGATAATATAACAAAAACAGAAGATGAAATCCACCCTTTTCCACTTGTATCCGTTTCCTACATTTATTTTTGCTGATCCAGCTATTGAGAAGGGAGACAATGTCTGTGGCAGTGCTTTTGCAAGGCCATTACACATTCCCAAACGACAGAGTCATTGTTACTCTGAGCCTTATTTGTCCAAGGTTTTATAAATGGAGATTGGTGTATGGGTTTAGGGGGGAAAAGGATCGAATCTAAGCCAGATACTCAAGTCAGCACCGATTCAAACCTTTTCTGAGATTCAGTAGCCTTTTCTTTATAAGATTTCCAGGATGGCTTCTGCCACAGAGAGTTGTTGCCATGTGTTATCTGTGTATTCCCCACATTTTCATTAGCATGACTGACAGTTACAGCACCTGTAATTCTTCAAGAGAAATGAAGGTGTTCCCAGGTACCACTGAAATTAAGATTTCACAGAATTAGAGCAGAAAACATTTTTCATGATAGATTTGTATCTAGTATTTTTTCCATGGCATAGATGTTTATCCAAGAACAAGATTTCATTGACTTCTGGTCATTACCGAAGTGAACTACTCAGATGAAACCCATTTTTAATTTGAGAAAAGCCTGAACATTAATTTAATAGAATAATGGGTAGAGATACAGCTATGAAATACTTCTAGATGTAAAGGGTGAAGTAATAGTAACAGATGGTAAGTCTTGAGGGAGTTAGGACTAGGATAGAAAAGTCCTTATGGCACAGATTCAGGGTAAAAAAATAGAATAAATTGAGCATAAGAAAAGGGTGTGATGAGGATCAGGAGGTATCAGAGGATGAAATTATAATTCAATCTGCTAATCTTTGCTGCAGAACTTTGCAACAATAATAATTAATAAGACATATTGCTACAGCTTAATTTAAAAAACAAAAAAGAGACACAAACGCCTGGAAAACCCCCAATTTACAAAAAATATCTTGAAAATTCATGTTTGTAAGCTGTCATGCTATTCAAGAAAATATGTTTTCAAATGTTACATATAGTCTTTTTTCCATTACATGTTGATTATTTGGAGATTCTGAATTTAAAGGAGTCTTCAGTTGCCAAAAGTTCATTTTCCCTTTTTCATTGGTGAGACTGTCACTAGCACAAAACCTTTTACCTCACTGCTATGATTGTTCAGAGATAAACTGCACTTAAAATGGACATGTAATTTCATAATTATCAGTTAAAAATGGTGACTTACATCACCTACAGATGAGCTCAAATATTTGTAAATAATCTAAGTTTTCTATAGAGAATGAAGTCCTCTAAAAATGAAGTTGCCATGAATTACTTTAGGATTATTGTGTTTTGTCATTATTGTCTTTATTCTGCTATTCTCTAAAGGTGCCTTTACCCATTTTTGTTTACATATAGCTATTATTAGAGTTTGTGCTAGGCAGTATATAATTTACATAATCATAAAATAAAGAATGCACATAAAGATGCGAAGTAAAACAGTAAATATTTTTATCCATAAAATGTTATTGCCTGACCCGATGTAGGTTAAGACCAACTGCCATTTGAATAATAATTATCTGTTATTTTGAATGCTGATACTGAAAATAAATGAGGAATTTGTTTGGCATGCTATGAGTTGAAATAGTAACCTTTTGTTCAATTTAGTTTAAGTCTTTGGATTTTATAGAACTGTATCTGTCATTTAATTGCGGCAGAGATGAACAATAGATTCTTGTATTCGTTTTGGCAGATATAAACATGTAAACAGAGTGGCCAGCACATATTTTCAAGTGCTGCAGTCACAGGGAAAACTTTATGAAACATTTAGTTGTTCAACAGAGTGGCAACGCTTAGAGCTTGACCTTGAAGTTTTTGAAATGTGAATTGATCCACTGGAACAAGTACAAAGCCAGCTTTGGTGCTAAATGTAAATTGTTAAAAATGGTGCTGCATAACATCTGCCTTGTAGTACGCCTTAATCAGCACTGTGAAAAATGAAAGTTTAACGATCTACTATAGTGGCTTCTAAGTGAAGGATAAACAAAGGATGAAAGAGTTTCCTTGCATGGTTTGTAACTGATGGCATGAAAAATGTCAAGAACCATCTGCCTCAAACTTATCCAAACTGTCATCAAGTATTCTAATCCAGTCAAAGGAGATACAACTAGAACAACCTATGTAACTTGCTGAAGGCTTATCAAAAGAGTTGTAAATAAGGACAAAAAAAAGAAAAAAAAGGGGAAAAAAAAAAAAACCCTATCAACTGCATAACCACAGATTTCTGCCAGCTTGCCTGTGGCTTTGAAATTCAATCCCATTTCTCTAGTCTGACAAACTGTACTAAATGGTAAAATGGATTTTTATTGCTTTCAGCCATTTTCATTCCAGCTGCTATCACGAGGTAAGTACTCAGTTTTCTAATATGAGAATTATATTTTTATTTTGCTTTTCTCTTTTGTGTGTGCATATTGACTGCAATATGCACGAAAACCTATTTTTGCAGAGCTAGGGTGTAAATGGGGACATTTACACATCTGAGCTTAAAAAGCTGCTACTCCTCCTAACCAAACACACAAAAGAATCCCAAATATAGCTGTCACTGCAGAAAGCTACATTTGAGCTAACAGACATCTTTTTTGCACTGGCTTTCACAACAGCTAGGAAAACACATTTTTTCCTAGAAAAGAAACAAAAATGTTTAAAGCTGACCTTACTTAATTACACTGAGAAATAATCAAATGACCATACATTTGCTAGTTTGATTTTCAGTAAGTCACGCCATTTTCAGTACGTTAGACCATTCTGTATTTTAGGCATAGATTTACCTTTTTCAAATGTCCCCTAATAACTAAAGGGTACAGGTCTCATTGAAAGTCAATGAAAAGTCTGCTGCCACATCAATTAATTACTTGAAGCCCTATACCTCATCACTGGACTTTACCAGAGTATACTGGTTTTTTGATGCAAGTAGACCTACCCCTTGTGCCGAAGTGATTTCAAGGGCTGGGAAATAAATCCCAAGCTTTGCTCTTGCACTTTGTGTTCCTATGGAGTCACCTTGGTTTTGACTGGTTTCCAAAAAGGGTGAGCTGGGGGTTTTTTGTTTGTACTAGCGTGGTGAAATCGGGGCTTAATCTGGGCTAAAGTGTGTATGACCCCTCATTAAAACTTCCTCCAAAGGCATTTGTTAAGAATTGGAACTTTGGGGATGTTGGGGTTTAGTTAAGCAAAAGGAAAACATCAAAGCAAAAGACACAGAAGGAAAAGTGAATGGGTACTGAATTCCAAATGTGCTTATTATTTTCATTTATGTTTAAATATCACATTTTTGTAATATGTAGCATAATGCAAACTATACTGAAGCTGGAAACTATGAATTTGGGGTGTGGAATGGGAAATGTGCAATTTCATAAGGTTCCGGTTAAGGTTCCATATTGGCAGTCTATATTGATGTATTTAATTTTCACTCAAAATTCAGAAGTCTTAGAATGCATACAAACATCCCTATATTGTGTTGTTTGAAGCTGTAATTTTTTATTTGCTACCAAGCTATGATATCTTCTAATAGCTGTGTAGCGTTTAAGGGAAAAAGAAATCTTTCTATTAAATGTATCCATACTTTCCATTGGCTCTTGAGTGAATTTATACAATTGATGTTGATACATTTGTCATGGAATATTCTAGTGTACAGGTGGAAACAGATGATACAGTATTACTTTTTTTTGGTGACAAAATGGTATGCAATGCATTGGAAGATTAGTTATCCATAGCAGTTATATGAAATGCAAATGTCATAACACAGATTACATTTCCATAAAACCAAAATAACACTTCAATGTATGTGATTTAGTTTTACTGTGCACATTTTTATTTAGCAGAACTGACACATTGCTTCATATTTGCATCATTTTTTTGCCTTTCACATCGAACAAAAAGGTGGAGAACTATTTCAATGTACAGTAACCATTTCAGTGCTGGCAAAGTCTCTCAAAAGGCATTCCCAGCTTAATAAAAATAATCTCCCCCTTTTTTATCTCTAGTGAGGGAATACATAAGCCAAAGATTTAGTCTTCTCCCTGGAGTTCCACCGTGGAAACCCTGCCCATCTGAAACCCCACTTTGAGGCAGCTGTTACAGAAGAAGAACTAGGGAGAGCGAACAGGGAAGGATGTGGTAAAGGGACAACATTTTTTGGCATAGTCTATTCTTTATTATCCATCTGCATCAATTAATTAGGTTTACTAGGTATTTATAAAGATAAACAGTTTCTTGTCCAATTCTTGGGACCAGCCTACTTTGGCTAGAGCAGTTCGCAGCCCACCTCAGTTTCCACCATAAAGGGAAGAACTGGGAAGTTCTGGAAAGAACATAAAGGAAAGAACTGGGAGTAGGTTTCTGAAGCATCCAGCAGAGTCTGAACTTCTCTCGTTCTTTGTATTGGTGAGTCAGTTGGCTGCTTATTAAAACACTAGACATTAAATGGGACCACTCATCCTCCAGAAAGCTCTGGTAGTCTACTTGCTTGATTTTGCATTTTTTTGTTAATTAATTATTATCACGTGCTAACGTATGTGGATAGTGAACTCATGTAGCCCGGGTGTCAGCAGGGTACAATAAGCACTTTTAACGATGAGTTACAACAAACTAAGTGGAAGATGAGAGGCAGCAGTTAAACATCGACAGGAGAAGCCATTCCAGGAGTGAGCAAAATCCCAGTTTGGGAGGTAGAGATCTCACTGTGCTACTGACCTCACGGTACTGGTTGTAGGATGTCTCAGCCTGCAAAGCACCACGTATACCTGTGAGGATCATTAATATGCCATTGCCATGTTCTTGTCCATCAGTAACATACGCAACTACCATAAATTATTTTATTTCTCTCTCTAATCAGTGCAGGGGTATAAATACTTCTGGGTTGTTAGCATCTATCCCCCCTGGAAGGGGATGCATTTCCACTGATGGGGGGAGGGATACAACCAACTTTATACAGCTCAAATGTGAAGAGACAAGTCCCATCCTCTTCGTGCTCTCTCAAACAGCTGGCAGTCATTTCCTGGGAGGGGGATTTTTTTATTTTTTTTTTTTTTCCCTTTTTAAAAAAAATTCTACACCTGCATAACTTCATCCTGTTAGCATTCATATCCAGAACACTTGGCATGCACTGGCATTTAAAACTAAATTACTGTTAATAGTCTATAACACATCAGTAGTAGCATGAAGTGCTACTTTGTGAGATAACAATGGATGCTGTAAATGGGACTTGATTTTTCACAATATCTGACTGTGGCATGAGAAAAGTGGAATCTAAATGGTCACGATACAATAAAGCATCTGTGGACTAGCTGAGATGCTAAATTAGCATTTTTTGATAAAGAATAGTGTGGTGCATAGCCTGTAAACCACGCTAATAGCTGTATCTTTGTCATTCATAGAGCATATACAGCACACGCAGGTGGTTTCTTACTTTTGTATGGGCGGAATTGTTTGAGTCTTGTACCCAGGTATATATTCCATGAATTCCTGGCTTTCTCACAAACCAGATTACTTGTTTACTGCTGCTTTTTTGATTGTTTTCACTGATTGATCATATCTGTTCTGTTTCGCTATAAACACAGCGTGATTTGAAGAAAAAAGCCCTGATTTCATTGGACATTATTGTTGCTGTTATTTTGTAATGATGTTAAACAAAAACTGCGTGTTATTACTATTCACTTTTCTACGGCAATTTCGCTTCCAGCAGTGGAAGAGATGTCAGTGACGGCAAAAACACGTGCTTGCGCTGTGGGAAACTCCTAGAGGTGGAGTTGTATTTTTGGTGTGGGTTAAGCAGTCTGGAGCAACTACAAAACCCAAAACTTTCCAAATAGTGACACTCCGTTGGCTAGCCCCTAAGCAGAAACTGATTGCAACAAGCTGTAAATGGCAGGGCAAAAAACCTCTTCTCCGTGCTCTGTGTTTTGCCGTAAGAGCTCCTCAGAGGTGCGCTGGTCGTGCAGTCGTTTCCATTGGGATACATGTGAGTTTTAATAAAAGCAGACAGGCCTCTCCAACTGGGGCTTGCAGGCAAACTATATAAAAACACTGGATGGAAATCAGCAAAAAGAGCTGGGTACTCGTGCTCAGCATGCCTGGAAATATGTTAATGCACTCATGTAAATGGACTGAACGGAGAGAATGGAAAGTGTCCAGCTACAATAGCTGACTTGATAAATCTCAGCACGCTGAGCACACCGTTCAGCCTGGCTGACCTAAAAGGAGATAAATCCAGTGAGTAACCGGGACGAACAACACGACCTGGTTTTCCAAAGTAAGGCCCTGGCACACCGGCATTTGGGCTGGGCACGCCACACTGTGCTTACCCCACCCTGAGAGAAAAAAAAGTAATTTTTTTTAGAAGGCTGTGCACTGCTCTGATTTTGTCAGTCTCTGGTATTTTGTAGTGGGGCTGACCCGGAGGCTGCTGGGCTCAAGTTGACAGTGGACGAGAAGTTGTTACTTCCGAGAGGAACATCTACCATAGCACAACTTCTGTTTCCCAACTAATTAGAGTTTGATGACCTCTTTTACTCATATCATAGAAGGAAATTAGGAACATGGTTCCATATTCAGCCTTCAGTGACTTTGCTGTTGACTCATTTTGCAGTGTGTATTTCGTTCCCCACAAGCTCCCCGTGTCTTGCTGTTTGAAGCTCCCACCATGAGCAGTGAGGTGTTCACAACAGGTTCTGTGCTTTGTGCTGCAGGCTGGAGCTGATTCACCACGTTAGAGCCATTTGATCAGCTGACCCTGGAATAAAGATCTGTTTGAATAGGGCCTTGGAAAAAAAATGGACTGGCTGTGTGATCTTTGCCAGTTTGAGGAGTTTGAATCATGTGGTGTCGTGATCAAGCACTACATCAGGGGTGATTACCACATGGAACCACCAGCTGAAGAGCTGACCACAGCTGCATCAGATCTTCTTTGCTCCCTGCTCTCCTTTCCCCTTGCAGGTGTGTGTTATTAAGGGCAGAATCTATAAGGATGCCTCAGCCAGGCAGGCTGTTAGTGTGGGTTGCTGCAGCCTTCCAGGTAACGGGAGACATGGGCAGTTTGTTGTTTGGGTTTTTTGGCCAGTTGACCAAAGAAATAGTGATTTCCCACCACGCCGCCATTTGCTGTTGAAGCTGTGGTGTGGTCTCCTGAAGAGTTGGCCTCTGTACAAATCTCTGCTGCCCGAGTTATTGGGATGCCGCGTCAGGACTGAGTTTCCTGCTCTTCTGGCTCATCAGCGCATCAACAGTGGTGAGTAAACTCTTGATTTTCTTTAATATTTAAGCCCATGTATGAAATGTTAAAAAGAAACGTTCATTGGTAGCTGCTTTAAGTACGGTTATAAATGTTAATTTTTTTTTTTTAGCTTCTCTTTTCTCTTAAAAATATGCCATGAGTTCTGCATTCTGATGTTGTATGGTGCGTTACCTAAAAATAACTAAGGCTTGATCTGCAGTGGAGTTTGTGAACTTGTTACGTGCTTCACCTGAGATGATATGCATCTAGATACGGCAGGCTATTTCTGAAGAGCTCTTTGAAGGAAAAAAGAAACCACCATAGTGTAGTAGTTTAATAATTAAGTGTAATAAAGCTAATTGAAGTTTGTAATGTTTGACGTCAGAAAAGCTTTTTGGATTTATTTTTTTTCCCCCTTTGAGAATTTGGAGGTTTTTAAAGTGTGCTTGGAGCCCTGATTGTCTTGTCTTCTCTTCTCAAGCGTTTGTGGATAGCTTTATCATTTCCCAGGGAATCTCTAGCGAGTATGGTGTTCACTGCGATGATGTAAGTTGTGTCTAGGGATGAATTAGCACCTATGGTGACTTCATTATCCACGTGACTATAATAATGTCATCTTTGGCTTCAAGTACAATTTTCATTTTTTCTTCAGAGCCGAAGAGATACAGGAAGACTAATTCTTGCTTGCATTGCGCAAGTAGTGTGCCAAGGGGTTAGTTTCTATAGTCTTGAAGTTACCAATAAGATTTCTAACAGTTAAGGTGAGGATAATGTGCACCCTCATCTTCTGAAGACTTTGATGCAGGAAACTGGGAAACTTCTTGACTTTGTTCTAAATGGTTATGCAGGTATTCAATAGCTCTGTGGACTTTTTTTTTTTCCCCCCGGAACTTAGTGACAAGTTAACAACTTGACATTAATACTCTCAGTCTTTAACTGCCTGGCACTTAATATAGCCTGTCAAAATTTTGCAAAATTCATTGACTGTACTAAATGTTTAGGGGAGGGATGAGGATACGGGACACCACCCCAACCAAAAAAAGAAATTCAGCTGAAAAAAAAATCCAACAACTCTTACCTTCAAATTTTTTGTGAAACCTGAGATCAACTATCTGGCAATAATTCTCGCTCTGTGGGACGTTACACCTGGCCTGAAATAATTTGTAAGAGAACGTTGCTGATGAGCTCGTTGATGCTGTGATGTACAACCCTCTTATTCTGACAGTTTGCTTCTGTGATGTGCAACCCTTTTACTTTGCTAGTTTGCTTCCTGGTCTCCATACAGAGGTCTTCCTTTAGCAGAGCCACTTTCCCATCAAAAAATTTCAGTCAGCCCTCTGTCTTTTCTAAATGTCATCATCTGCACAAAGAATCTTTAATGACCCAAGATTATTCAGAACTTCTTTGTAGCCATGGGAACAGAGCTCCTGGGACTTAAAGCAAACAAGCAAAAAACCTCCAAAACAATCAAACAAAAACTACCCCTATAAAACAAAACAAAAACAACAAAAACCCCCCAAACAAAAAAAACCTCACCAAAAAACTGAAAAAAACCCAAAACCCATGAGCTTGAACTCCTTGTGGTGATGGAGACCTTGTAGGAGAGTGCAGATGTGTAACAGTTGTACAGGGCTGAACTCTTCCCCCTTCTATTCAGGTGGATCTCTGATGTTTTGAATTTGTAGCTTCTTCTGTTTGGGGTGGTTTTTTGGGGTTTTTTTGGAGTTGCCTGCAGTTGCTCAAACTATTAAATGTGTTTTCAGGGGTAATATGCCTAACTTCTAAGCTTCTGTACTGTATTCCTGAATTCTCTGTCTTTGAGTTTCAGGGGTTTTTTATTTCTTGCTATGACAATATTATATGTCAACACTGTTGACTGGTGTGACTAATGCTATTAATGCTGTTAATCAGTAAAACTGTATTTCTCAAAAGAACTTTCAGGTTTGTCTATTTGTTCAGGACTTTAGATAAATAATTGTTCAGCGGCATGACAAACTTGGCAGAAGTTCCAGCAGTGAAGTGTTGAATTGAGTGTTTTTTAGAATGTGTGACAAAGCTGGCATGTGATCAACCTGTCCTCTGATATTTCATTATCGAGCTAATATAACGCTATTTGTAGTTCAGAAGGCATTTTCTTTATGATATGTATTTCTGTGACACATGATATTTTGCACAAAACCTTCCATCAGTCGAGAGTACAGCATTTAGAAGTGGGCTTGGTTCTGTTGGGTTTTTCTATGGGTTTTGGTGAGGGTTTTTTGGTAAAATTTAAGGATACTTCAGCAGATCAGTTGCTGACTACCTGATTCAATACAGGGAAAAGAAACCCTTCTATTAACTTAGATTATTGGATTTGGACAATATCAGGGGAGGCTGACAGGCAGGCTCCAAAGTGGAGCTTTTGTACATCACATATCAAAATATGTCAAATATGAATTACTATGTTGGGAATACTACAGTGCTAAGCAAGTTTCAGGTGCATGCTAACTAGATTATGAAGTGAACAAGATGCCAGATAACCTGTGGTGTATTTCTGACATCCAATAGCGGACATACTTAACTCCTAATCTATTGAAGTATTTCATTTGGAGTTAAAAAAAGGTGACATCTGGTTTTGTTTTATCTTGTAACTTAGTCAATGAAGGAATTTCTTCACTTCTGTCGTTTTAATGGAAGTTAACGCATGGAAGTTTTGCACTTGCAGGTGCAATATTTGAAGTTGTTCTAGTACTCTGCTAATTTTCTCTAACTTACTGAGTTTGCACTGATCAGAAAATCAACCATAATGTATTATGGTTCGTAAAACTCAAACCAAATCAGTCCAGAGTAGTATTCAATCTTTCATCGCATAGTATTTCTCATCTTGGTACTTCAGGAAATAGGCTAAAGAGAGGGCTGGATTCTTCCTCTCAGATGAGTTTATTCACTCAGCCTGCTAAAGGACCACTCAGTAAGTGGTGACGGAGAACAGAATTTGCCTTTATAGCCATGGAAGTCTGTCTGCATCTCTGAAGAATAATAAAAACCTGGAGGAATTAAAGCCTTAATGTTTTCCATTTAGTGATTTCTTTTTACTTTGTTAAAAGATGCAAGGTTTTGTGGTTTGTGGTTTTTTTTTTTAAATCTGGGGTGGTTATGAATAGCAATCTTCCATCTAAGAGTCCTGCTGTCCTGGAGGAAGAAAAATCCTGACCACTTCTAAGGAAATCAGGATTTGGTCCACTTGAGAAAAAATAAATATCTTGTTTGTAAGCACAAGCTTCGGGTTTTCTCTGAGCAACTACCTGAAGGTCACAAGCGTGAATGACTATTTCTTCCGAATCACATTAAGTTTTTGCACTAGTGCAAATTAGATCTCAATTACTATGAATTTAGAAAGATAGCACTTTGCATATACCCTTTTTACATTACCACTGATTACAAAATGCACTTGTAAGACAAATTAAAGTCTCTATTTAAGCCCTTTAATTGGCACTAGTGGGTTCTAGGAAAAGAATAAAAAGGAAGGGGCTGAGATGATCACTAAGCGTGTTTTGCAGATAGATGGCATTTGATCTAAAAATGTCACGTTTCACTGTGAACACAAGTCTTTAGCCATAAAGATATATTGGTCCTCGTAATGCTTTTCTTTCTAGGCCAGATAATGCTTTCTTTCAATTCAATAAGCGTTGGGGAAAAAAACTTGGCATGTTCTCTGTCTGGTTTCAAGAAGTTTTGTATGTTTAATTTTAATTTATTGGATACTGGTTTCTTGTTTTGCACTTGCTTTTCTTTCTCTTTATGATTTAAAAAGAAATGGCCTTACCAGTTTACAAAACTTGCTTTCTTGTAAGTCTGTAATCATAATTGTTTCCCCCACAGAATAGTGTCATTGAGTCTTGTGAAATATGCTATATGGTCTGCAAAATCACATGTAGTATTATGAGTACATGGTAAATTTTTCTCTCAGTCATCTTTCTTTTCTTATTTTCCTCTGTGTTTGTCTAAGTCTCTTTGTCTTATCCAAGCTGTAGCTGTGGGTTTTTCCTTTTCTTTTTTTTCTTGTGTGAAATTCTTAGAGTCAGTTCTAAGAGTCTGTGCTTGGTTTTCTTCGTCAACCCAGCCCCATGAAGGAATGCAATGGATCTCAAACTTTGAAATGGGCCTCGATGAGCTGGTTCAAATAGATGGAAGCCCAATGGGGTGGCCTTCTTTTGTGGTGGTTTTTTTTTGTAATAAGCATAAGATCATATTCTGCCAAGCATGTGTTTGTGTTGGGTTTTTTCTTTTAATTTGTAAAACACTAGTCCAATCTTTCTCTGTCTAATTTTGGGTAAAAACCATCACACATTTCTCAGTTTAGCATCACAGCATAAAATACTTAAGATGCTGACAGAACTGCGATGTATCACAGTACTTCTACCCAACCAGAAATTCTCTAGGAAATGGGAATTGCTGACTAGAAATGTCAAACTTTAATGCTTATCTGAACAGAGCTGTAGCTACAGATCTTTTGTGGTTCACCCTTCATTGCTTTTAGAGGTACTGTAATTACTAGGGTTCAAGAAGGCCACGATGTAGAGAAACTGAACTTGATTTTAAAATGGGGTTTGTAATGCATGAAAGGAAGATTAGAATTCGATTCAGTGCATTCCTTGATCTGGTTAACATATCACTCATATTTTACCAACCAGCGACTTGTCTATTTTGTCACAGAGACTTTTTCCTTTGTCAGAAGAATGTAATTGTAGAAATAATGATGCTTGGATTGTACGTGCTTCATACAGTCCTACAAAGGAAGGCGGAGGGGAGGTTGCTCAGGAGATCTTAACCAGTTCTGTATCAAAAATTTGGATTAAAAAAGAAAAATTACATTGGTTTATATTCTTCATTCCTTTTCAGATGAGTGAGTGATAGTGGGGTCTATTCTCCTTCTGTGAGCCAAGCACAATGGACTTCTGAATTGTTTGTGTGCTTTGCAGTGTCGATAAATCTATACACTATTTACGACAATAGACTAATATTGTTGCTAGAATAATGAGGACAAATGAATAGATGATACAAGGCCTCATTCCTACTTTGTATGGTTTCTGAAGTCATAATACTTTTCAATGAAAGTTAGTGACTGTTTGAAAAGTTGTCTTTATAACAGCATCTTTTAAGATCATGTCTTACAAATAAGCTTGTGCGATATTGGCTTTTTGTTTCTTAACAGGGATGGCAATTTTTTCTTGCTGGCATTTAACATTGACTAAGAACTTATGTTCTGAATATTCAGTATTTTCAGGGAATTCATAATAGGCAGGACAATGTGTATGCACACACGCATTAATAAGACTTGCAAAATGTATTTTTACTCAGGGGAAATGTAACAAACAGGGAAGCTCACTTCAGAAACTCTTGGGTTTGCTACTGATTTGTGCAGTCCTGGGAACATTCATCGTGTTAGCTTATCAGACAGCGGGTTTTCTTTCAGCTGAAATAGAAAAGTCTGGATGATATGCCCTTGGCACAGTACTATAAGCTAGCCTACACAATGTCTGTTGGCAAAGGTGAAATGTGCTGCAGTGGTTTTGTGAAGTCAGCTTTGACTCGGCGCTTCTGAAGTTCCTATCAGCTAGAGTGCAATAGGTATCCCAGAATCTCAGTATCTGCTCAGATAAGTGCCATGTCAACCTCTCCCAGGCTGCATTAACTACTCTGCGTTATATGTATCTGGAATATGTGTCTTGGGGTAAGGAAGGTTGAAAGAGTAAGAAAAATTGGAATGTACCTTCATCTGCTCAAGTGTTGTTCCCTGATTCCTTTTAACGATTCTAGGAATATCCTATGAATATAATGGGGAACCAAACTCAAGTGGCAGAGCAGAAATCTGGACAGTTAGTGGTTATTAAAAAAACAAATTTGTGACATAAATGTATTTAGCTATATCATCTGAACTAAATTGAACTATGTTGCTTTATATTTTGATCTCCACCTGACTCAGTAGGATAAGACTGTATTCCTCTCTCAAGTGAATTTTTGATGAATGAACAGCTTTATTTCTTCTGTAAAAAAACCCAAAAAAACCAAAAAACAAACAAACAAAAAAACCACACCAAAAAACCCCCGAAAAAACTATTTGGTGACAGAACTTGGCAGCAAACACTGGTGCTAAGTGAATTTATTGGGACTTTCTTGCTTTGTCCCAGCATAACTGTGTGGAAAATGAGGCTGATGGATTCTTTCGCGGTGACCCCATTATCCTCAAAAGCTACACTGAGATCTTCTGCGTGGACAGAGATCATGGGAAGAATTGTAGAAGTCCACCAGAGAGGACAGCAAAAGTGAAAATAACTTACATAGTTTGGTCTGCTGGCTTGTTTTTAAAAACCAAAAGATTTGTAACTGAATGCTGGAAAAGAGACAGATCAACCAAATAGGAAGGCGTTATTCAAACTGACATGTATAATGCTCCAAGTGAAAATCCCACGGGATCTCTGAGGAAGTGGGTGCTCTTCCAGGCTACCTTTGAGTATGCCCATACCCTGGTGGAAGGGAGTCTTCAACTGCACAGCATTAAGTGTCTTGGCAAATCAAGAGAAAATCCTCTCCCCAGGACAGGCTTCATAAGTATTTGAAGCAGGAGCAGCTAGAGAGCAGGATGAGGAGAAGTAACGTAATCAGAGCAAGACAGGGCGCTGAGATGAAGGATGCTCTTTGGCTGAGAACCTGCTGCTTCAGATGACACAGTTCTTGGTTTTCAGTTCTATCATGTAATGATTTTTCTAGGGTCCAGAGTGCAGGTCCTGCACACCGATGAGCGGGTAAGGGCTATTTTCAGAATGTAATACTGATATTTCTTGACTATGAGGCAAATGTAGTAGCCGTAGTGAGGTGCTCACAGTCTTAAAGGGTATACATGTGTGTGAAGCAGTCCTCGCTTTTGAATTCCTGGGGAGTTGAGGGCTTTAATCTTCATTCCTAGGAGTCCGGTAGTTCATACTGTAGACTGAAAGTAAAAAAGGCAGAGCAAAAAATAACTTGTACCAAAGACAATGAGAACAATTTTTTCCAAAGGATATAAGCAAGAGTCCTGCAGAAACGACAAACCACATTTGTCTACTGAACCGTGTTTGTCTAGTGAATAAGGAAAACGCCTCGTGGAATTATTTGAAGAAAACTTAATGTGCCCTGAAAAGGGGGGGAGGGGGCCGGAATGGAAAGGGGTAGCTCCATCGGGATCTTTGCACTGATGTCCTGTGGAGCTTCTATCATCATAAGAACTGCGCTTCTCCTTTTACTTCAGAGCCGCAGCGGTACCTGCTTGCTGGGTTTTTTGGTCATCTTTTCCACTAAGATGAGGACTTGAAGGGAAGGTGTTGAGAAACCTCATAACACTTTAACACATACTGTTCACGGATCTTGGAATCTTTAATGAATCACTAGTGTATATCGAGTAAGCCACTCCTGTTACGCAGCTAAATGTCCCTGGCTCCGCTTTTGTATGGGTAAACTGAGACTGAGAAAGGCTGAGGGACTTGGCAAACAATGTTCAGAAAGTCTGTGCCAAAGCCATACATTCCTGACTCTGCTTTCTAGCCAGCCAACAGTTTTATTTCTCTGACATTTAATTAAATATCCTAATGGAAATATATGCTGAGCAGATAACGAAGATATGCTGCTATTATCTGTTTGGTTTGCTATGTGTATTTTTTACAATGCTTCCAGATGACTGAAAAGATTTTCAAATATTTTCAGATGCCTAAAGATGAAAAAGACCTCCTCTTAACGTGTCCCAATGTGCGCTCTTTTTTTCCAGATGCCAGTGAGAGGTGAATGGAGAGGTGAGGTTGTGTTTCTGAATGATTGGGGCTTATTTTGAGTGTGGTGCTGCTTCTCCTGGCCCGCCTCCCCCACTTCAGTTCCCACAGTGGTGTGTTGTGCGTGCTGTTTTTTAACACCTAAGTGGAGATATAAAATGACTCAATCTACAATGACACATTTAGATTTCAGATGTTACACTGGCCTATATGCTCATAGTTAAGCTGTCTCTGTAAAGTGTACTTTTTTTTATTACTGGTGAAAGTGGTTTCAGGCTTGCTATGAGGAGCTGTGGTACAATCCAGTTAGATTTGTCATAGGTGTATTCCCCACAGACATCTAAAAAGATACAATATCCTAGAACTTATTTTCTGTTTTGAAACCATTCTTAATATTTATTGTAGAGCACGCAGAATGAAAATATCGGTGTAACCTATCACACCTCTAACTTCACATCACTGTGATTTTATTTTTTATTTTTTGCAAGGAAACGTGGTCAGCTTTTCAGAACCATGTTCTGAATGATTTCTAAGGGAGCTACTTGTAAACAGGCCAAATTATATCAGCACGGTCTTTGCTGATGCCTTTAGGTATTTGTGTTGCTGTTGGGCTCTGGTGATCCTCTATTACAACAGAATGTAAAATTATTAATTAATTATCAGTGCTCTGAATGGCCAATTAAAATAACAGTAGACTTTTCCTGAGGGTGTGTTGTTTGCGCACGGAATTTGCAGAAAGGCGTGTAATAATGTAAGCAACTGGGTTCAGAGTATGTAGATCTTTGGTCTTACTTGTGCTGTTCCTTATGAAAAAAAACCAATATATTTATTTGGGTATTACAGGATCATATTAGTCGAAACATCACTCTCTTGGGAAACGTAAAGTCTTATTTTTCCCTGGTGCAGAAGAGGGTGACTCAAGCCAAAGCCCACTCAAACTGGGGACTCTCACCCATATCAGTTGAAATCAGGTCTCCCTTCCTTAAAAGCCTGTGTCAGACCTGAAAACATGAAATCTTCTGAGTCATGTGCTTGTCCCTTAATCGTGCTTCTCTATTACAGAGAAGGGGTTTGTGTCATCTAGTGTGATAAATGTCTTCTGAACTTCCATGAAAACTTTCTTGAGGTTGAGGCTATGTGTCAGGAATTAAGCGGCCAAATAGCATGTAGTTTTATCATGTGGAAAATGTCATTGACACTTGTAACACATTTGACAGTTGCGCTTGTATTTGCTTACCGTTTTCCGTTTGGTGCCTAATTGCTGTAGTACCAAGGCATTAAGTCATAAAAGCATAAAGAGGCATTCTAGGCAACTGTAGGGTTTTGGGGGGGAGGAAAAGAAAAAGATGAGTAAATAATACATTGGTCTGAGCGAGCAGATCTTTCCCTGGAGATCTTCAATTTTAGTTTCTGCCCGGTCGCTGCTTTGAGGGAAATGCCCGTTGCCTGTAGCGCTGCCGCATCCGCAGGACAACGCCTGTGCTTCTGCAGCAGCAGTGAGCAAATGTTCCTGTGTGGATCCCAGCTGGTTACAAAGGCTTAAATCTCTCTGATATTTGGTTCCTGGGTTGCTAGGGCACATAAGTGTTTAAAAAAAAAAAAATCAGGAAGAGAGCAGATGCTTTAGAAGGCAGGTTAGTATTGCCGTGATCCACTCCCAAGTTGTGTACGTGTGCCCTGGGGCCAGCTCCAGGTGCTGGCCTATGGAGAACGTCCCCAGGTGACACATGTTTAAAGAAGAAAAAGTCATTATAGTGTTAGGGGAACCTGGCTGGAATCTCTGATCCAGGTACAGGTGGAAAGGAACATCGGTGCTGCACCGGGTTGTTGAAGACCTAGAAGACCTTGTTAAGAGATGGTGAAAGGGCTGTTGTTGCCTTCGCATGCTTTTCTGTGCTTCACCTGGCAAACAGCTGCTGTCTTGTCCTGAGTGAGCAAGACTTAATATTCATTCACGTTTATCTGTCAGGCAACATGAAAGAAATCGCATGGTAGAAACCTGGCTTAGTACAGAGGAGATGGAGTATCATCAGCAAAACGTTTTGCAGTCTCTGCTGTCTTAAACTTGCTGAAAGGCTTAGACAGACAAACTTGTGTCGTTATCAGTGTGGATGGGTCCTTAGGTAAGCGGATCGGGCCTAGTGTTACCTTTTGGGATAATGCTGAGGGTAGGAGGAAGTCACTATTTCCAGTTTTTCTTGTCAGATCTCAAAAAAGTCAACTTAGCACCATTGGTGGTGTAAAAGTCTCTTGGAAGGTGAATCATCGTAGTGACATTAGCAGCTGATTCAAGGTTTCAGCTTTTTTTTTTGTTACTATCTGGGGGCACTTTTTGATTAAAAAAAAAAACAAACAAAACACAACCCACCACTTCTAAAAGATGACAACGTACGGTGCCAACTAACTTGCAGCCCAGGTAAACAAGAGTTTCGGGGCTTTTTGCTTTGTAACCAGCCTGAAGAGATGAGTAGGAGAGCCACCAAATGCATTCCCAGCGGTAAGAGACGTGGTCAAGGTTCTAAGGGGTGTCTCCTAGCAAGACCGTGAACTATTTTCTTTGAATTTCCAAGTGCAGCTCTGTTGCTTTCGCTGGGGAAGTTTCCCCAGTCGCTCAGCTTCTGTGGAAACAGCTCCAGTTCAACACATAGGCCTGCAAACAACACAGAAAGCTAAATCTTGTTCTTAGGTTTGCCAGGCTTAGCAATGATCTGCAGTGTTTGCTCCCTTTTGTGCTAAAGTAGACCTATGGCTACTATTGCGTGCTATGAGGAGAGTAACATTTTACTTGGACTGAAAAATTTGTAACCCTCTTTTGTGTAGCTTTGCTATTTTTTGCTGCCAAAAGTATTTCCTAATTTTAGAAAAAGTTCTTTGTTGCATCCTTCCTTCCTAGTAAGGATAGGGAAGGAAAACATCCTACTGATTTGTGTTCCCTTCATTCCGTGTATTTCTTGTGAAGAAAGGCAGTGGTCTCCTGTCTCTTCCATGCTGTCTCACTGCCTTCTAGTGCCCATGTTAAAGGCTTGTAAGAAGCAAGAACTGGTGAATGCAGTTGACAGGTCTAAAACATTCAGCTTCTTCCTGTCCTGCTTCTGCAAAGTGATGCTGTGTTCCTCATTTAGGGATCCTTAACTTCCTGCAAGAAGGAGACAGACTGATGGTTCCAGGCTTGTAGCTGTCACTAAAAGTTCAGGATCCTCTTCTGGTCTCAGATTTGTGATGTGATAGATGTTTGGCTAACAGCCAGGCTTCTTCTTAGTGGTCCTGAGACAAAGAAAGGGGTAGCTTTTGGGGGCTGTGGTCTTAGAAATATGGTCTGACTGATTTGGGGAAGCGCTCGTGCAAGATCTGGCAAGAACTATGGTAGATACTTTCCTGTCCATTGGGATGGGGGGGGATTTAAGTGAGTTAGTTGTCCAGGTGCCAGTATTATCCAACAGACAGGAGAGCTCCAGCCATGAGCCGCCTGTGAAAATCCTTGTTTAGTGTCTTCTGCCTAAAGTCTTCTGCACAGTCCATTTTTTTATAATTAATAATTATATTGTGTTAGGAGGCCTATATATTTAGACCCGGATGAAAGAAAATGTTGAAGCACTTAAATATTTAAATGACAATCCCCTCTTCAGTAGTATTTCCTCCCCCCCCCCCCNGGAAGTCCTGCGCGTCTCTTTTTAGCTAGTCATCCACCTCATGGAGTTATAGCATATTGAAGATCTGGTTCTGTGGGGTCTGGAGTGTTTCCATGTGGTTTAAATAAGGAATACATTTGAGAAAATACAATCTGCTTGTGGACATGCTGGAAGCAGAAAAAGAGGCTAATTTTGTTTAGTTAATTATTCACTGATAATTATTTACTCAGCTCTACAAATTGATGGAAACTTGTAATCATGTTGCTATGGCACCTGATGTCATTTAGAAATGCTGAGTGAAGGAGCTCGATTTAATTGTAAAACTGGACACAACGACTGAACAAATGAAATCTGTCAAAGTGAATTTTGTGAGGGAGCTCTTACCAACAGAGTTTGCAAGTTAAGCATCTGGTTGTAAACAAATTCTTCCCTGTGAACCTGAAAAACACAGTTGCGCACTTCTCTGATTCAAGCCTGCATATTATTATCTTGTTAGAGTAAGCAACATCTGAATAACAAATTCTGTTAGCCGAAACTGCTGAAGGCCTTTCTGAACTCTTCCTTCACTGTGAAACTCTAACTATTTTCTGTAATAGTCTTAGCCTTGCAAAACAGCCTTCCGGAGAAGCCCGCTATACAAGGCTTTGATGCAAAGACTTCCTAAATCTAATTTCCCAAGCAGTTTAGAAAGCAGTTGATGATCCTCCAAGCATTAAAATGTGAATATTATCAGGCCTCCAACATTTAAATGTTTAATCTGCAAGCTGCAAATAAAGCTCTAATTTCCTAAATGGAAGTGGACCTTCATTATTAATTCATTTGCTATATGTTTAATTGAGATAAATGAATATAGTACTAAATGCAGCTATATATTCCCATATGCTTTTCTTTGTAATCTGGCCGCGTATAATGCATCGTTATTTTAACCGCCCTACCAGCAAATTATTCTGCATGTACTTCTCTTCTACGTTCTTTAAACATTTTTCTATATTGTGTGATTTCAATTGTTTCTGCTTCTTTCTTGGTAAATAGTTGAGGAGTAAGCACATTTTCAAGAGCTGTAGGGAGGCTAAGATGCCAGTTGCATTTTAACGATATGGTGCATTGTCATTCTTACTGTAGCCAATTCTCTTTTAAATCATTGCAGTTTCTGCTTTAGCCTCCAGCTATAGAATTCTTTTCAAACCGACAGTGAACTTGGCAGATCGCCAAGAGAAAAATAAAGGTGTTTTGGTCCACCAAAGTATTTGGAGTGGTTCTTAGTGATACAGTTTTCTTCTCTACATCTGCAAAACATTTTTTTTTCTGAAGTGAATTTTCATGTGAAAAGCCTCCTTTAATAATCACTAGTATTGTTTGTTTCAATGCAGTTATTTAACTGCACCCCTGGGTGCTTACAAAATAAACAAGAGAGTCTTCTAAAGAGTTTTAAAAGTGGCAGGTGCTCAGTCTGTGCCCTATTCACTTAGTTTGCAATGACATTTTTGTGCTAATCTATAGACAAACAAGAGACAGGTGACACACAGCATCAAGTACAATGTGCTAAGTCGACAAACTTTGGTCTAGATAAGATGTTTGTGCCACAGATGCCCACAGTGGCAACACGGATTTATGCTGTTTATATTTAAGTTGTGCTCCTCAGCATTGGTGATATCACAAACTGAAATGCTTACATATGGACAGACGATGAAGTATTTTGGGGGTTAGACATCTCAAAGAATTAATGTTTGGTTTTAGCATTGTTGAAATACGAATATTAACGAAACCACGTTTTTAAATGTAGCTGAAATAGAAAAATTGTGTCTCTGAGACTCTGGCTACGACTCCAGTTCATTCATTATAAAATACCACGTCCATGGTACGCTTAGGCTAATGACATTGTACACTCTAAAGTGGTATAGGTATAGATACTACTAAATGTTATATTGTAAAATATGGCCAGCAGAGTCGTACTAACTGAATTTAGCAGCAAATGGAAGCAGGATATTCATCACCCCTTCCCTGTTTTACAGTCTAATCCACTGAGATACCAGACGAGCAACTGGCTCAAAGCTTTTTAATGATCTCGTTTGTAAGGATGAACTATTTAGAGAGGATGAGGTTGGAGGGCCAAGGGAAGATGAGTCAGGAGGATGGAAGATTGATCACTTTTGTTACTAGGGCAGTTATTCACTATCTCTCCAAGGGGAGGTGGTAAGGAAGGCACATGTATGTGTGGAGACATTGGTAAATTCAAGCAGCCACCCCATGCTATGTAAAAATACCGTTAACCCCAGTAGATCTCTTACTTCAAGGCCTGTATTCCCTGCAACTGGTAGTCGTAGGAAACTTCCTATTCCATATTCACATTCCTATATTCGCTTCCATTTATGTGCTACTTGTCCCTGACATCAGAAGAAACAGAATAGCCTATTACATTATCAGCGTCAGCGCTTTTGCGTGCGAGACCATGTATTGAATTGCTTTCCCTCACGAAATAAGAGGGGAGCTGCGGTGTCCACACACAGCTGTGTGGCTTTTGTAGTGCCTCACATTCCTCCTTATCGTTCGCCGCGGGAGGCGTAGTTGCTGACAGAAAGGAACGGGCAGGGGGCTTTATTGCTGCAACAGAAGAGAATGGCAGAACTTTTCCCTTCTGATTCATCCAAGCCAACAAATGGGGCCAGTTTGGGGAACCAGAAGCTGGTTCTATGTAGATGCTTGTGCAACTCAGCGCACAGCACGAACAAAAAGTACCATCACTTCACATCAGAATATTTCCCTTGGGTCAAGGGCGGTTGGCCTTGAGACGTTTATGCGTGTGTTCTCGACTACCCTTTGCGCGTTTGCCTATTAAAAATCCTTTCACCTCTGAGTGAAGTTAAAAGATTCATCAGAGGAAAACAAGATTGGAAAAGAATCAGTTTTATTGATCATTAACTTGGTGCTTGTGGCGTGTGCTTTTTTTCTGCCCCAAGCTGAAATTTGGCCTGGATTTTTGGGGAAAAAAATTGTTTTATTATTATAAGCAAAATTTTTATCGTATTTAATCAAAATCCAGACCAGGCTTTGATGTGGCTACTGATGCAGCTCTTGATCAACAGGTACATAATTACCAACAATACTTCTTAAAATGCATTGTTTTTCGTTATGGAAGGGAATAACATAGATGTAAGGCCCTGCTTTCCTTATGAGCACTGATAAAATCACATTCCCCAAACGGAATGAGAGAGGCTGGTCTTGAAGATAAATAATAATCTAGACAATCGAGAGGCAGCAGATCTAATTTTCTGGACTTCATTTGATAAGTTACCACTTGGGAAATGGTTAGCTAAGTTGTAGGAGATTGGGATTAGTAGAAGAAATGGATGGTGAGTAAGAAAGGGACAATAGCATGGAATTTTTGTGTAAGGAAGTCACCAGTGGAGTATGCCGAGGTGTTTGATGTTTAAAAACTCATCTGTTTAGTATTTTTTTTTACTGATCTTTGTGGTGGGGGAAAAAAGGGCTTGATGATGAGATTTGTAGATGAAGATACAGATTTGATAGCTAAGAAAGCATCATCAGCCCCAAAAGGCATCATAATTTTAAGCAGGTAGAATAAGATGACTATGGACTGCAGGAGAAAGACTGAGAACTGAACAGTGCAAATGCTGTTCGAGATGTGTTATATATATTTATATAGAGGGCTCTTGCTCTGCAGATAATAACAGTGAAGAAAGACCTTGCGTATTAGCTGACCACAAGGCGATTTGGTAATACAGAACTGAGATGATGAACTATTAGGCTGAACTGAGCAAAGTGTTAATATTGTACGAGGTCTATTGGCTATTGCATACGTGTATGGATCGGCTATTTGAGCAGGAGGGTAGAAGTAGCAGCGCAATCCAGAAAAGAGGTATCAGTTTTATGAATGAAGACTTAAAGTCTGGGCAGAGGCACCCCAACCAGCTCGGAACCTGGCCGTGTTGGCAGGGCAGTTGGCTTTCATGGGGCTCCTATGAGCAGGGAAGTAAGAACATTACTAAGTTCTTAACTGAGAACCAAGCAGAAGCAAAGCAGATTAATGACAGAACCTGGGAGCTAGGGTATAAATCTCTTGCAAATCTAAGTCGGCTGTTCTGGTTCTATTTTTTCCTCCAAGTTGTGTGTCTCCTTCTGTTTATGACAGGCAGGCTACTGGTGTCACTTATGTGCAAAAGCAATTAAAATAATTTCTGCTGTTCTGACAATTGATGTTAGTTCCCGTTTGATTTGTTTTACAAATAAATGAGCTGCATTATTATCTATAGCACTGACCATCCTTCCAAGTATCCTATCATGTAAGTAGTTTGTATAAATAATTAAAAGCTGGGGTTCACAGTGGTGTCTGCAACAATGGGCTTGTTTTCTGCAACTTGATAGGAAAGATTTGATTTACATCTGCTCTGGGTATTTTATTCCCTATCTTATTAAAGCTTACAACTTAGATATACCATAGTTTTTTATGGGGAACCTTGCCAAACATTTTCAGATGAAGAGAAATTTTCTCCAATTAAGAGATAGTATCAGTGGAATAGAGCGTTGTCACAGGATAATGGTCTCCTGCTGCTTTGTTAAATGCCAAGGTAAACCTGAGGCATTTATCAGAAATTAATGTCAAAGCAAAGTCGAGAGGTTTATCTTGAAAGCTGGAAACACTGAGCCTGTGAAAATGTTCTGTTACAAAATAGTCTGTGTTTCCTTGTGCATCCCTCCCCCGGCCCCCCAGTTGCTTGGAAGGAAGCAAACTTTCTTCCTGGCACCAAATGCTGCCCTCAAAACCAGATACCAACTTTCTCTTAGATGCATAAACAGGCTTCTGAATCTCTAACTCTGTGCTGAAAATTAGTAGTTCTGTTGATTGTTTTGCAAGTGTTTACCAGCTTTTCCATTGCATCCCATTAATTTTAATTTTGTCAGGCTTCACACAGCCCTGATCCAAAGGACACTGAAGTCAACTGAAAGAAAAGAAAAGTTTGAACTTGGAAAAACAGAAGTATCCCTCAAAGTAACTACACAAATCTGCTGGGCTTGCTGTGTTATCGGATAGGGCCTGAAGGAAAAGGTGGGGTGGGAGAGAAGAAGCGATGGAAGATGCAAATATAGCTCAATCACTTGGAAAGATGCAACAAAACGTCTTATGGCACAGCAATAGGCTTCAGTTGTATGTTCCTATTTGTTCCTCACAGACACTGAGTAAAGTTTGTCAACTTGCTATCCATGAAGAACCTGTTTGTTCGCTAGATCAAAGGCAAATCTTGTTAGATGAGTAAATCCCTTCAAGCATTCTTGCTCTTCAGTTGCAATGCAACACTTTTGCGAGTGTCACAAGGTGTTCACTGCCTTTTAAACCTTAAATTAACCATGTCAAATCAACCTTAATAGCTATTTAGTCATGTATTTAATTAGTCCAGAAATATGCATGAATCTTGATAATTGTCCTCAAATTTTCCCCTTCAATAAAATCTAACATATTCATATTTGGAGGTCTTCGTTTCTTTCCTTTTTTTTTCCCCGCTTGTTTTCTTTTTGTAGTAGTGATTGCTCTTTTGGTCACCTCCCTTACCTTCCCCTGGTGTATGAAAAAGGCAGTGATGAGTTGTTTTTAATTGGTCATTAAATGTTTACTCGATCATAATGTAAAAAAACCTGTAAACTATTCTGAAAACCTCTTGAAATGAATGTTTCAAATTTCCGTATAATCTAGATATTACAAGACATCTCATAATCAACAGAATTATTTCCTTGACATCTAAAAATGCATTCTTATGGAAACTATTTTTTAGCAAGGATTAGATCGCTTTGTATTACTTGCAGACCATATATTTCTTTACTGAAAGTCTCAAGGTGAAACCCACTGTACATGGAAGTGAAGCTGAGTTGATCTCTTTCTACTGTCCCAGTCTCGGAGACTGGAAAAATATACACATGCTGACAAGTCTAAGAAGAAATCGGATCAATCTTTAAAACTGTTTTTTCTTTGTCTGGCTTATTCGGGGTAAATATTTTTCATTTGGGAATGTTCTGTATCTCTTTAAAAATTAAGACTACTCTGGGCCTCACTCAAAACCTGAATGCTCCCAAAATATTAGACATGGTCTCTATACGGCAGGTGTGTCCTATCTACAAACAAAACGGAAACAAAACCAAAAAAAAAAAATCCCAAAACCCCACGACAACCAAACAAAACACAAAACCCCCACAAGTTTCTTGTTCCTACTGGCAGCATATTCTCTTTCATCTTCATTTTAGATAACAGCTCCCCATTTTTGGGCCCTGGTAGTCTAATTTACTAAGAAGCCAACAAGAGACAAGTAAGGAGAAACAAGTGGGTTTTGTTATTTATTTTTCTTTGAGTGGAGAGACTCATTTCAGGGATGTTTTCAGAAGACTAGATGGTGGGTTATACTGCAGCACACAGTGTTTCATCAGTCATGCTGCATTATGTCACATGAGGTGTTTCTATGGATTTATTTCAGTTTCTGAGATTTGCTGGGGTGTGAGAAAGCCGTTCCATGAATATCTAGGAAGTGGCAGTGGTGAGCAATTCTCTGCCACCAAATAGGAGGGACCCCTTTCGTTTCAGACTGAGAAGGCTTTGGAGGAAATGCAGAGACAAAATGGTGAAGCAGTCCTAAAAAATTAGCACACAATTAGCTAAAACCTCATTCAGAAAAGACGTAGGTGAGCCCGCGATGTTCCTGGATGTGGCAGGTTTCCTAGCCTAGTGTCCCTCAGTGTCCCCCTCGACTCCCCAGTGTCTGTCCCCAACATCGCTGATCTCATGCGCGTGTGTGATGAAGCGGGGACAGGAGTTGTGGGGTTCAGCCCTGCCATGTGGTGCAGGAGCATGTGCGATAACAGATGACAGGCTAATGTGAACTAACGGCTTCATAGCTGCCTTCCCTGGAAGGAGGAGGGGACTTTGTAGCTGTGCGTGTCTGTAAATAAATAACCGCTTCTTGCTCACCTTTCTCAAAAGTAGTCTGCAGGAACAGGAATCCTGTAGTAAAACATGTGTTAGCAGTCATTGAAACAAATTAACTGTTGTTTTTAAACATCCCTTGACTTGTGTCAAGTAATGAGGTGTCTCCAAAACCTCAGAATATCAAGTAAAAGGGAAATTGTTAGATAGCTTGACCTAGTACAATCACGTTTTATGGAAATGTTGAACAGCCTTCTGAGGCTGGCTGTTTTCACCAACCCTCCCCGAACCCCTGTAGACTTCCATTATGTTTCACAAACGTGAAGTATTGCTGTTCGGTAATAGCAATCCAAATAGGATCTTGATAAATAAAAAAGGAAAGTTGTACTTCATCTGAGGAATTGGTGAAGTTAATAAAAACATTTTAGCATGGGACACATGGAAATGAAAAAGCGACTCGCCTCTCTCCCTGCTTTTAGTACTAGGAATAGGGTGGAGTAAATGGTGGAAACTTAAATATCTCTGGGTAGTTATGAAGCAGAAATATGGGGATGAGAAAGCACCCTCTTGTCACTTATTCCCTAGTTGGCGCATTCTTAAATTATATATTTGAATGGCAGCTTAACCAACTTCTGAACTGAACCAAGAAAGTACTTTGCTGGGCTAAAATCAGAAATATTGGCTGTTGCCAAACCAACATCAATGAAGAATGAACTGGGTCTGAGCTGACTTTCTTTCTCAATACGTGATGCTTTTTGATAGCAAACTTCATTCCAGTGTCACTGAAAGACAGGAATTTCTAGGCTGTGTGAAACCATAATCCTGTAAGCAAAAGTAGATGAAAGCTATGCTGCTTTCAGTAATTGGTCTGCAGTACACTACACTTCAAAAATAAAATGTTCTTACGACTACTTCTTCTAACTGAGAACATATTAGTATACAACTTTAAAACATGCACCTCTCTTTGCAGGTCATTAGCATGATTGATAAAACCAATGTTGCTTTGTTCTAAAGAAAGTAAGCCTTTTTAAGAAATGATCTTTGTCTCTTCTCTCTCTCTTTCAGTATATCTTTTGATGCGTCGATAGTTACAACAGCAAAAACTGGGGTCTTGACAGAAAATGGGATGTGTGGTTTGTGAAAATGTCTCAGGATTAACTTCTAGAAAAAGCAGAAGAGACCAAGCTCTGCTGTGAATATTTTCTGGGGAAAAGACAAACGTGTAACCTTGCCAGAACAAGAAAATGGCATTAAAAGGGCTCTGCACTATTATCATACGCGCTGATTTTTCGGGAGCTTTTGGAAGCTTTGGAGGGATGTTCCGAGGCTTAACTGTGGTGTTCTGCCAAAACAGTGGTCAGAGCAGCACCTGGCTGTGGGACAGCCGTGACTTGACTTCAAGTCACTGTCAGACCCAGCTTTTAATCCCCGAGAAAAAAGTGAGGAAAAGCAGGAATTTAAAGCTAATTCTTCCATGCCTTGATGAAGGCTCCTTCAGATTATAAAAATGAATCTGTAATTTAGACTTCGTAGGGAAAATTGGGATGAACAGGAACATGTGTGGGTGGAAAGACCATAGCTTTTGTAGCTCCAGAACCTTTTTGTTAGTCTATCATAGCAACAGTGCACTTAAATAGATGCAATTCTGGAAGTAAATCCCTGAAGCTGTATCAAGGCTCTAGGGAGTAGTCCTTTATCTCTGATAATCAGCTCTAGTTGCAATATTGTCTATATCCTGTAATTGTAAAGGCATTAGCTGTTGTCACGTTAGGATGTTAATGGAATAACACCCTTCTGTTTCCATTTGCGGTTTTGCAGAGTAAATTGGATGCTGCTTTCTGTTGCATGGATGCAATGTGATTGTTACGTGGGTGAAGGACTGGAGGGCAGACTTGCATGCAAACTAACCTTTCAATGAGCAATATTAAGAATACGCTTTACGTACACCAGCGGTGCTAGATGCTGTGCACCAGAACCTGCCTGGCTGAAATTGGTGAGAGTTTCGCTATCGGTTTCTACTGGCTGGTTTGAGTTGGAATGTATAATCCAACAGGTTTCAAGATGGGATTTATAAAAACGTATTTTGAATCAAGAAAAAGTAAATAACTTTCTAGGTTATTTGTTCAAACCAGAAATAACTGTGTAACCAGTGTCTATGAGCTAAAGTTAGCACGGACAGTATGCCATTCATAAACTGCTATAAGTAAGAATAGTATGGCAGTAAAAATATACTATGAAATAGTTACACTGTCAAATCTCCAATTATAAAGACATATCAGAGGGAAGAGAGTTGTAACCCATTACACTGCTGCACATCCCCAAGGGTGGTATCACAGCAAGGCTGAATACTGACTACTTACAGTAATTTCTAGTGGCTTCAATGGTTCACGGCAAGAAGATGAATATCAGAAGCCCCAATAATAGACTTTCTTGCCTAGGTTTCTATTTATAATGAAATTCTGTTCAGATTAGTGGGAAAAAAGTACATCCAAAGAAGAAAAGGAATGAAAACTAAACAGAATTGCCACAGGATTTATTTTTGCTTTAACTTGTAGATGATGATTAAAAATGTGTATCGATTTGCAATTTGCCCTGATACTTGAAATTGATAAAAGCATAAACCACTTCTTTGATTTAATAGCTTTATTAGAGCTGAGGCTGGGTAGAGTTATGCGGGGTCACTTTTTGCCTGGGGTTGGCTATCGGTTTTCAGTAGAAGAAAAGAATAGGAATGAAGCACTGACAGATCCCATCTGGGCTCCCTGAGACAGCTGGTTTCAATACAGTCTGTCTAACGCTAGAATTGTGCCTTCAGTTGCTTTTGTTGGCACATCACAATAGTTTAATGTTTTGAGGTAACACCTACAGAATGGACAGAGTCCATCGTCTGGTAGTAGAAACACTTCTCATGAATTAAAGAAGGTATCGGATGTGGGTATACTAATTCAGCTGTACAGAATTAGGGGTGGTGGTGTGTATATATATATTAATAGACATATAGTAGCCATAATAGTGCCATGAATACACAAATTAAGATGAAACTAGGACTAATTAAGATTTCTTTTGGGTTCATCTATGTCTTTGATTAGCAGTAGGTCAATGAACACGATATACTTTTTTTAAATGTTAGCATTTAGGTATTGTATGTTGATGCTCAGTTTGGCTTGGCTTATAAACATGCTGTGTGGGTCACACCCTTATTTAAATACTGTAGTTTGAAATCCTCGAGTGTCAAAAGGGGTAGCTGAGACACTTGGACAAAGATATTGGAATCCGGTGAGACATTCTTGCTACGACTGTTTTCCTAGAAATCACATCTTTGCATTTAATTTGGCTTCTGGTCTTGTGAGAAGTGGCATTGATCTTATCTAATATTCTGTTTATTAATTTACTAATTACTACAGCTATTTCTTAAAAATGTCAAACTTTGGCTGCCTGAAAGCTGCAGGAAGAATAATGACTGATCTATAGGGCGGAGAATGTGAAAAAAGCACTACAGCAGGCAACAGCCCCTGTGCAGGGGTTAGGACTCATTTTGGGAGAATTGAAATTGGAGTCTAATGTGGGGAGAAAATAGCGGACCGGGAAAATGGCCATATTCCCTAAGGAACTTCAACGCAGCAATCTGGAAAAAAATACTATGAGATTTCTAATGTACATGCAAATGCACACATCAGTATTGGTCCCTGAATCCTCTTCAGCGAAATCTTATTTTGCAAAAATTAAGTTGCCTTCTGCCAGCAAAAATTACTGTTTGTCATTTATTCCAAGAGACTGCCTTGTCTTGTGTGATCAGTTCACTACATTTGCAATATGGAAACAACATATTTCCATTAATGCAGACATTCACTTCTATCTCCATAAGACTCTTGAAGCACACTACTCTAAATTTAGAAGTGCTTGCCGTTCCCTCCAGCCCCCCCTTCTTCAATTTCTTTTTTAAATGATGTAGTTATATAGCTAAGATTGATTCTATAATCAAACCCAGCCCGTAAGATGACACTCACTTTGTGAACGGATAGCTTATCCGCCTCCCATCCTAATATTCAGATGTACAGCACAGAACAGTAATTCTTTTAGTCTCCTATTTGCTCCCCGCATTCTTTTTTTTTTAAAGGTGGTTATCCTCAATGTTATACAGTGACCACAAATTAGTCACAAGAAAGTATCTCTCTTTTATTTGCCTGTTTCTGCTTAAAATGAGCTATTTTGTCCTGCAAACCAGAAATAAAATTACAACTGCATTGTAAGGATCACTGGTGGGAAGACTCGTGTCTAACACTTGCAATAAATGCAGGGTACTCCACAGGTTTGTTTTCCAGGGTATTGGATGGTATCAGTAAAATCTGTGGGGTTTTTTTTATCTGGTTCATCAGAAGTTTTTTTTTCTTTTGTTCCTGACATGCTTATAAACCATGAATTTGCACCTTGGTTCTTGAATTGAAGTGCGGGTTGGGGAAATGGAGGTTTAAAGCTGGTAATCTGTGTGTAGTGACCACATAGGAATGCCAACGTGCTCTAAGAGTTCTGCAAACAACGGGCTACGTCTAAAATCAGGACTAAAAGGAAGGGTAAGAACAGGAAAGGTTAGGACACTTCTATTTGGAGAGAGATTTCACTGAAGAGTTAAAAGAACTTTGATTTGAAGACTTCTATAATCGTGCCTTTACGCCTTGGTTTGTTTTGGTGTTGTGTTTTTTTTATTACTTAAATGGTGTTAAAGTGAACTGCTGGAGCTGAAAGTAGGCAGGCTAAAAAGGAGTCTTTTTTTTTCTTTTCGGGTAAAATATGTCCAACATACATTCTTTTACATTCGTGACATAGTGTTTTGTTCTGGGCATTTTATGGTATGTTCCAGAGCCTGTTGGAGTGGAAAATGATGCCCCTTGTAACTAACTCCCATGTCTTTGTGTTAAATCACCCTTCCTTTCCCAGGTCTCCAAGCAACAGTATCTTAAAGATGAAATATTCATTTCTGAAACCTAATTTAATTTCAGAGTTGCCTGAGCTGCAGAGCTTATCAGTTCATGGAATCCACAAAACTCAATGAATTAACAGCTCTTTTCCATAGATGGAAGGTTATTTTTAATTTTTTTCAGGATCTTGTTAAAATGCATCTTCTGATTTTTAACCTTGGTTTGTCTGGCTATGATTTAATCATTTGTGATATGGGGGATAAGAAGAAAAACTAGAAGCAATAATCTTCCCATCAATAAATGCAAGGCATTGTTGCTTTATAATAGCTATTAGCAACCCTGAACAGTGCAGAGCTGTAAATAAATGAAGGCTAAAGCATTTCAAAGCTGTCTTCTATTTCCTCTGGTTTAGTTCAGATTTTTTTAAAACATTTTTGTCCAGAACTTTAGGATTATCTAACAGATTACTAGTGGCATATTTTCACCGGTTAAGTCAGTAACAAATGAAACCGGGCATAAAACATGGAAATAACAAATGAGTCCAAGAGCTCAGAAAGGCTGAGCTTGGTAAATGCTACTGTGAAGTGAGCTAAGGTGAGCTTGCCAAGAGCATCTGAGGATGCTTCCTTTATTCCTGGGAACTTTCAGTGACTGGCAGCTGGATGTCTGTGCTTCTGATGCTCACACAAATTTGCAAATTAGATATTTCTGACAATTCTCATAATTAATGTGTAGACACTATTGTTGTCTTTTCCTCCTCTTATACAGAGTAAGAAGGGATTGTTGGAGACTGGAATACTTGGATAAATTTTGGAGGTTCTGTTCTGAAGCTGGGATTAACCATTAGCAGGTGCCAGTCATGGATATTTATCCATTCTTAGAGACTGGTATTGTTCATCATAACTGTTGGGTCTTCCTGAAAACACCGAACAGCAGTGCTGGTGATGCAAGACCCAAGCCCCCTCCTGCACACCTGAGCTTGTCTCTTGTGCTACGTCTGGTCTGCCCCCATACTCCCTGGGCAAGCAGGTGTAACTCTCCTGGAGTCACGATGGGTGGAACACGGGTGGTTCTCCTTGGATGTCTGCTGCTGATAGGTCTCATGAAGGAGATCCAGTAAAATCTGTGACTGGTAGTCTCCTGGAGGAAAAGCTGAAAATGAGATGGTGGACCACATGAAATGAGTAGTGTAATCTTTGCGTTGCTGTGCTCTCCAGTGTGGCTTCCACTGAGGCTGTTTGGCTTTACGGTAACCACATGGCTAGAAATATTTTCTCCGAGGAAAGAATCCCCTGGGGAATTGCATTATTGTTTCATAGGTGTATTACAGAGCAGGTGTATGTAGACACAACTTGTGCATCACTAACTTCAGCCCAAATATAAATAACATCTGTTGCAACACGTGATATGATAAAGATCAGAATTAATTAATAAACCCTGAATCTTTTACCTGATGAAAGAGACTTACTTAGCTGCAATTGGGCACACCCATGGCCCAAGGAACTTGAATGATTAATTAATCATTTCTATCCTTCTGTATAAAGGAAAGCGAGCGGGGTATTTTTGTTGTTGTTGGGTTTTTATTTTGTTTTTCCTAGCTAGAATAAAATGTTTGAAAAGGTGAGAATTTGTAATTTCAAAATATTTTCCCAGGAATGGTACTGGGAGTTCTTGGAATGAATTTGCATTCCAGGGCAAATTTTCAGTGTTTATTATGGTTCATAAATGTCAATGATACATCCATGTTTTTCAGCAGGAGAAATTACAAGCCTCAATTCAAACACGCCTTGTGACTTACTAGCTATGCTTCTTTTGCAAACAACTAGACGGAACAAACTGACGTGTGCGAGAAAGGATTAAGCAGGAAGTGCTATAAAGATATGTGTTTTCTGCATGGCTTCTATAAAACTGCTATAGTATCTACGTTTGTTTTCTATTTATAAAGATGTGGGTTTTTAAATATCAGAAAATGAATACTTTTTCCAAACTATGGTGATTTATGATTAAATAAACCTAAATATAAATCATATAGCAAAACAATAACCTGTTTTTGCAAGCTAAACTACTTCTCTTGACTCGCGTGCTCAAGAAAAGACAGGGAAAATAAATGAGTGTTGCGATGCTCTGTGAAGGGTAGTTGGGGCTTCAGCCTGGGGAAATGAAGAGCTTTGGCATCCTTGGCCAGGCAGGACCAAATTATCACCCCTCTGTTTTTTAGAATTGTGGTTAGTTCTAATATTTCTTGCCATTAATCGTGCTGTGGTTTTGCGAAGTTATAGCCCTCAAACGTTAAGGTTAGACAGCTCTAAGTAAAGGACAATTAAAATGTAGTAAGAATCTGTCTGGAATAAAGTCTTCCTCGCTGCAACCTAGGTCACTTTCTAGAGAGACACAGTGGTCTTCTCTAAAAAGAAACAGATGTGTAAGACAGTATGATCCAAAAGGAAAGGTCATTCCTGGAGGGTATGTGCAGTTTTGGATTATTTAAGATACTTTTGTGGAAGAAGAATCCAGAGGCAGGACATCAGGCTGCTTCTCACCCTTTTGGCTAGAATCAGATGTAGTGTGTAGCCCATCTGAGATGCGTGTTTAAATAGGTTTGAATTGCACGGTGGGGAGACAAGAGACTGCCTGGATTAAGGCAGACTTCAAGTCCAAGTTCAAGCAGCCACGAACCTCCTGTGGAGGGAGGCGATTGCTGGTCTTTGAGAATGATGAAATTGATTTTGGTGCAATTGTTGGTCTGCACATAGGTTTTGATAGTGTTCACGACAGAGCTAAAGAGAAGACACAACACAGCAAAACTAACAAAATTGACTGCACGAGAAGCATAAATAAGGAAATTGTGGAATTCAGTTTTTATATCTTGTGCAGCTATATGGGCATAGATTATTTTGGTGTGATGCAATGTATTTTAATGTGTTGTAAAAGAGAAACCTTTGGATCACAAAAGCACTCAACCATTGGATAATTTGTATTTCGGAAGGTAGGTTGGCAGTGGGTGTTCCCCTTCCTTTAAATGTTATGATTAGTGGGAGAAAATGGTTTGGAACAGCTGTTGTTTCCATTAGTATACTCCTGATAACCAGTCGTGCGTGCCAGTTTGGTGCAGAAAGTACAGATTTCTCCTCACTGATGCAGGCATGTCTCATAGACAAGCGCCAGCTCCAGAAGCAGCACAATCTAGATCCTTCACCTTCCTGCTAACAGGTAGTGAAGACTATGAGAAAGCTTAGATGATGCGTACTGTGCTTTTTTGGCAAAAATACACAGCACGGAAAATATACAAGCCTTGCAGAATAAACTTTTGTTAGTATGTAGGACCTGAATAAGCAGGAATCTAAGAGGAGATCATAGAGAAACCAAAAGTAAATAGCGTGATAGCCACTCCCCTTCTTACTGGCTCACCCTCAACTTATCAATGTGTTTGCTGAGCATCTGTAAGCAAACCGTTGCTAGGAAGGAGAAATATTTGGAAACACTTTCTCATTCACATTAATAATGAAAAGTAACATTTGATTCCCTGGGCACTTCTTCAGCTCAGGCTCTGAAACTGAACCTAATTACCAATGTTGCATTACAAAGTGGAGCCTTTTCTGCTTAGGGAACAGAACAGACATTAATGAGAGCTTCTATTTTTCATTTTTTCAAATTTTTCTGCACGTTAGTTTATTCAACATGCCACTCCTTGTTTTAAAGTAGCAGAGCCCCCCCCAAAAAAACCCAACCCAACACGGTGTCTTTGCCTTTTTAGTTTATGTGCTTGATTTATTTTTCCTTCCACAGAGGAAATAAAACATTTTAATTTGACTTCACTGTCATATGGTTAGTTACCAACCTGAGATTTCAGTGAAATGTCCTTTGTTGAAGATTTAGAAAAACAATCAGTGTGCAGCAAATATTGATATGACTCTTAATGGCAATTTAGCTGATTAATATCCTTTCATGCTGCAAAGCAGCATGAAACACAGTGTTTTAATGAACGCCAACAACAAAGAGCGTACCAGGTGTGTTACTAAGGAACAATCTCTAGTGTGATTTAATTAAAGCATTGCGTGGAGCAATTACGAGCAACCTTGTGTAAAGTGGCAGTGGTACATGATCCTCGAGTTAAAATTGGTTTTAAAGAAAGACATCATGGCTTAATAACTACACTTTACCAGTCATGGAACAAACCTTTGTTTAATCAGGCGTTTGTTTTTTGGTGTTGGGTTTGGTTTTTTTTTAAAGTGAAGGGAAAAAGAAAACACTAATGATTTCAAGTGTTGGTAACTGGATGGGTGAAAAAAAACCACCACTAGTCTATTGAATATGTTACTGAATCATATTTTTTCAGGGCTTTTCACCATGCACTTTTACCTGAATCTGCTGACTTCATTTCTGAATAACTCTGAGAGGCTAAAGCTGCTCCTGCTGAGGAGGGGACATCCCTGATGAGTCTCAGGTGACAGCTAAGTGTGTGTCTGTGATACCAAAGCCAAATGGCCCCCGTTGTGCGCTGCCAGGTTAGCAGAGCTGCCTGGTGTGGGAGCATTTTGGTGGAGAGGAATAGAGTTCAGCTTGCACTCCTATGACGTAGGAGTAAGAATGAAGTGTTTCCAGAAAAAGCGCCTGCCCATTCCATTCAAAGCCAACCCAAAATCAGTCCACAGTGCTTAGCTGTAAACCTAAGGAGTCTTCATTAAACGTATGACTGGAGCAGAAATCTGTGTTGAGAACTAGAAAGGTTTCCTCTCTGTTCATTGAAGGTAAAATTACCATGATTGACTGACCTGTCAAACAACTCCTACCTTCTCAATAGAAACTGGAAAGGTTTATCCCCTTTGCTCTCTTAGCAAGAGTACAGTTGAAATATTTTACCATACTGTTGCTAATTCCTCTACTATAAATAGTTTTCTTCAAATAGTCAGGTATCAAACCTGCTGTGTTTGTTTGGATCTTAGCATAAACTGTTGATGTGTGGATTTTCCCCTGTCCAAATCCCAGCTCCAAGTGAACCTTGTGCTTTGACAAGCACACTTACACTACTGATGGAAGGTCTTTCATGGAATTTAATATATTGGAATGTATCTCAGACTCGTTCCTTCTGCAAGAAGTTGTGGGTCAGAAGCGCGGGCACTAGCTGTTACACAGATACGCAATTATTTCCCTCTTAATTCTCTGTTGGGAGTTTGTAGATGAATTTCATTCCCCTCCCTCATTGGAGACAAAATGGAGAGAACTTTATGTAAGATGAAAAATTCTGCTACTGTTCAGCAGTTAGATTTCTGTTCAGGTCAGAGCTTGTTAAATTAACATTTCTTTGTCATTGTGGTTTAAGTCTTCACAGTGGAAAAAACCAGCCAAGTCAATAGGCAGACTGTGGCACAACACACAAACCCTGCAACAGCAAAGCAGACAAAAAACCCATCCCACCTTAGTATTAAAACCTTCAGTAAACTCTCAGCTTTGGTGGTTTGGAACTATGAACTGCCTGTAGGCTTGGTGATTCTAGACAACACACAGTACAACTTCTCCAAGATCACACCACTGCCAAACTGTGACTTGTTCCCTAGTCCCACAGTCCTGCAGGGAACTAAGCTGTGCCAGACCTTTTCACAGCTCAGCTCTGTCTCTGTGCTGGATCAGCTGTGCTGGCTGACAAGCTCTATCATTATCAAAATCTAGGAAATCATGAGTCATGACTCAAAAGTTGTGAAATTAACTTTCAAATCACAACCGCTTATATGTATATATGTACATATGTACACACACCCTCATGTGGGCACAAATTATGTAATACATAATTCTGTAGAAAAGATTTTTTAGAATTTCTTTTTATTTGACATCTTATTTGAGCCTTTCAAGTTTACATTTCACCGTGTTCTCTTAACATGCTTGCATGTTGAAGCCTGGTTTATCTTAAACCAAAAACCCCACTCACTTTCTTATTTCACTGAAGAGCTCTGAAAACTAGTCTTTAAAAGAAGAAAAGAGAAAAAAAAAAATTAAGCAAGTGAGCAATGTTGTTTTGATGGATCAAAGTCAAGGTTGAAATACAAAAGCACTTTCTGTCTGTCTTCTCCTCCAGTCTATGGTATGACTACCCTCCTCAGAGCAGTAGACCCTGCCTAAGCTTTTGTGTCAAGGCATGTAAGGCTGTAGCTTTTCCTTTTATAAGATCCTAAATATCTGTGCTGTACTTATAAGGTAGGAGCATACACATGCACACAATTTAGGGTTGGAGTGGGCTATAATGCAGCAATACGACAGGCTGCCTTTTAAAGTGGATAAAGGCATATTTCTGACTTAGAGCGCAAGACCATAGATTATAGATTATGGCTTCCAAATTGTCGTTGCTTTCTGAGTTTCCACATAGAAGTAATCAATACATAATGCACGACTTGCAGCTATTATTTTGTTCTTACCCAGTCTTTCCCTCACCCCTCTATTTTGTGCTTTGACAACATGCATGGTGGAGAGAGCATTTGTGCTCTGCAAAACTTTAAGACTGCGCTTGTGTGCTGTTGCTCTTCAGGGATTGCAGAGGAGTTGTCACCCCTTTCTCCTGTTTTATCTATGGATCCTGATTTAGTTGTAAGTGAATAAAAAAAACCCACAAAAAAAACCCCCCAAAAAACCAAAAAAACCCACCCCAAAAGAACCCCCCAAACCAAAACATCAGAAATGTTCCACAGTGAGTGGAAACTGTAGACTCTTTATTTATTTATTGGTTCAGATAGCCTTATTTTTTTTTTTTGCTGGGAAAGATTTTGTGTCTAAGAATCATATATCAGACTCTGGATCATGAGAGAATTTGCCCGGCGGAGGGTGTTCTCCTGATAGCAGCCGCGGCTTGGGCAAGAGACGGTGGCCCTCTGTGACCAGGGAGACTGCCACTGAGCTCCACTTCCAGTGAGAGAAACAGGAGCGAGGTTAAAATGGAGCTAGGTAGATTTAGGTTAGACATCAAGGAAATCTAGAGTTTAATATTGGAGGAACCTGTCACTGCATGACAGAGCTAACTCGGCACATCACATCTCACTTCTGAAACATTACTGCTGGCTGAAATAGCTATATATTAACATGTGACCAAGTAGAAGTATATGAAAGTATATTTAAGATTGGACCAGATGACCCTTGAGGTCTCTTCCAACCTGGTGTTCTCTGAAAAACAAGGAACCTTCCATGCCCCTATGTCAGTTACCTTTGCCTTTCAGGAAGCTGCTTCAGGTAGGTCACTATAGCTCACTATGTCTTTAAAACCAGCCTCTCTAGAAACCTAGGAGCCCTATTTGCTTATGTCATGAGCTATTTTCTCTTTCCCCCCCAGCTCCCAAATCTGCTTTTGTGCTGTTTCTTTTAGGTGGGGAGCAAGACTTCCCCTTGTGTACAAATAGAACCTTAAAATGGAAACAAACCTCCTCTATTGGAAAAATATTTAAAAAATGATATTGCAAACGATTGCGAAGACTAGAAGTAGGTGTCAGGGACTGTCTGTGCTTTCACACCACACTTCATCATGACTATTTGAAGGAGTGTGCTACTTCTCTTGTGAGCTATAGGACATGTTTCTCCTGGGCTGAAGTCAGAAGCCTTGTTCTCTCAGCAAGAAGTGGCTCAAGTATGGGCTATGTAAAGATTTTTGGATTAGGTACTCAGAAAGTAAAACAGAACTGGAGAGGTCTTCTTGCTACAAAACCACATGATTTCTGTTCAAGGTGCAGGGCTTGGCCTCTCCTGGAATTTGGGATAGGCCAAAACGCCCGAGCCAAGGTCAAACACTCTCGGCCCCCAGAAGCCAATCCAGCTCTTGTTTAGGGATCTGCTTGCACGTGGAACCCCACAGCTTGGCAAGAGTCGAGGAGCACAGCATTGCTTCAGGTTTCCTTTTACAAAAGGAGAGTAGACAAAGAACGTCTTGAGTGAGAGAGATGCACAATGATTTGGAAAAGTCAGGTATTCAAAAAAATGCGTAAGTTTATGTAGGTCTTAGCTACTCATAATCACTGGAGCAGGATGAGAATGCTACTTACTGTAGGTGGAATATGTACTTCCTTTAAAAAGTAATAAAATAAACATAATATTCTGCTTGTTTAAAAACTTCCTATTAGGAAGGAATTACCAATGCACGTCGTCTTTGTAGTTGTGAGAGGCTGGTGCTACATCACCACTACGCTAGCGTTTTGTCCACCATGATAATCAAAGGGCCTTAATATTCTCTAAAAAAAAAAAACCAAAAAACAAACACCAGTGGGAGAAACTTCTGCCTCCTTTCCTTTTGTTTGGTCTGTTGCAGAGAAGCAAGTCTTTTGAGTAGGGAGGTTGGTTTGCTGGTGTGTTGTATGAGTCAGCTTCATCAAACATTCTTCAGTAATCTCTCAGGAAGAGGGGATGGAAAATCAACACTGCTCAGAAGGCTGAGAAACTGTGTTTAAAGCAACACCCATTCAGAATATTCACTCAGTTTGAGCATGTTTTGGAAAATGTGGGGCCAAACAGCCCGAGGGTAAAAATCAGAACGGTGCTGTTGAAGTAACTTCAATGCACGTGTGCCTTGCTGACCCCTATTGAACCATCTGAAAACTGGACTATTCAAGCTGACTCTGCATCTTGCCTCATGTCTTGAAGCCTCTGGGACATGTTTAATTGTGTCCTAAAAGGCCAGGCCTTGCTTCAGATACCTAAGTGGGAACAAGCTAAAGTTCGCTGGCTCTTTGAAGCTCAAGACAGAGCCAGGACCAGGATGCAGGTCTCTGTTGAGGGGGTGGGGGTGGTGGTGGTGATCTAGTTGTTTTGGGGGGGCGGTTTTGTTTGGTAGGGTTTTTTTTTTTTAATACGAACAAAAAGAGGGAGAGTGGCCAAAGGCTGAACTTTGGGCATTTGGGCAAGAAGTCGTCAATAACTGAATTTATTTTTTTTTTAAAGTGCTGCTTGGTGCACATGGGTATTGAGCCAGCCATTGCATTAACCTGCTGCCTTTTCTCTTGAATTCATCTGTGAAAATCGGAGCCTCCATGAGAGGTGTTGCTTACGTAACTAATGCATTTGTCCCTAAATTTTAAAGGCAAACATGTAAGTCGAGTCCTTCTGTACTGGCTCTCTCTTCTGAGTGGTTCTATACTGAGTGTGCTGAAGAGTTGTACATAAAACTTATTTTGTACTACATAGGAAGGCTGAAGTATCACAGATTCTTAGGATACAGCTGTGTGCATTGCAGCACACTTCTCTGGGGTTCTGAAGTCTTATGTTTGATAATTTGATAAGCATATGAAATTTAATAAAGTCTAATTAACTTTGTGTAATAAAATGTACAGTAAATGCTGTTTATTTATCTCACTGCTAAACAGGACATTTTATGTCATAATGTCTGAACAGTTAGCTACATGCGTGCTAAATGTTGCTTTTAATTAAACAATAAAGAATGTAACTACCTTTATTGTATTGTTGTAAATTTTGATGTGGTACAACAATTTGATTTCTTAAGAATTAATTGCCTAGGAGTGTGTTTAAGTAATATTGATTATGCTGGTGCCTTCTGTTGATCTGTGATACTTAACCCAGCATTTAAAATATCTCTTTTCCATTATACATTTGTGATGCAAGAATAAAAGCAAAGTACAAAACAAATAGGCACTTGAATTCTAATAGCAATAAGCAATAAATGTCAGGCATCTGGAAATTATGGTTGCAATTTCATCAGAGTACACTTTGTTCTTCTATTATGCCTGCATGAATTTTGCTACAGGCAAAATCTATTACAGATAACAGTTAAGAACCTTTCTAATCTACACAGATAGTCATGGAAAAATGCTAGAAAACTAAATGTTAGAAAATGCAATATTGCCAAGTAAAACTGACACTCGTAGAAAATAATGTGATCGTATTTAGAACTGCAGAGATAATTTCTTTAAGATCATGTTGAAATAGAAATTTCTGGGATGTTTGGTCTTGCTGAAGGGCATATAACTAGTAATATGCAGTGTATCATTAAATTTGTTTGTGTACTGTATATAGATAGATATTTATCTCTATACTGTGGGCTAGTTATTTTGCTTGTTTAATGATTGTTACCTGAAATAGCAGTTACCAAGTCAGAGTATACATTAGAAGCCAGTACTTTTCCATTGCCAATGATTATATTTGAGCAGTGGCTATTTCTGCTCCAGGTCATCTCTTTTGCCCTATGAAGGCAGTCTCTATTGCCCATGAAAGTATTCATTTTATACTTTTTATTATGCATTATGATGCTTTACAACTGTTTAATTGACTCTGTGAAGATTTATGTATGGGTGTTGATCAAGTTCTAAAAGTAGAGGGTTTATTTCGCGTAGCATTTTGGTGCCAAAATACCATGCTGTAGAGGGCTTAAATTCGTCCTAGAGTTACACTGGAATACCATTAAGCTTACACTTCAGTAAGGATGACACTAGTGTTAGAGAAACACTTAATGTTTTATACTTACACTTTTGTTCAGGGATATAACATAAAATTGAAAGGATAATCTGATTTGTGCTCCTTAAACAATCTCTCTACTAAATTGAAAGCAGTTGTATTGGCTTGCGTTCATCCCTAACTTTTTAGTAAGAAAGTCTAAATTTTTCTTTTGGTGTAAACACCAGTCCTAGAAACTTTTCTATACTTGTTAATGAAGATCTCTTTTGCAATAATAAAATGTACAAGCGCATGGTATGCAACTGCCGTTTGCATTCTTCACTAACTAGGTGTTCTTTTCAATAACCACTGAAAAGTCGATAAGCATAAAGCTCATTTCGTGTTCATGCAGTAAACAGCACGATAATGGAAGTGTTAAAACTTGTAATTGTACAGCGGTTGCAGGTGGGTTTTTTATGAATAGGTGTCTTGTTACAATGTCATGAAACATGATTAAAATAAGTTATCGGTTGAATTATATTACTTGAAAAATATAGGTTCTGTCCTGATGAGACAAATAGTCTTCAAGGAAAGATTTTCCTACCAAAATGTTTGGTGGGAGAGTTTTGAGGAACACCTTTGGAACAAGAATTTGTTTTAACTGTTGGAGAACTGTGAATCTATAGAATCCTTGTTTTATTCTTTCTATTTGGGGGGGGAAGAGCTTTAGAAGAGTAGATGCAAGATTATCTCTTTACTAGTATAATAGAAGGGAAACATTTAATTTATTTCACAGTGAAAATGAAGACGTTTCCTTTATGCTATGGTGGTGCGGTATCTAAATCCTTTGGGTTTTGTTGAATTAGAAAAAGGAATTGCTGATCAATATAAAATAGTGCATGACTTTAAACAGAATCTGTTCTCAGTTCTGTGTGTTTCAGAGGTGGGAAAATCTTTATAATGCTTTCTTCATATAATATTTTTTGGAGAAAAAGATAGTTCTCTCTGTGATAATGCCTCCTAGTGATCTTTATAAATGAGTAGAACCTTTTCTGTATTTATTTTATATTTCTTTGTCTTTAACTAATAGGTTTGGAGTCACTTAAGAACTTGAGGAGGAAATCCTAGCTTGGGCTATTTGTATTTAGAAAGGTTTTCTTTGAACAGAAAGATAGAATTTGACTTCAAAAAGGGGAAACAAATCAGCCAAAAATGCTGCAAGCAACATGGTTGGCAGGGGAGAAATAGAAGTTCTGGTGCTGATTGCAGCAAAGATATGTAGATTTACTGAGTCATGAAGAAGAGTCCATGCCAATTGTCCATGTAACTTGGCTGAAGAGGAGGCTCTTCTCCCTCAAGTGGCTGGATTATGTGCAGAATTTAACGAATCTGGTACTTCTCTTCAGATAATGGTACTAGCTCGCACTGAGGTTTAAACTATTAGATACAGAGAACCATATTTAATCTTTTGACGTCAATGGATTTTAGGCTTATAAAATTTAGGAATTATGCTGGCCATGGCAAACTAGTAATATTTTCTGGTTTTTTCCTACTCCTTGCCCCACTCTTTGTGATGGACACTTCAGTACTGTGGCCATGTGATAATGTTGGCAGTTGTGCTTACAAGGGTTTCAACAGCCCATATCTGTCCTTCTAAATGATGTGAGCTAAACAGAAACTAAGCAATCCTGAAGGTGAAAACAAACCTTTATGTTAAGTGTTATCTCAGAATACTTGTGCTGTCTTCTCGTGGGTGTTCTTGTTCTGAAATGTATGATCAATCCAACTGAAGAAATATAAAACCACTTTCATATTTAATATCAGAAAGAACAAAGTGTATTAATGCATTTGATGCCACGAGGGTTGCAAACCCTAGGGCTAGAATTTGTTGTGATTGTGCATATCTATGAATTTTTAAAGAAAAGAGGACAGATGCTGACTTAAATGGAAGGGTTTGTATTTCAGTTCTTGTTGTGAAATCACAATCAGACTCCAGTCTTTGGCATTATTTTTACAAGGAGGTAGAGCATGCAACCCTAGGAACAAACAGAACCTTTTTAAAAGATGTGTGCTGTATTAAGCACTGTTAATATTCAGTTTGCAGCTAGTTATATATAGTAACTTTTATATTCACATCAAATACATATTTGAATAGAATTTGTTCCAAATGGCACACAAAGATCATCTCCCTGTATACTTAGTGGAATGTCATTTTGAATGAAAATGGTTTATGTGAATAAATTTGCTCATAATTTTTCTGATTATGCGCAGAAGTCTTGTATTTTCATGTAAATTTTCAGTACTGTAAGCCTTCTCTCTGTTTGTTGAAGTTTTATATTTGAATAATTTAAAAATTCTCTATACTGTATTAAAATGTACAGAACACCTAAAAAGACATTTTTTCATCAGCCTGAGATCTTTCATTCAATTTCCTGGTATACATCAAAAGCATTTTAAACATTAGGAGTTTATTCATTTTAAAGCCCTTTAGTTCTAATAGTGTTCAGCATAACCTTAACTCAGGGTCACAGAATTCCCCCCACATCTATTCTTTGTATCATTGCCTCACTTGCCCTGGTTTGAACCCAGTGACCCTTATTAGTGTCTTACAGTTGCTTTTAGATATTACTAATTTCTTAGTTCTTCCTCAGATGTCCTCTTTAGCTGAATGTGAGCGGGTTACAAATATTTCTCTTCTCTCCTACAAAATTCCTGTCAGTCCCAGGTGTATTTCTAGCCCTTTGTGAAAAGCAGGAATTACCCAAGAACCTCTGATGTTTTCTTTGTGGCTTCTCATTAGTTTTCTTTATTAAAAAAACTTCTCCTCTGTTTCCTGAGGTTCAGGTGACTACATGCCAATGCAAATCACAATCACAGAGATAATTTTGTCATTGCTTTATGCCAGGCTGCTTTTGGTTTCCATTCCAAACTCATTCTTTTACACCACAAATTGAAAACTGTCATCTTCCTGAAGGTGCTCTTTGAGTCTCTTTCTTCAAAGTTTTTGCTTTGCGTTTGAATAACCTTCACACAGGCTTTCCGTTCTTCATGCACTGGTTCTTTTCTACAGTCCCAGAGAAAATAGGTCCTGCAAGCTGGGCTGGGCACCAGGACTGACTCTGAACATGAGAAGTTAATTATAACAAAGAGCTCATCCTTTCCTATTGCTAACATAGGTTTCACATACCTTATAATGCAAATCAAGGCACTTCCATGTCCTAATTTAGGTGAGGTAACAGTAACAATTTTGGGCACCTCTTGCTCTCGGACACATAATTTTTACTTCCCGCCCTCCTTAATTCTCCCCCCCCACCTCAAATCCTCCTTAAACTTTTCAGTACTTCTAAGTTACTTAGTCCAAACTTTGTGGCTAGGGACTTAAACTGTGAACTTAAATACTTAGTTATCCTTACGTTACATAAATCTTACCTGCATAATGTGTGTTCTATTCTATGAAAGAAAAGCTGAAAATATAACATGAGCTGCAGATATTTATGGTTATAAAACAGTGGTTTGAACATCGACATAAAACCTTGCCTTTTATAGGGTGCAGAGATTCTGGGAGAGGCTCTCTGCTAGGTTCACCTCTGCTTTGTCGACTGCACCGTCAGAAAATGCTGTTCATTTCTGTAATGTGATGTGGTCTTGATATCGGTTGAAAAATCTCACAGCCTGTGTGATACAAGTGAGAAACACCAGATGCGTGAAAAGTACAGTGCAGAGTGGGAATTTGATGAAATAATATTTGGGGAGATAATGTGGGGCAACATGGACCGTAGTCAATTTAGAAACTTGGAGTTCTTGCACAATTGAGTTCTGCTGTTCCTCATGCTCTTTTAAAAAAAAAAATCCATTTTGTCTGTCTACACCTATCTATAAAGTGAGGATGGTGATATTTCTCTGGTTTGTAAAGCTCTATGTAAGACCAAGAGAATGTTATAAATTATTATTTAAGCAAGCTCTGCTACCCTGACAGCACTGATGTCAAGTAACACCAGGAGACCAGACTTTTTTTCCCATTAAAAGCACAATTTAATACAACCTTATCAACTAAGTCAAGTGTCCTAATTCTGGTTCATTTCTTCTGCGTTCTTCTCTGAAGAGTCTTTCTTTTTTTTCCTTTTTTTTTTTTACCCTCTCCTGCAGCGTCTGCCCCCTAGTCTCTTGAAAATTGGGGAAAAAAAAATTCGTGGACTAACTTGTGGAGTGTTTCCACCCAGATTTTCATTTACAGCCATGGAAAAAGGAGACTAATGCTTACTATTCATTCACTAGCTGTTCTATCCCATTTATTTATTAGGTTTTCTTGGTTAGTGACAGGGATTTGGTATTTTTGGAGAGGTTTGCAATCAGTCAATAGACCACAGGTGGAAGAACACAGTTTTAGGTGGGGAACTTGCTGAGTGATGTATTTTTCTCCCTTACTGTATGGATTCCAGATTCTCTGCAGTGGAAGCTGTGACCTCCTTAACACAAAGGAGGTTGCTTAATGGCTACTGATTGGTTGTCAGAGTGTTTTCTTTAAATATACATACCCATCATCAGCCGCTTTGTAATAACAAATGTCTCCTGTGTTATCCCATTTGTCTGTTTATATCACAAAGTAATGTGTCATACTATAAAATGAAAATGTGTTCACTGAGATAAGTTTGCTTTATCCTGATGTTGAGTAGTGTAGCTACATTACAGGACATACAAGGTGTCAACTAATTAGGTAATAACATCGCTCTTATGTAATTGAATTCCAGAAATAATTTCTTTGAAGTGAATAGTCCTCTAAAGCGCTAGGCAAGAGCTACCAAAAAAAACTCCAGGGCACAAGAAATCATGCAGAGAGATTCTGCGGAAGGGCTTTCTATTCAGAGACATAAGATGACCAAGGCAGCACATGGATAACATTAAGGATAGCTAATATCTTGTTATATTTTTGTCATCCTTATCCTGTTTCTGGTTACGTGCCTCGTTCATCAAATCTAATGGCAGAACTTTGCTTTAGTAGGAAGGGAAGCTGTTTCTAACGCTGTTAAACTATAAGTGAATATAATCTGAAACTTCTGGGTTCCCCCCCCCCCATCAAATTGATTTGTATGAAACAGATGGTTATTTATTTCTGATATGCGGAATTATTGTTGTATATTGCTTGTTTACAAGTGGAGTTGTGGCCATCTACTTGGTAGTTTCATAAATGATTTTATTTTGGTTGTGCACTATTAGAGAAAATGGGGAAAAAGAGCGACCAAATTATGAAGCAACTATTTGAAACAATTCCTTTAAAGGTGGTGTGATTTTGTTTTGGTTTTGTTGTTTGGTGTGTGTGTTTGGTTTTTTTAAAGGACTCATTAGAATCCAAAAGGAGCAAAATTATGCTGCTTTGATTAAATTCAGCAGGAGCAAAGTAAAGTTGGTGTAAGTTGTCTTGAAAGTATGACATGAGCTATTTGAAGTCCATGAATACTGGATAGATCATCTGGAAGGTTAGAATTATGGTTTATTTTTAAGGAGTATCAAGCCCTTGGCTAGGCTTCTAAAAGTGCTTCCACTCTAATAAAATATGGTCTTTCAGTTTAAAACCCTTCTGGCCTTCTTCGGGAACCTCACTAAAATGGAGAGGTGTGGACACGTGCCTCTCTCAGCTCCGATGGGCTCTCGCCACAATCGGTCTTTATACACTACATCTTAAAATCTGTAGTCAAGATATTCCTGCTATTCCGTGAACGCGCTAATTGCCTCCCCAAACTGCAAATTTATGGCTGAGGAAAAACCAGTTTTCTCAGGCTATGTTCTTGCGTGGCCAGCTAATCGTTTGTATTTTCTCTGAATCATGCAGATGTGTTTGCTGGGGTAGAGATGGAAACAATAAGGACTGTTTTACCCCAGTTACAAATATACTCCTCTACACCCACCTGGGCTGAGCCCAACTGGCTAATCACTTCTGTCTACATTACACTTCATGGAATGTTTGCATTTTTAGTGTGAATTAATTCCCAAATTCATTGCACTGAAAAGTCCTCTGAATGCTAGCAAATACCAATTATGAAGATATGCCTCCCTAGCCAATTAAAATGTGCAGGTGCAATAACTTTGCTATCAACAGCTTTGGTGTTTATCTAGAAAGTTTTATATCAAGAAATATTTTGAAATAGCATTGGGAAATGAGCCCATTAGAAAAATGTTCTTACTATTCGATATTAAAAAGGTAACTTAGGAGTACTGGATTCAGTACTGACTGGCTGTGTCGATGCGAATTAACCCCCAGAGTTAATTCCAGAGACCAGAGAAACAGTCACTCCGGATGAAGAACTAGGAAAAAATCGTATAAATCTCTGTTTAATTAACTATAAGGCCACGGATTACAAAAGAGGACTGTCCTTGCAGATAATTAGATTTATATAGTTTTTGTATAGGGGGCAATTCTTCTTCAGTATCTCAGCTATCCTTTGCACGGAGCAATAGTTCTCTACCCTGAAGCTGGTGGGAATATGGTGAAGCACTGTAATGACAGTGACAATAAAGCAGAAAGGTTTATTTAGAAAATGGAACATAATAAACTGTGTGAAGTGTTTGGAGTGAAATATGTCATGCTCCCCAGACTCTGATGAACCTTATCCTAGGAACAGACAGGGATTGCCTATGAAAAAGAGTAAGGCTAAACCCAGAATGAGGAGTGCTCTAGGAATCTGCGTCGGCTAAGCAGACAGTACGTGTTATTACTGCTAATAACTATTTAGGGTTAGGTTTTGGTTTGCTGCAGTCACACGACACAGCACTTGACAAGCGCTGCGCAGTTTTGCCTGTTTCCAGCAGGAACTCTGAGAGCTTTGCCATGTCTTTTCCTTAGTTCATTATTTTCCCTTATTCAGGTTTCAGTAACATCTTTAAAGGCTTGTCTTACAGGTGCAGTTTCTCCAAAGTAAGCCATGATTCATCCCTGCACAAAGCTGTGAGATAAGATACGGCGTCCTAAAAGAAGGTCTTAGATTACTCTTCAAACAATTGGAAACACAAACGCATGATATCTAGACAGTAGTTCATAGTCCATCTTTTCTGTGTGGGTTTTGGGGGTTTTTGTTTTTCCCTGCCAAAATGCCTGTCTACCTAGTCATACAAAAAAAATCCCTAAGTCAAGGGTGGCGGAGGCCTGGCTAGGTCAAGTTTTGATGCAAGAGTATTGGGAACACTTTGGTGCTTTAGTGGGTCTGAAGGACCTCTACCTCTTCCTCCTGCCAACGGTCTTAGGGATCCCACCGAATCTCTTGTGGTCTGGTTCAGCGTTTGCCCACAGATTGTGCTTTCCCTCATTCTGTGATCTCATTCTTAAACCTTTGCACTCGGAAATGTTGCCTTATGTGATGTCGAGCTGGAGTCATGCCCTGCTTTTTGGCAGTGGTGTGGCTGTTTCTTCTGAGCCAGATGTATTTGTTTTCATCTTTCTACTGTTCCTCCCAACAGTAACTTCATAGTCAGGTGAATAGCTGGCCTTTTGCTGTTGTCACTAGCCACTTTCACATTTCTAAAGACAAGCAGCTCATTAGGAAGAAAATAATATACATTCCCTCTTATGAAGTACTGGCCTGTGCAGGTGTGGGACTTAGTAGGACTTATCTGACAAAACTTTGTCCTGAATGACCTTGGGACATGTGTGCTAATATCTTATGTGGTGTAAATCTGTGTGGGTGTGTGGTGACCTCAAGCAAGCCAGACCAGGACCTGGTTGCAGAGTGCATCTCTGAATGTGGTTACAGCCTCTTACAAACTTGTGTAAGAACCAAACCCACACATGTGAGTCAACTTTAGGAAGATTATCATGCCGCTATTTAACTAGTAAAAAAAGAGAAACAGGAACTGGTTTCTCTTCCTTCTACTTGGTCAGGTTAAGCTTATAATTCTAGACTACTATTCCTTCTGTGTGCAAGAGGGAAGATGTTCAGGCCAGTAAAATTTTACTGCCCACCTCCTGCTTGCTAATTGTAGACCTACACAGCTGCATTAGGCAGCTGCTCCACATGAAGGTGTAGTACTTCCCTCGCTGGGGTGGAGAAGGTGACTTAACTTGCTCTAGTTAATCTAATTTACACATTAGTGCTTGCTTAAGGTAAGCCAGAAGCACAAGCTAGCCCTTTTCCTTATTGCATATGGACAGTGTCTTTATAGAACTGAAGCCTTAAATGAAAAGCAGCTCTAATAAAATTTTCTTCCAAGGAAGAAAGAGTGGATATTGTAATAAATCTTATGCATAAAAGAAAGATAAGAGGGGGGAACCCTAACCCAAAACGCAACTCATAACTTTAGCTCAGTTGGCACTTGGTGAGTATTGGACTAGCTGCATCATCATAACTGATGATTCAGTGTGATTAATTGTAGCGGTGTTCGTAAAATACTTCCAGTTGCTTCCACAGAGCTGCTGCTAAAGAAATCTTTCAGTCGACAGCAAAGTGACTGGTTAATGGCAGACATGGAGAATAATTGAAAACTCAGCCAAAACATCTGGGGATGAAACATATTTTGTCAGGGAGCTAAAACCCTTGTGTTGAGAAAATGCGTTTTTTTCCTCTGATCCATTCTGTCAACAAAATACTTTTCATCAGAAACATCAAAGCCATTCCATCTGCAAATTTCATTTTTTTTGAATCCCTTAATCTATTCTGTTGACAAAAATTTTTGTCAACTGCCTCAAACCATTGTATTAACAGCTTATTTTTTTTGTCAATCATGGTTTATTCTTTTGGCAAATGCATTCAATAATACTCTGCTTCCTTCTGTGGAGAGAGTACATAAGTCGGTCTCCATCTTAAATTTTCAGGAAGTGGAACTTGAAAGTAGAAGTAGTGTCACAGCTGCTAATCTACTGAATCTAGCCACCGATTTGGCTTATATTTAAATATATCCAGTTGAATTAAATTTTCCGCTGAATAATGCAAAAGTTGAAGGAAGGAAGTTGTAGGTGCAACAAAATCACATTTCTCAATGTTTTCTTTGCAGTATCTGTCTGCTAGTCATAGCTTTCGTGTTCACAATTCAAAGATGTTATCTGATGAGCTGTACTTTAGCTGGTTTCTAGATGTTGAGGTACTGGAGGCTTATTGTAACCTCACCGCTTATAATGAACTACTGAAATAGAAAAAATGTCGCAGCTCTTTCTAATGTATTCAATGCTAAATCAGCATTAATACAGTACAAAAACGAAATACTATCAAGTTCATTCCTTAAAGAATACATCTGTTTAAAAGCAGAATCAGATGATGGTAAGAAAAGGGTAAGTGTAAGATTTGAGTGTAAAATGCCAGTAATCTACATTAAAAAAATATTATAACTACTGTTGTACAAATGGAAAAGAACAAAGTCACTAGAGTTTATGATCCATGTATGAGACAAGATAATGGATGGCCAGTGTTTTATTTCCTGTGCATCATTGATCTGTATTGGATATATCTTTACCTTGTCTGATTTTGATCATTCAGAGATAGTTATTTTTCAGGTCAAATATAAAAAAATGTATTTGGGATTATAAGGGAAGATATAAGCAGCTGAACTGCTAGGTAATTTTTTGTATACGGTGTATAACTCCACATCTACCACATGGTAAAACAGATTATAAAATAGAATTGTGCTATTGGTATCTCATTGAAAGACTTGGTATACAGTCCTGAGGAAACCCTTCAGAAATGGAGTTTCCTCTCAATAAAACGGGAATAATCAGGTGTCAAAGTAGTCTCACAAATTTCTGCTGTAATGGTTAACTTTTCTGAGCTATGGGAAGAATTAAGCAGTAACCTTGAGTCCTTGGCAGAGCATCATAATGGGTCTGAGTCATAGTTTCAACTCAGCCTCTGCTGGCTAGAAAAAGAGCAGTATGCTATTTCCTCACACCTGGCCAATTCCTTTCATCAAAAATTCTGGATTGTGCCACCATGTAGTTTGGCGTGTTAATATATGCCAGGAATTGGTGGACACGTGGCATATGCGGCTGAAAAAAGCGTGTCCGCCGAGTAGTGACTATGTGACTAAGGATATAATTTTTTTCACTGCCGATGGTTAGAACAGTGGAAATGGAAACTGTAAGAGAAAGAAATCACTGCAAGAAATACCGGTGTGGTACCAAGCCTGTCTGATTGTTTGAATTTCCCCTCTTACGTGCAGGGAGAAGTCCCATAGCTCTGACTTAGCCAGCATGTTGTGCTCAGTCTGTCGGTCCCCTACCCAAAGGAGAGACAACCACAGAACTACAAAGGATGGTGACAACAGATTAGTACAAATATTAAGATAGAATAGAGATACTCTAGGCTGGCATAAACTGCTGCACTTGAAGCCAGGTGCTACTTGAACAACCAGTTCAGTATGTCTGTAAAGTAATTTTTTTATTGCCTGCCCACACTGCTTTTACCTGTGCCCTTTGAAATTTTCAAAGCAAGGCCATTGAGATACTATTGTTTAGCTGTGGATTTTGGCAGGGCGTACATCGATCATCTTCTCTTCCAGTTGTACGTTTAAAAACCACGCACCAAAAGCAAGATGCCTTTTGGACGAACATTAGGTAATTTCTGACTTCCTGCACCATTTCCGGGGTCCTGCAGCAGAGTTTTCTGGGGTGGTTCTTGAGAGAGGAATGCAGACTGTGCTTTTAAACAAGGACTTCCACAATGTCTGAGGTAGACTTTTCTTGATAAGATCAATCATTAGGCGATGTGCCGGCCAGCCGATCACTCCAAAATCAAACATGCCCCTAAAGTAGGCATTACGCTGATATTTCTTATCTAATTTTCACAGATGTAAATGGAAAAATCTTTAAAAATTGGATCAATCCCCGTTTTCTTGGAAATTAAATATTACTGTAGGGGGATTCTTCCCAGTCTCAACTCAGCCAGTTCTTTTTGTCAAGGAGTAGTCTGTGTCCAGTATTGTTTTTGCTAACTCAAATATTTTTTTTTACTATTGTGCAGTTTTGGAGGGACTTTAAGTCTTGCTATAGGTTTGGGTTGTTTTTTTTTTTTTCTTGCTGTCTGCTTCCTGCATTCTGGATCTTCTTTTCATGGATTTAATTTCACACTTTAATGTCCATTTCATCTCTGGAGTTTTTGCCCTTTATCTACAGAGCATTCACTTTGTCTAAAGGCTGCGGTATGCAATCGAGTTGACAGGTCATCATTTATTAGCAGCTTTCATTAGAATGTTAGGAATTTGGCATGTCATTCTATTGGAAATAATGTATGATTGACTGACACTGATCAAAACTTGTTCTTCATCCACTGTCGCAACAAATACTGAGAATAATGAGTTGCATGTAATGTCAGTAATTCCTAGAAAAATATGAAATAGCCAATCAAGGCTGTATTTTGCTCAACACTATTTCTGCTACTTTAAGAAGGGGATCTTACTTTCTTGAAGAATAAGACTTATTAAGGTTGAATTTTACTTCTGAAAGTGTTAAGTCTGTCATAATACAAAAGCTATTTGTCATAATACAGCAGGTCAGAGAAACTCAATACAGCAATGTAATAAAAAATTACTATTGTTTGTATAAGAATAAATATAATGTAAAAGTGGAATACTCTTATATAGTCACTTAACTCTTCAAGGCTGATCAAAACAGAAACTGGCTGTAAGGGGACTACAGGAAAGATGGGGAGGAACTCTGATCGGGGAGGGTAGCAACAGAACCGAGGGGTAATGGTTTTAAGCTGAGAGTAGATACGGAAGAAATTCTTTACTGTGAGGATGGTGAAGCACTGGACAGGTTGTCCAGGGAAGCTGTGGCCTCCCCATCCCTGGAGGTGTTCAAGGCCAGGTTGGATGGGGCTTGGAGCAACCTGGTCTGGTGGGAGGTGTCCCTGCCCAGGGCAGGGGGGGTGGAACTGGGTGATCTTTAAGGTCTCTTCAAACCTAAACCATTCTACGATTCTCATTTAGACCTTGATCCTGATGACAACTTTACATCTGACAATTATAACTTCAAGACAAATATTGGTTTTGAACAATATGTAAACAACCTGTGTATCCTTGACCCGACCTAAACAACCTATGTATCCTTGAGCACTAAAGTTTTCTTTTTTCTTAACCTAGAAAACCTGTGTTGATCACAGCTGCCTTAAATGACAGAGGAAGCTGCTAAGCAGAACAATTGGGAAGGGTGCTTCCCCCAGCAGAAGACTGAATTCTAGAAAAACACCTTTTAGTCCAGGGTATGCAGTTTTCTTCAGTGGAGGTGTCCTAGACAAGCTGGATTTGTCCTGGACGAGCTCAACACCAGGTCTGTGTGCACACAGAGAAGGGAAGCAGAAGGAATTAGGGCTGCTCAGCTGGTAGTACAGGCACCTGCCTAACTTTGAGCATGCAAGTCATCTCAGAAGTCAAGAGAACTACAGAGGAGCGTTTACTTTTTCCATGATGGGGCCCAAGTTAATGAAGAGGAATAAAATGAGTATAGATTTTTCCAGGGGCTGTGCAGTGGAGGCTAGGTATACTGAGAGCTGATTACAATTTAATGCATTGCTGCAAAGAAAGGACAATGTTGTGTGGGAAAGATATTTTTGCACAGAAAGTAAAAGAGCAAAGTTTGACATTTTACTGCTTTCTTCAAAGGTCAACAATATTTTACTGTTTTGCTTAACGAAGGTGGTAATCAACCATGTTCTCTACAGCCTTCGAAGGCTCTCTTCCCCCACCCCCTTTCTCTTTTTTTTTTTCCCCTGTTGACATGAAATGAGAATGGCAAATGTGAAGAGAGGGTGCACTATACGTATGCTGCTGAAGGAGAAAGACCATGCTGTAGCGCATCTTATTAATTTGCTGAGGTCCAAGCCTCTCGTTGAGGTTGGTGGGATTCATTCATTACTCCTATGGGGGGGCGGGGGGGGAAAAGGTGACTTGGAGCTAGAATATGCTCCAGGAGCAGTCTTCAGTGAGTCTTTTGGAAATGTGTGAGCCTCCTCCTCGGAGACATAATTTGCTGATTATTTTTATTAATAGTAAATTACTGGTGTCTCCTGTTATTACACTATAAAATAAGTGTTGGGGGCTGGAACCATTTCACTTTGCCTGAGTAGGGAGAAAGAAATAAATATTGCAGTTTCTTAATGTCATGAAGAAGAATGTGCTGTAGCAAAGGTTTGGTGCACAGCTTGAAATAGCCAAGCGAATAGGCATCCATTCTTTGATACAGCTCTATCAGCTCAGCTGCAATTAGGAAATTGTAGTCCTTGTGTAAAGATGCATTTTCAGTGGAACACACAGCTTTATCATGGCACAATAGAGGGAACACGGTGGAGAGGATTGGGCACTGGAGACCTGAATTCTTCTTCCAGCTTTGCCATTTTTCTTGGGACAGTATCTTCTCTTATTTTGTTTCCATGACTGCAGTATAAAATAAGGATATTTGCCCTCCCTTGTGAAGCACTGGAATAGGCATAGTATTATGAAATAATACATTGTTACAGAAACCACTAGTCGTAAGAGTTACATCACAATGGAAAGCTTGGTTTAAGTTTATATTTCTTTTAGTTTGTTCTGTAGACAGAGTGAACTACGTTCTGTATCCCAAATATGTTAGTTTCCTTTGTCCTTCTGACTTAGTTTGGTCTTACTGCAGAAGGGCCTGCATCATTTGTTCACGGTATACGTTGTAAATTATATGTTTTTTTCTGAAGCTTTTAGCTTTTTGTTGCAGCAGTAACAGTACAATGGAGGAGTACCAGAATATACGTTTGTAATGTTTGTCACTGGTCCCCGCAATGACCGTGGTTTCACTTAAGCATTTAAAAATCCTCTGAGAGAATAACTCTGTCTGCAGCCATTCTCAGGAGTCCTTAAAATCAGCCTGCCATTGAGCCAGATAGAAAATCCAGCCTGCAATACCTGTGAATACACGCATCGTTTTGTCTTTCCTGATATATTAGCAGTGTCAAGTGCTGATGAGATCGTAGTTGATAGTAGTTGATGATATAGGATGAGTGGGTGGTGGGTTAAAGCATTTTTAAGTCCATCTGTTCCAAAACTCACTCAACTGGACCTGACTCCCCTCCCATCTTTTGTCAGCTGATATACGATCAGGAACCTCCGCCGAAGACAAGTCTGTTACGCTGCGTAGAAGTGAAGGCAGGAAAAAATGATTGTTTGGAGACAAACTCCAGTCTTGTTTGATTAAAGCAAGCTATGTTGCAGAAGACGATGGAGTTATACCTGTCTAAAAAATGTCGGATCAGAAGCAATTACATGTTTACAAATTAAAAAAAAAACCCGCAATGTTTTATAGTAACTTAAGCTATTTTACACACTTTCCTGAAACCCCTAGTTTTCTACTTTCTTGATTATGTTCCGTTCTAATGGGGATAAAAGCAGGATTTACTTCTGTTCTTGAATTCTGTTGATTTGTTTGTCAACAGTCCAGCAATACGCTGCATTTTGTACAGGTGTACGCTAATGGATGCCTCTAAACAATTTGAACGTGGCTAGTTGACTTAATTATTTATTTCTTCATTGCAGCAAGTATCAAACTCTGCAAACAGCTTGCTAAGCACCAAGTGCTGCCAGAATTTCATTGTTGAATACACCATTTTCTCCTCTTTTATGCACATTTATATAGTCTATTTGGTTCCTGTGGAGCTGATCTGGGGAACTCAGTCTATTTCCTTTCATTGTGATGCCGGAATGAAACAATGTTAGTGGAAATGAGCTGGTTATTTGGAAAGAAGTCTATAGCTGTCTGTATTCATTAGTCTGTCCTAAGTCGTATTGGCCCCTTACATTTTGCACCGTAATTTTTATTCTTGCTTTTGTCTTTAAGTCTCCTTGATCAAAAGCACGTTATATTTGTAGCTTTCTGCTTGTTGTGATGGTTTTCTGTACTCGGTCTGTCTCTCTAACACACAGCATTTGTGTGCATATAGTAATAAGGAGGAATCATCGTTTATCCTTCTCTATAGCATGCGAATTGCTTAATTTTATATAGACAGAGATAGAATTCTAGGGATTCCTGGTTAAGTTTTGGATGAAAACTGATGGCTGTGCCATTGGAGCCGATTGCATAGGTCAGGACAGCACTAGGACTTAAACTGTCTCAAAACGTAGGTATCTAACCAAACAAAGCAGGACCTGGTGGTTGAAATCAATGTGAAATGTGCTGTAAACGAGTTTAAGTACCACTTATGTCTATATTTGTGGTCATGTTGGGCGCTCCACTAGTGGGATTAGCAATTTGCTATCTGCTTTGCAGGCAACCATGGAGGGTTTGTTTGAGGGGGGGAAAAAAAGAATACAATAGAGCAAATCATGTATTGCATTGCACAAGGCTGAAAAACTGTGTTTCTCTTCCTTTATTTGCGTATTTATGCCAAATATAAACCCTGTTGTTCATTTCCGGCTCAATTAAGACTGTCTTCCTGAGAATGAATAAGGGTTTAGCAAGAGCTCTCCTTCATCCATAGTGGACTTCATGGCTAAAGCAAGGAACCATTCTCTTCCAAATCACAGATGAATCAGATGAATTTGTTTTACAGTGTGAGAACTATGAAAGACGTAAATTCAGTTCTCTGTGTTGCTGATACTGCCAAGCTGTGCCAGGTTGCTCAAGACATAAAATAAATAAAAGGCATTTGGGGGGTTATGAAGCCGTATTAGCTGTTGCATCACAGGAACCCTCCTAATTGCATGCAATACAAGGCTTGGGTGCAGGTTCTGTTGATGTACTAAATACCTTCTGCCTTGGTCATGGTACATCTTTCCAAATTCCGCTGCTTCGCTGCTTTTCTCCCCAGCTATCTGGGGTTTTTCTGTGCTGGCTTTGGATTGCATGTGCTTGGAGCAGATTTGAGCATTCCTGTGGGGCTGATTGTTTCACTTCTGTGAACTTATTTCTGTTCTGTTCTATTAGTATCCTGTTTTTGCTGAGCAAAGCAGCACAGCAGGTCCAGCAGCTGCCAGTGGTAGACGGTATGCCAGACCAAACCAAGAGCAGCTGTTTCTCTCTTTCCTAGGTCTGACATGAGTTCAGCATTAATTTTTTAATGTCTTTCCTGATGTTTTTCCTTCCTAACCAGGAAAATCTTTAAGAGGTAATCAGTAACCAACACTTGAAAGTGACACCCGTCAGTGGACAGTTGGGTTTCCTCTGAGCTGCAGAGAGGATGAAGCCAATTACGTTGAGTTGGGCAAAGTTCCCTACTGAAGTACCTCATGAAACTTTTTGTTCAACTGATGTAATACTAAAACAAACTAAAACAAGGAGGCAACTAGATTTAAACTAATGTGGGCAAAGCATGCATCTTCCCCTTATCACTCTGCAGGTTGTGAAATCCGTTGTTTCTGCATGACAACGGCTACCAGTGCGTGAGCTCCTGTCTGATTTAGGCCTTTGTGATATATATGCTCAAGGTAAAGATGAAGGCTACCTCAAACTCTCCAGATTTTCTGACTTTCAGCATTAGGCTCTCCTTTGGTATGTTTAAAGAGAGACTGATGACCCTTCTACTCACTGGAGCATTCTAATTGGTTTAAATGAGCTCCATAATTAAGCGTCTGGTTTTCCTACTGAGTCTCTTAAGATGCTTGTCATAAAAGCTGCTATAAAAATACATACTGACTTTCAGCAAATGCTGACTTCCCTGTGCTAACTTACCAACCATTGAAGTGTCTCCTAATATTGGACAGGGAACAAGTCTGTTGATGTAGAAGCTTCACGTGCAGACAGTTGGAGTCAAGGAGAGTTTTTCAGACGTTGAGAAGAACCAGATCAGGACCCCAAGAATTTGGGGGTGAGGGGTGCTGTACAGAATGGAATTGAGAAAAGGAGATTTATGTTGCTCCCTTTAAGTTAATGCAAAAATCTAGTCCTTTCTTTCATTTTTAGATGCATGGGCTAGTACTGCTGAGCCGTTGCTTCTCCACATCCCACTGTCTGCCTGTGCAGAAAAGCAGAAGCAACATGGCAGAGATTCCAGGACAGCGCAAGGCTTGGCTGGTGCTGGAGGGGATGGACCTATAATGGCTCTGTTTGGTTTCCATGACTGTGTGCTAAGTGGGGATGGATTTAATTCTATTTCTCTGGAATTAGCAAGGCCTGTTCCCTGGGTGCAGAAGAGTCTTTGTGCATGAGCCTTTTTGACTTCATCCTTGCAGCAATTCTCCTACTTTGAATGCTTCTTAAATTGCCATCTGTTCTTTGTTTGTTTATTTTAAACCTCCTGCTTTCCCCCTGCCACATTCCCTTCTGGATAAGGGTGCTTAAATAGAGAGTCTGTGAGCTGCAGTGTCTTCTCTTCGTGTCTAATATCGAATTGCCACAAGTGAAAAACAAAGGCAATGTGTAAAAGTGAGGAATTCTATGGAAATATCATAGAGCTGCTGTTAAGTACAAGCCAGTAAAGCCTTGGTGCCTGAAATTACTTTTTTTAAAAATTGACTCTGGTGTACCCTCCACAGAGGTAGCTGCTACTGTCTAGCAAATACACCACAGTCCGTTGCATTTCTTTTGCCTAGCGTACTGCAGACTTGTTCAGTGGGTTTTTTGATTTTTTTCTATTGTACTCCTATTATAATATTGCCATTGCTAATTAGCTGTATTATTATAGTGTATCTCGCTTGTGGAAATTTATTTTTAAGCCTAAATCACCTCTAACCCGTTACTAGCTAAGTGAGAATAAGGCCCTTTTGTATTGAATAGGGATGCTCACAAAAGAAGAGTTGGTTTCATTTTTTTAATGGAATAATTTTATCTTGTACACTTCAACTTTCATCCAACTTTCCGGTGTGAACAAGCCATTAGCAAAATCTATTGTATTCCCGTTATATTTCTGAAGTGACATCCAGAGGATATAGCCATAATCCAACTGAAAATACATATTGCTCAGTGAAAGAATAATACATGTATTTTACAATTAAATTTCAGCATTTCGTTATCATTTGTCTCTTTACCTTCTGTGTTATGAAGAAGCTGAATCTGGAGCTGAAAAATAAGATAAAGCTTTGCTCGGCTGAGGTTTCCCAGAGGTGACATGACTCAGAGATTAAGTTGAGCCTGTGTTGCGTTTTGCTTGGCGCGAGTATTCTGCGTTACACAGGGATGTTTGTCTGCAGGGATATGGGTTGCACTAAATTGCTGTTACCGTTCATGAACAAAAGACTTTTTTTTTTCATCCCCATCCATTCTGTTTCCCTGAGTCTTGCACTTTAGCACTAAAATAGTTAATGTTGAATTTCTTAGCATCTGTGAGAATTCATAGATGATGGATCATTCCAGTGGCACTGGAAAAAGTACAATGTTGGTATTTTACTACCTCACTAGCTATGTCCTTCTTGCAATTTCAAACATGCCTTGACAAGTTTATATTCTGTACTTTCTTGCATCAGTCCCGTTAAAATTCCAGTGTAGCTAGTGAAGTTGCATATGGGTCTTTAGTTTTAGTTCAGATTAAAAAAAAAGATAAAGAATTTTTCAAAAGCTTTCTAAGAAAAACACTTTTTCCTGCCTATCATAACAGATTTCTTAAACCAGTTCTAGGATTATGTGGCTTTTTACTTATGCTTTTAAAGTTAACTTGAACTACCAGTAATTTTGCTTAGATTTATTTAGGTATGTAATTAAAGAATCTGCTATTAGTACAAGACAATATAATAGAGCAAACTTGTATCATAAACAGGCCACTACTACAAGCAGACATACTGTATATGATGGTCATAATGCATAGACAATTAGCAAAGAATATAAGCAATAAATAAATACGTTTAACATTAGGGTTTCAGAAAAAATCCACCACTAGTCAATGAAGTTAAAAAAACCAAAAAAACCCCAAACAACTCAACAAACCAAATACCAACAACCCCCTTTTCCCCTTGCCCTCTCTCCCCCCAGCCCAGACCTATTAATTTCAATTAATAAACACTAAAACAAAAACAAAACACTTCTAAAAACTACCCACTTCTAAAAAGTCTGTCTAAAGAATAACTACATCTGATTGATATCTTCTCCAGGAAATAGAGTGTGTGCTCTTGGTGATAATCAACTGTTCCAATGTTCTAAAAAGCTTTTTTTTCCATTTCCTGATCACGTCATGCTCCCAGGTTGTCAATAATCCCTTGCAATGATATGTAAAAATGTCTATATGGTATACTTTCTTTAACCAGATACCTGTTTTTCTTATAATTACATGAGACTCGACTAGGAATTAATCTAGTTCAGACTTTTCTGATTTTTAAGATTTTTCTAAATGTCGTTTTAAATCTAAGATGCTACCAAAAAAATTCTGTTTGTTTGTATTTTTATTTTTTTACAATTATATGGAAATAGCAGAACTTCATTTAAAATATATTTTAAATCTCTGTGATTGTTTTCCTCCTGCAATTGTACATACAGACATTATACTGATGAAATGGTAAATGGTTATCCACTTTAAAAGATATCTCAAAAATACTTTTTTTCTTTTCTCGTATTTGATTTCGCTGTGGGCATACTGGGTATACAGATATTACTTCCTATGAACTTTTTCCTAGTTTGGCTCATCAATGAACAGTAAATCTTCTTTGGAAGTGTTAATTGTATGTCATTACTTCCAGTTTATAGACACTCGTTCTAATCAGCTCAGATACCATCCAGTATCGATGAGCATGAGACTACATGGAAGTATAGTTTACCATCAATCTGGTAAACCTCTTCCTCCCTTTTTTTTATACTTATCATGATTTATGTCTGTTTCCTGGTTCATTCCAATTTCATATGGGTCTTGCAATATGTTTAGCTCTTCACTTCCTCTGTTACTTAGAGGATTCTTGTTGAAGATGATGTTAAAATAAACATGGTGTTAATATCCATTAATGTAAATGGAAGCGCTTTTACTCCTTTTGTTAATTGCAGTAGGACCTGGTGGACGAATGTGACAAATCTGATTCTGCAGTGAGGCGCTGAGTGATGGAGGTCAGGTCCAGTCCTCCTCTCTGCCCTCCCTGGTGCTTTCTTGGGACTGCAATGCCAATAAAAGTACCTCTTTAGATTTGCTTTTATATCTCTTTATAGAAATAGCCTCCTATGTGATTCCCTGATTACAGGAGGGAGATGGGAATTCTCTGCTCTATAGACAGTGGTAGCCAAAGGAAACTGAGCAGATGCATATACGAAGTATTCCAGTTTGGCAGTTTAATTTTGTACCTGGTATTCTTCATTAAAATGTGGGTTCAGGCTTCCCACCCTATCTGCTCCTTAGAACCATCTCAGTTTGGAAAGGCCAGATTCAGGTTCAGAAAGTACATTTTTAAGCTGACATATTTTAAAATCATTTAGTTGTCTATTTCAGCAAAGCACTGCATTTCCATTGAATTTGATTTGTGGGATCATTTTTTGCCTGGCTGTTGCTAGGACAACAAAAGCAGTTTTTGTACTCCAGTACATTGAAGCCTAGTACGCACTGTATCCATTAGTCTTCTGAAACACTGCTAAAATAATCGATGTCAAATGTATTGAATATGATAGGCTTTTAAATTACATTTACAGTGGAAAACAATTTTATTTTCAATGTACTTTAGGATCTGCATGGCTCAGTATTGTTTTTTGTTTCAACTATTGTGTTCTGGTACCTGGCTTGGCCATTATATTGGTATTCCCTCTGGAAATCCAGCTTTTCTATATATGAGGAGCCATACCAAATGGAAATGACTAATGACTAAGGAGAACAGTCACTATTTCACTGAATTTAGAAATCCAGGAGATTGTGAAGGCTCCCTGCTGTAGCGATTTAAACCTTCTCTGAGATGTGCTTTGAATAAAATGATTCTAGTACTGTAAAAACGGCTGCGAGTGAATCTGCAAAGGATGGAGAACTTCAAGCAGCATGCCTTGGAAGCGCAGTTTTTGCTGATAGCACTAGGAGTTTGAGATTACCCAGCATCCAGCTGGATGGGAGGGCATTAGAGAGTTCCATCTGAGAGCCTGAACTGCTTCAGATACAGTAAATAATTAAGAAAGCTCTTTAAAACATACTGCCAGTATCTATACCCAGGTGCTTTAAAATCTGTTTGAATTCAGGTGCTGCTCATGGTAGGCAGCCTAGCAGTAATACTGTTTTTGCAGGATTATTGTATCACAACCATAATGTCATCATGGTTGAGTTCACAACTAGACTGAGTGGCAGGTGGTAGTTTTATGTCCCTTAATTGTGTCTTACTTCTAGGATTTAAAGGGAATTGACAGTTGCATACTACAGAATGCTAGTCCATGTGAAAACAAAATAACTCGATACGCCATTTTTACCTTTTTGGATGGTAAAGAAACATGCAATGTTTGCAGATCTTGGACCTAGAATCCTATTATACTATAGACAAAGTTGTTATGCTACTGTGCTCATACCTGAATACAATATATATAGATCACTGGCTCAGATGCAGCGAAAAATTTAAATACGTTCTTAAAAGTGTAACATATGCTTCACGCTGAAATGAATGTGCACAAAGCATAAAACCAAGCACATCCTCATTGCTAGTTGCCCAACCAGCTGATAAACCCTTCAAGAGAATTTCCAGCCCAAAAGTTTTCTAGCTGAATGGCAGATCATTATCTACTCATCTTTGAGAAGATATGGGATTAGAGGAATGAAAAATACGTTTAAATCTTTTATTGTAGACATCAAATTTCACATGTTTTCTGACATCGATACATGATATAGTACATCGCTCTGTGTATTAGATGAGCAGTTAGTGAAAATACGTTAATTTTTTGTATTGGGTATTATTTGATAACATCACAATGTACAATGGTAGATGTCGCAACTTATTTACTTGATGGTGTTTGATAGGAAATACAGTTTTTATAGAAGGACCGTTCATACTGAAACAAGGACTGTAATTTCCATCTCAGTGTGGGTGTCAATCAGATAGCTATTGCTGTTGAGGGGTGCCTGGGGAAGGTTCATTTTCGGTAGCTGATGCTCAAAAAGTTCACCTAGGGAAGAGTTTGGGTTTTGTTGTTGTTTTGTTTTTTGTTTTTCCTTTAGCCTAGTTTACATGATCGCGGCCAATTGCCCTTTAGGTGTATGTGGTTTGGCGGGGGTTTAGTTTGGTTTTTTTTGTTTGTTTGTGGTAGGTTTTAGGGGGTTGTTTTAAATCCATGAAGTAGGTAACTGAGAAGTTTTATGGTTTGGGTTTTCTCAGGTGCTGAGAGATGCTGATTACTCTAAACTTTCAGTGGGAATTGTCTCAGTGCATATCAGGATCAAGCCATGAAATTATTATGCAAAATAGTTTAATTGAAAGTGTTGTCTTGGCTTCTCAAAGGAACCTAAATGCTATTAAAATTCAGGGGAATGTGGGCATCTATCTTCTTTTCACTCTGTTGAAAATCTCAGCCAATATTCTCTAAATAAATTAGAATTTTACTTGTTTCTGACCAAAATAATAATTTTTCCATTTCTTGATGGTTATATAATAGTAATCTCTCTGCTTTTGTGTACTAGTGTGCCCAGGCCAATAATAGATTCTTTGATGCAGCTGTCTTGAATTGCATTTACTATGTTTTTGGCAGTAGCTTCAGCTCTTTGTAGAAACAGCATAGGGAACCTATTTTAACTTTTTATTCTGTTATCTACATTATTTTTGGAGAGAAGAGACACCTTTTTGTTTGCACATAGTTTGGCCTTCATTTTTCTGCCTAAGTTTCCAGTAAACCTGAAGCAGACAAGGAAACGTGATTTCATCCAATTGTATTATCACCTACCAGAAGAGCTACTGAGAACATTTTGTTCTGTTATTTCATTAAAAAAAAAACAAAACAAACAAACAACAAAAAAAAACCCTCTCGGTTTCACAGAAGCTTGTAATGACTTATAAGAATCTTTGTGGAAAACAACCAGGTAGATTTTATGAAGATAGCCAGTGGGATTTTATTTTTCGGAAGGCTTAGTCTGCAGTGCGTGTGTGAAATGTGTTTAAAATAGACCATAGCTCTGTTTGCTTCGTCACTGATGAAACTTAGATATTTTTTCATGACGGATATGCACAGGCTGAAATAAGGACTCTGTGTATGAGTAAATGTAACTCTGTATTATTATGCTGGTTAATTTAAATATAAATCTAAACATGAATTGTTCTGCTTTTCTATTGAATGAAACTTCTCCCCCTACAGTATTGCAATTTATTGTTATTTCAATCTTACTGAACCTTTTGAGCCATTCTCAGGTTTTGAAACCAGGGGAAATTTGTGAACCTTTTTTCTTTGCATAGTTATTACTTTGTTGTGTATTGCTTGTACAGACAGCTCATTTTTTCTCTGTTCTTCATACGGAAAATGTGTAAGTATCATGTCTGTATAAAAGTTGGATTGACACGAGGAAGAAGAAATTAGATTCTGCCATTGATCTGTTTTTCACATGTTCTCTCTGGTGTCCATTCTGCTTGCTCTTGCGTGCATTTTACTTCCTGTTCCCTCATTGGAGTGTATTTTTTCTCATCTCGTTCTGCTCTTTAAAAATCTGGTGGCAGCAAGTGAAACTAAGACACAAACAGTAGTCTGGCCACCTCATTTGTTTCACGCCTACGGTCCGAGCGGCTTGTTGAAGTAACAAGTACTTTCAAATACTTTGGGAGCTATAAAAAAAAAAAATCTAGCATTGTCCTATGTTAATATTATGTGCTGTTTTTATAGAGACCACAGAAAAGGTGGGTGTGGTGGTGGTGTTTTACTCAGCATTTTATTGGGTGCAAAATACGAAGTCTTCAATTAGCATAAAACAGGTTTGTTCTTCGGAGTTTTAACCAGTTGCAGGGCAGGAACCAAAAATAACATGGTTATTAACATTCCTACTGTGGAAGAGGTGGTGTAAATCAGTACGACTCCGCAGCTGGTTCCGTGGAACCAATTTGCAGCTTTTTTATGGCAGCAGATCTGAAAATAGGAATATATTGGAAGTAACGTTTCAATCCAGATGACAATCTAACTGTGGATGTTGAGAAAGGGCGGCTTTCCAGCTGTGTCTAACATTTAGCCATCCACATAGGAGTTTTGGGTTTTGTTGTGGCTTTTTGGTTGCTTTGGTTTTGGGGTTTTTTTTATCTTTTAAAGAGTTTGACCAGGTCTTTGAGGCTCAGGTAAGAAAAGGAACTATAAGATGAAATCCACCTTTTTCATAAGGTTTTGGTATTTATCAATTTGTGTTTGAGTTGGGAATCGTCACAGCTAGTAAAGGGGGTTATGGAAGGACTGCAGTGAGGCAGGTATGCCAAAGTTTTCAGTTCCCATCACTGTTTCTGTGGGCGGACTGTGATTACAGCTAGCTGTACTCACTCTCTTTTGCCAGATAACTGGGCAAATCAAAACGTTTGCCAGGACACTTGGCTTTATTTTGAATTCTGCTATTGCCTTTCTGTGGGGTCTTAAACTATTTCCTGCTTCGTTTTGACCACCTGTAAAATAGAGCTGAAATGCTGCTCTCTTTCAGTGGTCAAGTACTCTGACATTTACTAGTGGAAACTGTGATATGTAACTGTTAATACACACAGTGCCTGCGTGAATTCTTGAACTTGGTTCCATCATCCGAGCTCCTGAGTTGAAGTGGGTGCTTTATCCCCAGGGCACCTGCAAATTAGCTCATTTCTGGTCAGCCATTTACACACGAAAACTTTGGTCCTAAGATCACAATCACTCTGCTGCTCACGATAGCGTGAAAACAAGCGTGCAAGAGCTTGTGAAGAGGTAAGCAGTCACAACATCATAAAGATTATATCTCGGACAGAAAGGCTTAGACAAAGAAAGAAAACCTTGATAATGCAGTATACTAGGGGGCTTAGTATCCTTTTGTATAGATCTATGTCTTCAAAGACCTGGATTATAAATCAGCTGAAATAAAATTAAAGGTATATCCTTAGTAACTGTACACTGTAAAATATTTACAGAAGCCCTTGGAACAATGGTAACTATACTTTGATTTTTACAGTCAAAACATCTCTTCTTGCTCTGCATTATGGAGCATAAAAAGATTTGTGACAATGGCTGGTGTTATTTGGGCATTTCTTAAGAAATCATTTGAGCTGGTCTGCCATTGATAGAGTCAAATCTGGCATGAAATTAAATCCAATTCAAGAACCTCATGAATAGCAAGAGAAGGTCTAGCCACTAAAGTCCTTGCAATTACTTGTGGTCTTTACAGGATGGGTGTCCTGAAAACCGAAGTGACAAATCTGTCTGTGTTTGAGTGGTCATCTATGCCTCAGTAAGCAGACTTTAAAGACAGGTTCTAAAAGCCAGAGGCACTCAGATATACTCCATTAGAAAAACATTCCATTTCCCTTCATGGTCTGAAGATTTAGTATCTTAGGGGCTTTTGCTCCCCAGTCAATAGTGGTTTTTGATAAAGGGGAGGGAGAAGAAAAGGAAGGGGGGGGAAAGGGACTTGGATTCATAGTACAAAGACTCTGTATGTAATATATTTAACTGTCAAGTACCTTTTCTTGTGAGTAATGTGCGAGCTTTCAAATAAGAGAACTGAAGTTGTAAAGAATTCTCATGGTGAGAGTACTGCAAGAGATGCATCCATGACGGGAGGTATTGGCAGGACCTCCAAACTACAATTTCTTTAAATTTGTGGGAGTATTGGATTACATATTTTTAATTTGTATGCTGCTTTTGGTTTTGTTTCCTGGATTTCTGAACCATGTGAACAGAAGAACCCATTCCAAGACCTGAACAAAATGTAAAATTTCTTCGGACGGATGGTAGGGTCCCCCAGAAGTCTGGGGATCACCTGCTGAAATATGGTAGCCGTTGCAAATAGATGCAAGGCAAATGGAGTGAGGAACTCTTTGCCGTATTGTCACAAAATCTCCAAGATGTACTAGTTAGTATAGTGGCCACATTCAATCCCTTTTTTCTCCCTCTTGTATTTATTCCTAAAACACAGAACATAACACTACCAAAGTCCTCTGACCTTTCGTTGGCACTGAGAGATTGGAATTTGGCAGATAAAATATCACGTAACAAACAAATTTCGTTCTACTATGCACGTTTTCTGTAAAAGCTGAGCTGGGCATGTTGCAAACCTTTGCTGTATGGAGGGTTTCTTCCTTTATACCCTGTAGACCCACAACTCTTTCCAGGCCTCTGTGTGTATGTGATTGTAAACCTGAACTCCTGCTTAGGGCTATCCTCTTTGGTAATGCAGGAATATAAATGCTTCTAATACTTGGGATAATTGCATTGCTCCAAATGTCAGTCTCAAAAAGAGCTTTGTACTCTGTATGTGGACACTTGTTGGTGAACTCTGACTTTTGATCTTGCATTCTGCACAGTGAATAAGGCAGACAAAATAGTCTCCAGGTGCTTTGCCTGGCTCTTGCTCAGATTCAGTCTATGAAACCGTGTTTCAGTCTTGATGCAAACTGCATTATAAACACTCTTTGCTTCTGCTGACAGCAGAGAAACCACTCTGGGATAAACACTGGCATTAGCTCAAAATGTCTCTAAAGAATTGCAAGTATTCCATCAAAAGATTTATCTTTTGGTTTCTGTGGTTGTTTAAGGCTGTGCAATGACCCATAGGCAGAAGCTATGTGATGGATAGTCCATCAGTATTTCATGTCGCCCCAGCAGCCACCCTCTAGAAAGAGAGACTGGAATTAAAAGGTTAATATTGGTTAAAAGCTGGCATTTTTGTATTCTCAAGGTTCCACTTCCGGAGAGAGAAGAAAAAAAATTAACTTACGGGATATATTTTAGGGTTGTGACTTGGAAAGCATATTTTGTTTGCTTTCTCAAAAATCTCAGTCTGGGAGAGAGGTAGCGTTGTTCTAAGCCAAACAAGTTCCACTGAAGTCAGGGAACTAGTTTAGCTTTTCAGCTGAGAGTGTGTCCCTTACATTCTTACGAAGTTAGTGACCAGATTAGATGGGCTGGCAAATGATTGCAAGGGAGGTGGAAAAACAGTTTACATTCTGATTTCAGTCAGCGTCTGTGTTAATGTGTTAAGCTATTGCTGTTGGCCCCACAGCTAAACCTGTGTACAACCTTATATAAGCACTAACTGAAATTGCCTGAGAGAAACTGAAGCCAGAAAGTGGTCCATAACCAGGCAATAATTCCACTTCCCCACTCAAAGTTCTCGTGAAGAACTGAACCCTCGCGCTTCCCAACCAGACAAGGTTAGCAGGGTTCTTCTGCAACACTGAAAAACAAATTTCTAGCCAGCCTAATTCTATGGAAGTCAATAGAACACTGCCAGCAGAATAATTTGCTCTATTTTAAAATTGTACCTTGTATTCCAGGCCACTCTTTGACTTGACGTAGTAGAAAGGGCAAGATAATACCTTCAGCTGATTTAAGCATGAGTCTAATGTTGCTTCTGCTTGCTAATTCCTTGGTAGTTTTTGTTCAGCCTAACACAATTCACTTTTTCACTCCACTGATACTTAATATATATTAACAACTGCATTTTAAAATATGGAAAGGAATCTTGATCATACTTGTAAAGAAAAACCTGTAAAAGATATTACAGCTGTATCAAGATTAGAATCACACCCTCTGTGTGTCAGTAACGTTTCATTAGTGACCAGAGGATTGTCAAATATTTTTCAGAGTTAACTGCTGTGACTTAGTAGGATTACGTTTTCTAGAATTCTTATCATGGACTTTGGATACAATGATAGCCCATATGATTATGCTTTATTATTATGTTAGTGCTTAAGACTGGCAGATATTGTTTAGAATTCCCAAATATACATGCTAAGGTTTCAGTATTGGCAAATTTATTGCAGTATTACACTGATATTTTTCTATTATATATAAAGGGAGGGGAGGGAGGGACATGGGTTAGGCGTGGTTTTGGCAGCGTAGGTTTATGGTTGGACTCGATGATCTTGAAGGTCTCTTCCAACCCAAGTGATTCTGTGATTCTAAAGCATAAAAATTTAATCACACTTAACTAATTATCAGTGCTATAAATAGAGAATTATGGGATTGTGTTATTTTAAAATCTAAATAATGATACAGTATGCTTATTTTAATGAAAATATACCTAATGGATGAAAGAAAAGGATGAAAAATACTTCATATAGGTGTTGCTAAATCAAATGATTTAGCAATGACGGACTGGATTCTGCAGTCTCTTTTCAAAATTCCTTTTTTCTTACTCCTTGAGTAACCCCACTGATTTCAATAAAGATCACTTGGTAGTTAAGTATGATAGTGTAAAAGAGGGTACCGGAATCTTTCTCAGTGGGAAGTGGGAACTATTCTTGGAAGAAATAACACTGTGTTTCATGAGAGTCACCACATATTATTCTTTATTTCTTCCTATTCATACACTTTCTCGCCAATAGAAAGGTCACTGTGTTTCATTTTGATTTGATTCCAGGGAGGTTGAGAGGATTGGCAGTCATGTTTTGTGACCAGGAAACGCACAACATTTCTAGGGTGACTCTCAAGTGTATCAAAACAAAATACACAATCGCATCTATTGCACGAGCTGCAGGTGGCACCATGAAACATCAACGTTATCATCACAGTACAACCGATAGCAGCTACAGCTCACCTTGAAATCGTAACTGCTTTTCATCTCGACTGGGTTGTTACTCTCTTAAAATGTATTTTTGTCTCAAATTACTTCAGAGGGAGGATAAATGGAGGAAGAAAATGGAAAGAATTTGGCAAAAAAAAAAATATTGGAATTGAAAAGTTACTGAAGCTTAAGAACTCATCGTTTTTCAACATGAGGCTTTCTGGAGGCACAGGGGGTGCAGACCTACCGCTGGTCTCTCCAAAGTAGCCAAGCCCCCGTAAATGAAAAGCTTCACATTAACTCTGCTCTGTGGAGACTGTGTCAAGCTGACAATGCACAAGATTCACAGTAGACTGTTTCAGTCCACGTGGCTTTGGACTTTCTTTGGATGAGCGTTTTCATTACTCTATTATACTCAGTAGTGAGAGAAGAGTGAAGGAAAAAAAAAAAGCCCCAAGCAACAAAAACAACCACCCCAAAATATTTTAAGGTTCAGTCCAGCCATTGTCCTTCTTTCCCAGAAAGAAATTTCAAATCCAAAAAATGCCTCTAAAGATGCTTATAAGTATTTTCTTTTCCCATCACTGCAGCCTCAAACTTGCCTCATCTTCTACAATAAAAGTCTGTCTAAAATAAGACCTTCAGAAATGGCTTCTAATTTTTCAGCATCTCAATTTATATATTCACAATGAAATTCAGATTTTTACTTCTTTCAGGTCGTTTCTGTACTCTTATCTACTCTGTAAAATAAGAACACCCTGTTCCAGCTGAGTTTCAGGGACCTGAGTGAAAATAAGATCCAACTTTCCATAGCAATTGATCTGTAACGCATGGATCTTACAGTAAAATGCCTGGAAAAGGTTAAGGGCTGCCTGTTTTTCACCTGATAATGATTTTAAATGGATAAATCCTCTTTTTATTTTCTTAGGCGAAGAAAAACAAGGGAAAAGATGGTGGGGTGCAAAACGGTAGAACTAGCTGCTCTTTTTGGAGGGGATGGGTTTGTTCCAGAGTTAAGAGTTTTCTGTCACACTAATGATTTATTTGCCAAGGGAAGACCATGAAGTAGATTGAGACAGGACCTGGGCTGCTTTCTGGGCAAATGGGAGAGCCCCGGCAGGCATTTACTCCACCAGGAGTTCGCTGGGATGGCTGAAATCTTAGTAGACCCTGTAGGATAATCCCAGAGTGTGAACCTCATTTGGAGGTGATAAAGCAGTTAATAACAATGAACCAGTCCCCAGAAAATATAATTGAAAAAATACAAAGTATTTTGAAATGTGGAAGATTTAAGAGGAAAGAGGTCACAGAGAGTGGAAGTTTGTCCCTGGGAGAGAAGAGAAAAACGTGGATTCATAATACTCTTTGAACTTACCCAGACGTAGTCCTGTAAAGTCCAGTGGGGGAATAATTTGCTTCTTTGCACTTATCTGATATTTTTCTTTCGAAGGGTTTTATTTTTTAATTCCTTTCAGAGACATTGCAGAACCAACACGTATGTCTCTACATCTATGTGACACTGATTTGCTTCCTTAATGAATGACGTGGGATTTCTAGCTGATCCGTTCCTGTACCATCATTGTCCCGGGGTTTCCTCTTGAAAGAGAAAGGCACAAGCCACAGCTTGAGTACAACTGGGGTTAATGCTAGAGACCTGTCACACGTATTTTAATTAGTAGCAAACACAAATTAAATTCCAGGGTAAAATCCTGTTGTATCTGAACACAGGTCTTTAGGGGGTCAAGAGTTTCATGCTTTGCCAGAGATGAGTGCTGTTAATGTTAACATTGATTAAAGCACTGAAAGTAATACTTTTAAGATTATGGTGTATGTCATAGTCTGTCTTCTGGCAAGATGATGCATTTAGTTGCCGGCTGCAGAACATAGTGAGATAATTACCTACCATAGAGTTATGTATCTGTACACATGGAGTGCTGTATATCTGCTTATTAGCACAGAGGAAGAAACAGGAATTGTGTGTGTGTGTGCCAATATACATATATGTGAAAAGGGAGAGAGAGGCAGATTGATTCTTCTTGCATCCAGAAACATTTAGCTGTTGTGTGTTGGTTTTTCACCAACTGACCTACATGAAAGAAGTAATCACCTAAGGGTGTAAAATTAAAAAGCGTGAAGGTGGAAATGAAGATGTCTCACTGTGGAGATAGGTAACAGAATACCGTATCTAGTGGAAGCTGAGAATAATTACGTCTGTTCTTGAGATGTACTCTGACATCTTGCAAAATACAGTGTGATAATTTCCTTGAAACAGCTATAGTATGTGAATGTTTGTTTTAACATGTGTCAAGCCTAGATACTATTTTATATCTTTGATAGATAATTTTTTTATTAAAATCTGTGTTTGATTCTAGGTTAAACTAAGAGCTATTGGTGCCAATACTAGTATTAGCTTGAAATGTGTGAAAAATGTGAAAAACCCCTCTTTTTGGGCGCTAATCTGGTTAGCGGACTGTGCACCCACATATTTGCTTACTTTTTTCATCTATGTCAAATCAAAGATAATCTCTCTTCCTTTGTCTTTTATTTGGTTCTCTTATTCTCAAAGTACCTTCTGTGTCAGAAAAAGAAACTACGAGATGTACGTGATGACAGGTACCAGGCCAGACAAAATATTCCAGTGCTTCCCCCTACCGAGTTTTATCCCTTCTATTTCTCAGCGCCGGGTTAATTGCCGTCATGGAGAGGTGTTGCTGTCTATGTAGTTGAGTGATCTCTCTTCATCAGCGTAGCGCCTTGGCTCCAGTAGCATTCCCGATACGCGGCCAGCTGAAGGGGACAGAGAGAGTGGATGTGACCCCATCCTCAAAACAGACCGAAGCCCTGACTGGGTAGAAGTGCTGCCTGAAGGGCAGTGACCTTCAAAACACCACATAGATGGGAAGGTGGATGGGGGATTGAGTGATAATTCTTTCTAGTAATTCCACGCTGGGTTTTCACAGAGCGAAGTCCATGTGTTGAGCGCTTATTTGGGGCGGGGGGTGTGGAGAATTGGCAGATAACTATAGACCTTCAGTGTCAGAGAACCTCCAAAGCAATTAGTATAAAGCACATCTGTCTGAGTTATCTCCTGAGATCATGTGGTATCACATGGGCATATGGGATAGAAATAATTTTTTTTTCAGAGTTCCTATTAAACTTAAAGTAGTATTCAATAAAGGACATTCCTTTGACCTAAGAAGGAAATTCTTCTGCAGGTGACACGAGAGGTTATGCTTACAGGTAATGCTTGCAACGTGGCAATTACAGATGCTCAGGAGCTAATTATTGAAGCTAGAGGAAAAGGGGCCACTTCATTAATCTTGCCATGAGAAACGTTTTTAGGGGCAGAACTGCTGAAATACTCAAATGGCATGTTAATATTTTACTTAAAAAGTAAAAAATAAAACCTACACTCTTGAGACTTTCGGGATGCAGTGAGGGCTGGGTCCTGCCTGGGGACCAGGAGCTGTGGGGAACCCTTGGACTGGCCAAACTTCTCTTGCAGCCCCAGCGAAGGCGCAGGGGGTCAGCCCCCAGCCTTGCAGCCCCAGCGAAGGCGCAGGGGGTCAGCCCCCAGCCCAGACATCAGGCACCTCTGGGGACGGGATGAGGGCAGGCCAGGATGTCAGTTCCCCAGTGAGGGGTCAGGATCAGGTTCGGTGAAGGTAAGCAGGGTCAGACACAGCCCCAGGTGAAGGAGGTTATGGCCACATAAAACAGAAAATGATGTAATGTATGATGTGCTTGTAATGATTTGTGCATGTTTTTAGCCACTGTAAAGGCTAATGAAGTAGTTTATCAATATGCCATCAGATCTATATGGAATGTGTCTTTCTTTTTGGTAAAATTTTTTCCTGCTAATACACTGTTTGATAGCATCTTATGTCATTGACAAATATATTTGATCTACTGCTCTTCTATTTCCTTTTTAGTACTCAAATTTGTTGGTGGTAATATCAAGTGAGGAAAAACGGTCTCGTAGCTTACTAGCCCTCTTCTGCTCACCCATAAGAGTAGTAAAGGAAGGTTCATTGTAATTCTGCAAGTTTATGAAGGTGAGAGGCAGAACAGTATATAGATTGCTCACAGCTTCAGATGTACTTTCTCAGCGATCAATACCGAAACATGTTATCTGGAGGCAGAAATTTGCTGTGCATTTAAACCAAACATACTTGACTAGGCTTACTGATCTCCAGTAAGAGTCTAGAAAGACATCTCTCTTAGAATTATTGCTGAAATGCTTATAAGAGTACAAAGAGAAAAACCGACAATATCTGGGCAAGCATCAGTTGTCAGAGACATTTTTCAAATGGGGATAAAAGGCTCAGAAGGTGTTCAAGTATCAGGAATCTACTTAGCTTAATATCAGTATATTCTTGGAGCTCTTTTTTGTTAATAGCTCTATGGGGGAAAGGGTTTGGAGGTAAATTCTGCTTTCTCTAGGCGCAATTTATCGTTAGAAGCTCATATCAAATATTTTGAGCCATTAAGAGCTACTCTATTTATCACACACGAGTATGCAGAAGATTTTGAAAGAACTATTGTGCAGCGGTTGTGAAAACTTGCTTCCTGTGAAGAAAGGAAAGAAAATTCATGTTCCAGTGCCTATCTGCTACCCTGAGTCTGCACTGATTCGTGTAGTTATTATCAGACCGCTAGAGACAGTGCTCTATTAGAGGCAGTATCTTATCATAGTATTTACAATTGCCCTTTGCTCAACGGTTCTTTCATGGTCGATCGTAGTATCCTTTTGAAGTAAAAATAATGGCATAAGATGAGATCCCTTTTGTTTAGCTGCTGTTAGGTTCAATAGTTGTGGTACTGAGTGATGGTGTTTCATAACCAAATGAAGTGCAGGAGCATATCTTTATTCTGCTCCCATAGCGCCCTTGATAAACTTTCCTTCAAAGAGCAGGACTATGGATAGGAGTAAAGACTAAGTTTAGTGTTGCAGTTTGAAAAAACTAAACTCTCAGAACACATAATACTTTTTGTTTTGAAACGAGGAATGATTAATATTTTTTTTGCCTCTGCTGTCCGGTTCATGTCCGTTCTATTTTTACTTTTCATTTTGTACTGATTTACATACCTCAAACATATCTCGATATATCAGCCTGAGCCTTAACTTTCCTGAAGAACACAACAACTTATAATTAGGCTTGACTTATGTATGCTAACGCATCACATGGGTCAGACAACCAGGGGAGCTCCAGTAAAATGAAATACTAAATGGGTAAGCCATAAAAGCTACCTGTTGGCATTTGTTTTGTGGTGGTGTTTTTTTTAAACTCTTAATGTGATGTTCTTTCACTCTAATTTGTAGGGTGATATTAGACTTTTAGTCATTTCTTGCCTAAATCAAGATTCTTGCCTCACATGTACATTCCTTCAGGCTATGATAGTTAGAGGGAAATTTCATGCAGGTGTGTGATTATTCAGCTCATCTGAAGTGCTCTATAAAACTCAATGTCTGTTGCAAATTAAATGTGGGGAATGCGTATTTTTTTCCCAAGCACTAGAATGAAAAGATGCTTCTCATTATGAAATCACATACAGAAGTATTTATTGGAAGTGGCTACTATTGAGACTCTGGAAGAGAGTAGAGAAATTTGGGAAGTGAATGAAAAACCTATGCTACGCAGACATTATTCACTGAAAGTGATTCTTTTTTGGTAGGATGAAAATATTTTTGTGCGTTAAGCCATTCAATTTTATTTCTATCGAATGTGAACTGTGCATGAATTTTTTTCATAGAAAGCGTAGCAATTAGTTACAGATCAATTGATAAAAGAAATAGTATCAGTAGAATTTTTCATTCCCAAAGGATATATGCCACACTTTGGAAATCATGGAAACACACACGTTGCAGTGAAAAAGGGTGAAAATCCCAGCAGTCAAGGTATCCAGTCAGGGTCTCTGCTGCCAAAACTTGTGCTTTCAAGGGAATTATTTCCTAGAGGAAGGGTTTTTCTTTTTCTTTATATTTTTTTTTTAAATTTTTACTTTTTTTTTTTAAATGAAAAAGCAAGCCTCAAAACCGGAGGTGTTGGAAGTGGCATTGGCTAAAGCTGCTGTTGTAGATGAGGGTCAGGAAATAAAATTACCTGAACTGAATCCAGTAGAGTTAATGAAGTGATAGTGCCTAAGAGCTCTACAAACTCCATGATTAAGGTCACATGAAAACATTTAGCAAAAAGGGAGAAAAAGGCACTGATTTCTGAAAACCTCTCTGTGAAAGGGAGTTGAGGATAATTCTCTTTTTTCTTCTGAAAGCATACTATGTTTGCTGCTGAATTTTAGATTCTAAATATGTACATTACCCACACAAATTGCTGCCTCAATACAGTAGACAGTGCATTAGGATTTTGCTGTTTCAGTGCGCTCCGAGAACTGATCAGAGTGACTTTTAAGTGTCTTTACCAAGAGATCGCTTGTATGAGTAAGATTTCTTACGCAATCTTCATGTTGTTTTTTTTCTTCTCCTCCCACAGTGTACGTGTATATTTCCCACAAGTATTTCTTCAAAGAGGGCCACTTTTAGGTATCCTGAAATGGCCTTTGTTTCTTGTTAAAGCTCTACCTGTATCTCTGCCAGAGGCAGATGAGCCAGAGCACGGGCTGTGGTGTAGCACAGTTCGCTGAGATTTCTGCTGTTCTGCCTCCTGCAATCAGCGCTACTGAGTAGCAGTATATAATAACCCAGACAAAATATATCCTGAGATTTTTATTTCTTCTGCCTGTCCTTATTATTCGCTATAGGACTGTGGCATCTTTCTACAGTTTTTGTTTCCCTGCCTTCTTAGATCAGCCCTGGAAGTAGTTGGAGTTGGACTTTCTGGATGCTGGAGACCTGTTTGGGATTATCGCCCTTGCTAGGGGTGGTGTCAATATTCCTCATACAGCAGGGGCATAAAGATTAAATGAAAGCAGCGTAATCCTGAAGGCTAATTAGTTGAACGGTAGTTGAATTACCTATTGCTTACCTATCACAAAGCTAATTCGGGCTTTTTTTGGTTTTTTTTTCTGCACGTATGTGTTCACAGACTGGGGGAAATTGGAAAACTTAGAGAAAGATTTAAGGCTGACTCTATGTTGGTGTTGCACTTAACTAAAGAAAATTAAATTATTCCCTATCTATCATTACATTGGCAATGAGAGTTATTTCCCATATTTTCATCGTAAGCTTCTAATTCCTTTGATTAGTACAGGCTTATGTTTTATATTTACCCTGGATTTCATATACCACATTTTTAATGTACCTTGAAAGACCACCAAGTGGCTTAAATACAAGCCCTCCAAAATCAGCAGGGTTTGTGGGTCTGGTGAAAAACATATTTCCAAGTTTTATTTGTTGTAGAATGACAAGTAGAACTGATGAGCACAGTTTTTCATAGGCTCACTATGTAATGTGGCGGTGGTTGTGAACCTTCAGTGAATGATGGCATTAAGTGGCTTACCTTGAAACTTACAGGATGACAGCAGTAATTTTAATTCTATGTACTCTATACTCAATTAACAAATTATTATGAAGCTGCAGATGGTGTTTTCATTTATCTCTGAGACTATTTAAATTTTGGAATTAAATTATTCTTTAGGTAACTTGGTACATATTGTAATTTATACATAACCACGAGGAATCAACATCTCTAAATGATCCTGAATCTGTAATCCAAAATATATTATAGTAGGTGATTGTCAGTCTTTAGCTGCTGAGTTGATTGCATAGCACTTTGACAAGCAGATGTTACTAGGGAGACATTAGCATCTTGGGGGTTTTTTTATAAACCTTACTTATTATAATATTCTTCCCTTCGTTTCTGAAATATAATCTTATTAAAGAAAAACTCGAGGTTTTTTTTCCCTTATGTTCCCATTATCTGTTTTTGTAAAGAAGTGGGCTGTATTTATTATTGCTGTTATGCAAGATTTGAAGCAAATCTCCATATGGTGGTAATACATTCTTCTTTGATCAGATAAATGCTTTTTAGGCTTTATCATAACATTTCCATAGCAAAGTCAGGTTCTTTTGCAAATTAAAGTACTATGAAAGGGATTTGACAGTTATAGAAGTGAATGCTATCTACACTTAGTAACTAGGACACACAAACCTTTTGCTGGCCAGATAATCTTACAGTATCACTTCATTACAAAATGTCACATCAGAAATAGCATTTTAGGGGTTTTGCATGCTCCTTATTTCCTTTAGAGAGCAAAAATCTTTGCAATTTTCCCAACTTTCTTCATAATGAGAGATTCAGCATAAAGAACGCATTGTATTTGTGCTGTGGTCTGATTCTCTCATCAAGCACTTGCTATGTTCCAGATAATTTTAACAAATGTGCTAGTGTGTAACAGTTAAAAGAGTTATGGCTGTACAATTCCTTCAAGCCATTTGCCGAGTTCCCAATGACGATAATACGAGATCTATGCGTGGAATGAAAGCTGGTCTGCAGTTTGCACCTGCTGTTAGGGTCTCTGCTAATTCACAGTTTCTCAAGATGAATGAGAAGTGGAAGTGATTTTTTTTTTTTCTTGTGGCTTTCTCCTTGCTTTGCTATGGAGATGATGTTGGGCAGGTTTACCAACCATTTTTAGAATCTTAATCTATGTCTTTATTCTTCAACTTGTAAGACATTCCCATTGACTTCTGTTTAAACTATCTTAAAATACATTGAATACTACTTGAAAATTATGTAGGCTAAATGTATACTTAGAACATGATTTTTTTTCCTTAGTAGTTTTCTGTAGTCTGATCAGATACCTACTGTCTGTATTGAAGTTAAAAACAGACTGCTGACATCCATCCTACACGTGTACTGTCAAATATCTTCACGACAAGAGGTCTGCAAAACTCTCAGTAGGTGAGTGCAGGTTTTAAGGGAGGGTGCTAGAATACCGAATGAGATTGCAAATGTGAATTTTGGAATGAATAGTACGGGTAACGGAGGAAAGAAGATGGTCCCCTGGCCTGAGAAAGGAAGGGGAATGACATATTTTTTTTTATATGCTTGCATGGATGAGATTGCACCCACATACATGTCTATAAATGCTGTTTAACCTACGTTGCTGTAAGCTGTACTACAGGAGCAGCAAAAGGTGTGTTAGGCAACAGTCCTTCACGTGACATTGTAGGGACACGCTGTAACTTGGAGGCAATGAAGCTGACACTAACCATAGCGAAAAAATGAAATGGAGCCTTTTTGGTGCCGGTAACTGTCAAAACTTGTCCCTTCTTTATAGCTTTAGCACCTGCTATTTGGACCTGCCATTTTTGGACCTGGTGAGGTGTTCCTGTTTGACAGCTATGTCCTCTCCGTGGTCGCAAGTGTAGTGTGGAGATGGCAGAGTTACTCTTGCTTATAAAGAGATAATGCTATATTTGCTCACTGTGCCCACTGCTGTGTTCAAACCCAAGCTGTGAAACTCCCCCTACATCATCCCCAATGGCTTGTGCTTCTGGGCAGTGACACCACAATGTGGGGTCTGGGATTTGACACCAAGACCTGTTCTCACCGGCGTATTTGTGCCTGTCTGCCAGTAGTTCGGTCGCATTTTCAGGAGCCTTGTTTAGCTTTCATTGACAGGGTTGTTGCTTTTCGGGTTTTTTCTTGTTTGTTTTGGTTTGCGTGTTTGTGGGGGTTTTTTTTTTGGTTGGGTTGGTTTTGTGTTTGGTTTATTGTGTGTTTTGGTTTTGGGGTTTTTGTTGGGTGTTTTTTGAGACACACTGATCCATAGTCACAGATCATAACCAAAAAGGGTGCAGAAGACCACTTGACTTGTCTTCTCTACCTAGTCTCGTACATAGTGATTCTGGTGTTTTCTCAGTTGTAGGTATATGCCCTATTTTTCCCTATCCTCTTAATTTTCAATATTTCAAAAATCGAGGTTAGAATATCCATGAGGGCACCACATGACTAGTGTATGTCTGTTCAGGGGAATGTGACCCCTGTATCATTTTACCTGAAATCTGTACTTATTTCAGTCTGTATTTTTCCTTTGGAAGTCAGATGACTGTTTTAAGTAGTTGGGTTTTTTTCTAATACAAATTCTTGTTTATAAGCACAGATTAGCCATCTTTGCTATGGAATTAGCATAACCAACTTTAGCCCTCAATTTGAATTCAAGGTTCTCCTCACTTTGAGAGAGGTGTACTGTGCCTGACCCAGCCATCGGCCAGAATCCAACGCTAGCTGAAATGATAGTTCTACCTTAAAACAGTACCAAACCTGGAATCCAGTGGTTTTTTTTCTTGAGCCTTTTCACTTAATGTCAGAGTCCTCTAACAAAAGCTATGCTCTCAAAGCTGTTGTAAAGAATAATGTCAAACCGAAGTAATTATTGTTCAAACATTTTCCATATTTCATACTGTATGATCTTTTTTCATATTCGTACGATGTTTCTGTTTTCATTGGAACAGGTACAATGAGTTTAATACTCTTTTATTAAATTCCATTTCTAATAACTATAAAGAATTCCATTCTTTTGCTCTCTACAGTTCATGCTTTAGCATACTGCTCACCTTTCTTTAGTTTGCCAAAGAAACGCAGGGTGAATACTTGCTGCTCAAATGAACAGGAAATAAAAGGTCCTTTTTTAATTTGATACATGACATGATGTCATGAATAAGAAGAGTCTGAGTATTGAGAAGTCAGAGGTATCCTGGGTTGTCTTACAGCTGCAGAGTCAATCAGCAAGTTGTCTGTGAGCCTTTGTCACAACGGCATTCGCAGGAGAAAACCTCAGATGCAATGGTCTGATGCAATTGGAAAGGGGACTCTGGTAAATAGAAGCTTTTGGAGGATGGTTATTGCATTTTGGATTGTAAAAAGTGATAGTAAATGAGTTCCTGTCTTGAGCCGGAGTCATTCCTAAAATTGTTTTGGGTAGTCTTGCACAGCTACACAATCGCTATGCACTGTGGGCTCAGTGTAGTGGGTGCAAACTACAGTTTGTACTGTAGAACTACTACTTTGTGGTAGAAAGTGCAATGGCCTTGGAAGTACTTCACGTGGGTGAAGCTCACTGTGGTTACAAAGCAGTGTAAAACGTGTTTTTTCCAGGTCAGAACATAAGTCCAAAAACTAACAGGGTGCATAGATCACTTGTTATGCATGAATCGTGGCAATAAACAAGGAAATATTATATTAGGATTAACAAGGCATAGATTCAGGAGTTTCATGAATTAGAAGACGTTAATCTACCTGCAGAGAAGCCGAGTATTTGTGTAGTTAATGCATTTCGTTTGCTTTTTACCAATGGATCAAATTATTTCAAGTACCTTTTCAAGAAGCCAGCTGGGAAAGATGTTAGCCTAATTAAAGGTTCTTTCTTTTTTCAGGGGAAACTTTATTATTTTTTTTACATGTGATCAGTATTGGCAGGTGGTTCTGTCTCCATTGGAAACAAACATCGTTCCAACCAAATGAGGTGCAAAAGCCAGTTGATTTGAATATATAACTGATTTGTAAATTGCTAGTCTATTAAATTTTAAAGAAATGTGTCAGTTTCTTACAGACTGTAAAGCTAATCCAGGAAATAACTGGTTTAGATGTGTATTTTTTGAAATATTATTGGAAGTACATGCTCGGCTGGGGTTCTTTTAACTGTGTATTCTGATCTTGCTTTAAAGGAGTCTTGAGGAAAAATTCCCAACTACGTGGAAGTTCATTTTTTAAAGTCTTTTTTTTTTTTTTATTTTTCTGGTCCCTAGAAGCCACCACTTAGTCAGTGTCGCGGCGTTTTGTGGACAGGGAGAGCATCTACAGCTCTACAGTGCTTGGAGAGCTAATGGGCAAATCCAGCCAAGGCAACAGTCTGGTTTACGTACGAAGGAACTGAGACAAAGGGGCATTAAGCAATTTACAGTCTACGACAGAACCGAAAACTAAAAAAGCCTATACTACTTCCTCATATTTATCTAATGCAATTTCTAAATGTACCTGCTAGATTCAGATCACTGAGTTTTCATTATTTTCCTGTAGTATAAACAGCTCTTTCCGGACTATGCTTAACGAAGTCTTTTCTCATCCTTCTATTTTTTCAAGGCTGAATGATTCAAGTCTCAAAGCTTTTTCTCACCATAAAGAACTTTCTTAAATACACCTTGTAGACTTCCTGGCATCATTTCAGTTTTATTTTGAAAGAGCTATTTTAAAAGAAAACATTTAAAGGTTCAAACATTTATACTGGACATCAGAGGAATTATTGTTGTTTTGTGGGGAAGGATTTTCTGTTTTGCTAGTGCTTCTTTTTTGAAACAAAACTGTGTCACAACCATCTTGTCCAGGAGAAATAATATAGTGAAACAGTAATTGCACAGCCTGGATGAAATCCTGGCTCAGTTAAAGTCAATGGAAACCTCTCACAGATGACAATAAGACCGAAATTCTACCTGTTGGTTATATAGCTCAGGTGGACTAAGAAACTGCTAAATCGCCCATTATGCCTATTATGGTATTCTTTTTAGATCCATATAGATCCTTTAAAGTAACTTCTTTTTTTAATTATGATTTCTTTTTTTGCCTTGAATCTCTAAATTTTGTTGAAATCGACCCAGATAAAATATTTCTTGCCAGATCTGTTAAGCAAACTTGAGTTTCATTATTGACGTGATGAATCTTCTAGATAATGATGAATCTTCTAGATACAGTAATAAGCCAACAAAGAGCCTCATGAATATCCTATTTAATGCAGTTTTGTGTCCTGTATGACACCTTAAGCACTACCTTTCTTATATCCAAAAGATGCCTAGTCACGATTAGATAAATAACATAAAACTGGCTGGAGCACTTCCCTTGTCCACAGCAGGAAAATCCTACTTGCAGCTGTGTTTTACTAATAATATTAGCTGATAATTTAGTAATAAATGCATGATGGGGGGAGGCGAGGAGAGGGAGAATTGAATTAATAGTGCAATTTCAGACTATTTGAAAAGTGTTTCCAGCTTCATTCGGAGTTATAATTGACCCACTGATGAAGCAAGATCCTCACGCTATGCAAGTTGCTGTAGCTTCATTGACATCAAAAGGCAAATTTAGCTGGATACAAATCCAGCTTGTCGACTCTAAAAATACAAAATAAAAGTCACTGCCAGACCAAATAATTTCAAAACTGAAAAGAGAGGACTGCTCAAAGTAATGTCAACCATCTGGAAGAGAGACTGCGTAGAAAGAAAAAAAAGTCTCTGTCCAAGTTATCAACTTTTCCAAAGCTTGTAACAAAAACATGAACCAGTCATTTTGGCAGGAGTTCAAGCAACAAAGCTGTGAAATGAACTGATAACTAGTCAAGGCCACACACGCCATGGCAATGAAATACAGTGAGATACTGCTACTTGTAATAAATGGAAAGAGAGTTGTAGGCAGATGGTCAGGACAATGGGAAGAAAAGACACTGCAAAGAAATCCCCCTGACAGAGCAAGTAGTATAAGCAAAATAAATCTTTTTTTTTTTTAGAGTAGTTACTACTGACTTCGTCAATTTTGCTTGTGGATTAACTGCAGCTGAGAAACCATTTGTGAATGTTCAGGGTGGGTTTGGGGGGGTGGATAAAAATAAAAGCAGCTCGGTTCTTGACTCTTTTCTTCAGGACATCTTCCAACTCACACGTACTTAAAGCATCAGAAGTGATCTCCTGCTCCAGGAGATGGGTCATAATCTGATCGAGTACCAGATTAGAAATGAGATTTTTGCTCTGTTTACCTATGGGCAGAGTGTATATTGTGCTGTTCAAAATGGCTGTGTGTTCTGGCAGGATGGATTAAAGGGACTGGAAAGGAGCCTGTAAGTTACCGGTTTATGACTATGCGTAGGTGGCTGGCTGTGTGACTCTGAGGAAATAACCTTTTTCCTTGAAGTTAGTCACTGGAAGGGCTGTTGCCAAACATAATTTTGATCATATGAGGCATTTTATTGCAGGCCCAGGTAAATAAAAAAAAAAATTATTTAAATATAGATGGATTACTAGCAGTAGCACTTTCCCAAAATACAGTCTGATTTTTCTTTTTTTTTTTTATGCTTGCCCATGGTCTCTCGTGCTCACTCCCCTCTCCCCCCGCCAGTAGAGACAAAGGTGTAGGAACTCTTGCAGATTCCTTGTGTACTTGCAATCCACAGGACTTAGTGCACACAAGGTGCAAACACCTGGGCATTGCTGCATACTCCATTTTTGCACTTCATCTTGTTCCTAAAGGAGACGATTTTAGAGCATGTCTTGATTTTTGTGGCAATATGCGCGTTTGGGATTGTTGTTGATAGCTTTATGCTCTGTTTTGAAACAAACATGGCTACACTGGCTGTTTTAAAGTTACTTACAATTTCTTTATTAGAACTTCTCGTACCGTGGCCTAAAGAAAATAATTTCTGCTTGTAGCACTCCTGAAATCTGCTCATGCAATCAGTGCAAAATCCTGTTAACGACTTTGTTGAATCAGAGACATAAGGCATTCAGTGTTACTTTTGGTACACTCATAGTATGACAATACTTAGGCTCTGTTAATTGGAGAAATATTACTTGGCTTAGCTGTACAATGTCTTTCACAGCCTATAAGCAATGTTTCTTCTTCAAGAGAGCTTTCTGAAATGGGAAGAAACTCAACATTGACAGAAAATGCAGTGAGTCAGTCCTGACAGTTCCTCATAAATGATGTGACCTACATCTAAAGTAAAATTCTGTAGAAAATTTTCTGTCTGAAATAATAACTCTAAAAGTGACACTTGCCCTTTAGATATACAGATACAAATAAAGGGTAAATTAATCATAGTGGATGAGTCATTTTAAAGATTACAAGCTTCCACGGTATTGTTATTATGAAAGTTTTGTTCCCTGAAGATGCTCTATACATGATAAGGTTTTAGAAATTTAATTGAAAAAGTTTAATAAAGAATTAAAATTATCATGTGCCCTTTTGCTGAAATACAAATGAACTAAGAGTTTCTTTGTAAAAGAAGCTAAGGTGAATAGCATGTTGGTATTCTTTTGAACACCATATCAACTTCTTGCTATTGTTAATAAAATTATGGTTGGTTTACTGGGTGAAATGATTTTAAAATAAATAGCTTCTGTGCAGATATTACAAAGATTTCGATATCACTGTTTCACAGTGTTGAGATAATGGGAGAGAAGACACTTAAAGGTCATTGCTTATGCTGTAGTTATATGTCTTACAATGCTTGAATGATGTTTTTAAAAGAGTAGCTGAATACTTGCAGGATTGATATTCTTCCAGATGCTGACAAACATACATCTATCCAGATAATGGAAATTATTCCCTTTTTATATGTGTTTGTTCGTATAAATACAACGCGTAGTGCATTCAGCTGTAACTCATGAATAAATCTTGAAGATGCACGAGGGATCAGAGCATTCAAATCTGATTTTCAACCGAAGGGAAGAAAAAGTTTGAATTGGATTTCTTTAGTCCATTGGGAAGAGGTGATTTCATTTAACCCCTTCTGTTAAAAATACTTGCCAAGCTATAAGTCTGCAGAATTTTGGTAGAGATTTTCAAAGGCACCCAAGGGAATCAGCAGTTAACTCCCACTGAAATACGGCAGTAAAGCCTATTGAATTCTATGCACCGAACTTCTTTGCTCTTAGAGGTACCGGACAGCTGTGTTCCGCATCCTTCACTGGGCATTTGTTCACTTACCTATGCCACATTTTTGCATGAAGACGTTACGAGATTTGTACTGATGTCACTCCAACACTCTGACAATTTCACAGTTTACCTTTATGATATCATTGCATTTTTCCTATGTATTCTGAGCACCATTCCCATTCTCCATACTGGAGAAGAATTCAGGTTATTTTCTGTCCGAGTTTTGTAGCAAATTCTTGTGGTTTTCTATAATGTTCTTACGTGTCTCAAAGACATGGTGTGCATGAGAAGGTTTTAGTCTGCCTGTAGGTGTGATAGGTCTGCAGGAGGTTGTATTTTTTTCCTATCATGTGATGTGGATTTAAAAGATCTATTAAATCTGTGTAAGATTTCCTTGTCTTGTGAGATCAAGAACAGCTCGTAGTTTCCCCTAGCCTTCTCTTTTAGGGGTCAAGTAGTAATCTTCCAAAATTAGCATTTCATAACAGAAGATGAACTCTTCATTTTTCTTTGGTCTTTTTCCTCCACTCTTATTATTCATTCTTTTTATCACATTGTGATCTCTTAAGACTTTTTTTCTTTGTAATACACATTGTACTTCCATTCTGTTTTCTATAGGCACATCTTTTTATCTTTCCCTGGATCTGGAAACTGAATTCTCGTGCCGTTATTTGACAAAAGCAGGTTGACATGACTTCAAACTTGCAAACTTCTAGATTTACAGATTTAGGCCAAACTCGTCATCTTTTTATTTTTTAAGTCAACATAGGAAATGTTATGCTATTAACCTTTTACTTTCTCTCTCCATTCTTTTCTTACAGTAAAATTGCTGACAAGTCAAAATACTTCCAAACAACAAATCATTTAAAAGATAGTAAACAGCATTATTGCAGAACAAGTCTTTGATTTATATGAAATGTTACCTGCAAACATTTTCACTCGTGTCATGAGGAAACTAACCAGGAATTCTCCTGTGAAGGGATGGGATGAAATGAAAAGGCTATTTGTAACACACACCCTCTGAGGTAGAAGTAATTCCTGAACTTTCATATGAACACAGTTTGATCAAAATCTGCTCCTTTTTTGGGATCCTGGCTATTTGCCATTCGCAGCACCAAGGGGAACAAATGAACTCTGGCCATAATTTTCAGGTTAATATTTCTAGAAGGCCTGAAATGAAGGACTGGACTCAAACTTTAAGTGTTTATCTATGAATGTAAGTCAAATTGAGGCACTTGGGAGCTTTGAGTGTGAATCTATGTAAAAATAGACTTTTGCGTGTGATTAATGAGTAAATTTAAAAAGAAAAAGAACAAGGAAAAACTTGGAAGGTGAGAAAATATGTACAGGGTGAATCCTCATTAATTGAACAGCGGGAAAACACCAATACCTTCTCTACCCAACCCAGATATTGAAGCAGTATGCAGTCTTAGGGTTAACAGACTCCTCCAAACAACCAGCGATTTGTAAGTAGGTCTTGTATTGTCTGGATTCTGCAGACTTCCAAGTCTCCATACAACTTAAAAGGTACAAGATGCCGTATCAAAATGCAGAGATTTCATAAAAATCCTTTCAAGCTTAAGCACCTCTGGACATCTGCCAGTGCTCTCTAGAAGAGAGCTCTTTTAGCCTGCCGTGGGCGTAGACACAATTGGCTAATGGACATATCTGTATTACATCTTAATATTAAAATACCATTTTTAATCATTTTAACTCTCTCTAGGCTTTGTAGTCTTTCAATAAAAGAACAGAAAAGAATCCTATACTGCCAGCAGATTGTTCCAATGGGGGGAAAAAAAAGATTCTCTCACGACCCAAAATGGGAAATCTACTAAACTCAGACACACAAAGCGAAGTCTAAGAAGGTGGGTCTGGACACTTTAGAATACTGTTAAATAATACTGTTATGGTTGTTCAGTCTTCTTAATTTACTGGGATTTGTAAACAGGCTTAGCCTTTCCTAATGCACATTCATTTATAGGTGCGAGAGGATTGGCTCTGTTGTTTGTCTCATATTTAAGCTCTCCTTCTGTATCACTGCTGATTTGGCCAAAAAATATTGAGTTTTGAAAAAGTTAATAGCTACCTTTAGTCAATAAATGTATCCTTTTAGTTTACATCTTTATACTTGTCCTCGTTTAGTATGGTGTATAGTTCAGATGTACATTGAATCGTTCCACATTTCTATAGGCAGATTACTGATATTAAATGCCATAAATCCTATTCTGCTAAAATTGTTTGCTAAGTGTGTATCTAGAATTTTTTTAGCATAGATTATAAAAGCATACATTTTCTTTGCTTTTTTTGAGAAGCTTAAGGTGTTCATGTAGTACAATAATGAATCATCATCTATGTCAGCACATGCCTTGGTAGAGTGTTTAAGAGAAAGGGAAAAGTAAAATAAAGGAATTTTTTTTAATTGTAACTAATGTGGTTATTCGTGTTTCAGTATATCAAATAAATGCGAAGACAACACATTTTAGAACTTAAGTGTTATTTTCCATCACGTGGAATATATTTCTCAAAGTAGTTGAAAGCTCTTTAGCTATGACATTTAGTAGCAATATAATGGCTTTACTTAAAAAGGATATAATCATTTTATCCTCATGCTACAATGGTTGTCTGGGTGACCTCTGTCCTTTGCTAGTTTACAAGAGAGTTATTATTAAAATGTACAGTGACATTTCTGTTTTGGTAGGACTTCCTCAAAGTGTAGGAAAAAGCAAAATAAATCTCCAACACCATATTCCTTGTAGTGGGAGAACTTATTAATATATTTTCATATGAGGAAATGGTAAGAAACCAGAAAAAGTGATCTTCTAAGTTGCCAGTCACTAATTTTCTTTAAAGTAGTCCTGAAATTTTTAAGCATTTTGTACACTTAGCTACTAAAAATCACAACTAAGTCCTCACAGGGGTATGTGTGAGTAATATATGTATAAATAACAGTAATGTACCTCTAAATGTGCCATTTATTTGCCTAGATATGGCTCAGAAGTCTGTGCCTACTCCTTTATAATGAATACATGTTTAGTCAGTAAAGATTAGAAACTAATTATACACACATTGTCAGTACTAATATTTGTACTTAATCTGATTTACACTACACTAAATAATAAACCTGACTAAAATTATAAAAAGTTATATGTACAGCCATTAATATGCTTTTTTATAGTACCTTATTCATTTTTAAAAGCATATTAAATGAGTTTTAACGTTTGTAAAGCAGATGAAAGGCATGTAGAGCCAAGATAAAAACCAGTGAATATGATTATTTAGCAGTAATATAGATTGCTTTTACACTCTTCTGTTTGAGCCCATTGTGATATTATGTATTTCAAGAGATGAAAAGAAGTCTTGCTACAATTAATTACTATGAATTGAAAGCATCAATTAGGAGGTATCCAGTCCTCGGTAATGGAAAACAGTGATGGGGAAAGTAGTGAAAAGAGGCTTGAATATTAGTTATCCTTTGATTTCAGCCTCTCATCGTGGTTGAAGAGGGAATATATGCTGTAACGTGTCACACACAGATTTAGCTCGGCAGTTTCTGACTAATGGCTTGATGTCAGCAGGCTGCTGAGGGGGGACCTACTTGGAATTAGCTTACTTACAGCTCCTGCTGCACAACGTCACGTTCTTATCACGATAGATGTGCCTGAGCCGAGACCGTGCTGCCATGGCTCGGCTTCTCCCAGCACTGGCAGTAGGATGCCCAGTTTAGGCATCTTAATGGATGCCTCTTAAAATCAACGGATGTTTGGCAAGGCACCACGTACAAAGGGAGGTGGCAGCATGGGGGAGTGGGAGCATAACTTGTCAAAGCAAAGTCATAAAGTATTGCACGAGAAAAACAAGATGGGCATTACCCTGCCCTCCCGGGAACGCGGAACAGCCCTGTCTACCTGAGATGCAATAGGGGTGGAATTGTCTCTGCGGACCAAGGACATTTTTGTCTATCACAAGAGCGTTACCTCACAGTCAAGCCCACTCCCTAGGAATTTAAAGGAACTACAGAAAGCGCCTTAGAGATCCTGGCAGAAGCTGCCAGTACAATAGTGAATTTGCTAGGGTAGAATGCTCAACAAAGAATGAGAAAACAAATTTATCACTTCATATCCATTAGTGGCCATCTACGGTACTATACACATGTTAATAATAAAAAACGTTAGTCTTACTTTATAAGGCATCTGCACGTTTCTGAAATATATTCTGTTATCAGTACGCAAACTTTATGATAGACTGTCATGTAATTTCCTGAGTACGCTGTTCCTTAGCTGGAGCACATATAATACATCTGCCATTAACAGGAAATAAATATGTGCCATTTTGGCATTAAGATTCATGTTCCAACATGATATCAGATCTTCTTTAATTTTTTTAACTGACATCTTCAGTAAACCAGAATGCCTAAGGACTTGGATGATCAGATAACGTTAGAAGCACAGGGAACAGAAATGCTTTTCCTTTCAGTGTTGTACCATCACCTGCTACATTCTTTAGACTGGTATTATTTCTATAGGCTATTAATGGGAGCTGCACAGCAGCTTGAGCTGTTTCTAAATAATTAACTCCAAAAGTCATATTATTGGTCATCTATTTGAATTTTTTTTTACCACCTCAGACTGAAACTCTTCTATCTCTAATTTTTTCTGTTGCTTTCTTATCTATATAGGGGTACTTGAAGCTGCTGTGTTGCAGTTTCTAAAAAAAAAAAAAAAAACCAAAAAAAAAAACCCAAAAAACCCCCAACAAACCCCAAACCCTAATAGAACAAACAAACAAACTCCTTTGTTGTATTAGAGTAGTATAGTTTTTAAATAATGATTTTTCCTGTTTTCTATTCAGATTATTTGATTTTTTGTGATTAACATGTTACTACTGTGAAACATGTTTACTCTTTCAAGAGGTTACTGTTCTTCGTGAAAAAAGTACCAACATACATGTGAGGGTTCCATGAGGAATTCCTAACAGTATTTCCTCAAAATTTCAACTTTGCATATATATATATATATATGCACACACACGCTTTGAAATGTCTTGCAGAAGGCATTGTTCCGTACCCTGACTAAGGCGTTGGGGTTTTTTTTAATCTATATAAAGGGATTAAAAAAATCTTTGGAACTCTTGTGAAAGGTACTGAACAACGTCTTTCTATTCTTCACATTTTGTGCCCTCATCCTGAATTATTTAGTGACTTAGTCATGTGGTGGGAGGTTGGCTTGTTTTACTGCTGAGGACGCAGTTCCCCATGAGAGAGATTAGAAGAAATAATTTTTATGTACTACTTAGAACTGTATATCTGCTTGTGTCAACTGAAAAATGTATGCCTCAAGTTGCGTACATGAATCTATTTTCCTAAGCTTTCAGTTCTTCCAAGATTAATTGTATTAAGCTAGACAATAATATTATAGTTTATAAACATTTTATAAATGTTTATATAGTATCCTGCTGTAAAATATGGGTAGATCCAAAGGTGCGTTGTAGACCTTCGTTAAATAAGTCCTAAATGTGTAGGGCTCTCTATTTTTAAGGCATTAGTGAGCACATAATCCAAATACTCTAATGTGTCTTTGAAGTGATTCTATCTATGTCAAGGTTTAATAATTCATAGTCTTTACTACCCTTGTCTAATAAATACAAGTATTATTACTATATTAAAAAATAATAAACTAGAAATTCACAACAGCATGGAAACTGACATATAAATTAACCAATAAAGACTGCTTTCTGCTCTTCCAGGAGTATTATTTTTTAATCATCTTTGTGTATTACAGTCAGTGCTCCCATTGACGTCAAGTATTACACGCCATAGTAATGATCTGAGTCCTCTATCACTCATAAAAAAAAATATCAGTGTCCAAGCTGTTGAAACAATTATTCTACTACAGAAGCTTCCTATGTTCCCAAAGAATCTCTTAAAAGGTGGTGGTTAGGAAAGCAAACAAAGACAGTTCCACATGCTCGTGGAATGCCACAGAACTGGCAGGGATATTAACAGCTCAGCATAATTCATTTGTCCTTCTTGAGTGCTCCAAATCCATCACTCCACGTGACAAAATTCACATTTTTATTGGATTTCCACTTCCTGGAGAAAAGCTGCGTTTCCATTTTTAATAGAGTTTTCAGCTTCCAGAATAAGACTTCAGATTTTTGTTATTTCCGATCTCCTAGCAATTCTGCACAGACAATGTAAAGCTTATTAGTTTATTTTTGTAACAATCTGTATGTGCACATGAATGCAGGTTGCTGAGCAAAGGGAAAGAGGTCTAATTAACCAGGCAGTTAATTACTAGGACAACACCAATCTTTTCTTTGGAGCAATAACATTTACATAATACAGCAGGTTGAATTTTTGGTCTGAAAGGAATAGTGCAGGCTCTCTATCAAACGGTGGAGCTGGAGGGGCACATCATAAACTCATTTTCATCAAGGTAGATAAGAGATTGATAAACAGTTAAGTAAAATTTGAATCGGATACAAACGCTTGTGGTTACTGTTGGGATGTATTTACCAGGTAGACAGAGGTCTATTGCTAAAGATGTCAAAAGCAGTTTATGCTAATACATATGTAGTTTTGCCAGTGAAATAAAATTTTCTGGTTCTTTGACTCTTTCCAAACAGAGATTGCTAGTCTTTAAACCCATGGGCAACACATTTAAGACAGTAAAAATCTATAATTTAAAGCTGTTATGATCTAGTAGAACTCTGCCCTGAAGAATGCCTATACAACCTGAGGTGTACTTGCCCCAGAAAATTATTGACACTTAATTTGGCTGCTGCTTTGTCTGGAAGGGGATGCAGGAAAGAAACATATGCATCTGTCTAAACTGAGCTGTCTAGTCTAGGGTCTTTCCATAATCAATAAAAAGCAGCAGGCGCATTGCTAAAACAAACAGATGCTACCATGAGGAAGAAGTGGAAGAGAAATGCAGGGACAGATTATGCTTGCTTAGGATAGTAAAAACTGGGGGGGTTTTGGGTTTTTTTTGGTTTTTTTTTTTTAATTTCTGTTTGTACAGGTTAAGAGAGTCTGGACAACAAATCAAGTTCAGTTACGTAGATTATCAGTCCTTCGAGTGAACTAACTCAGGTCATCTTTTTAGGAGCAACAAGTTGTTACTGGCACCCAAGTGCCTAGGCAATTTTGGTGGAATTTTTACGCTTCCTCCGGTTGTCTTCCTCCTGCTCTACGCTGATCACGTTAGAATCTCAGAGACAGTAACTCTTCAGTTCTGCTGGTCTGGTCAAACACGAGCTCGAGCTGTCATTGATGGTTCTATTTCCTCTGTCCAGCCAAGTTAAGGATGAGGAAAAACTTGCATTTAGGAGCGTGACTATTAAGTGGGTTTGGTACCCACCCCCCCTAAGGAGGGCATTAACTTGTTTTTTCAATTTCAAAGTAAGAATTGCTCCTGTCTCCCTCTCTTCCTCTGTTTCTGTAAGAAATATATCCCAGTGATAGCGTTCCGTACAGGCTCACTTGATGAAATCTGTAGTCTTCAATCCCTCCTTTTTGTGTTTTTGGTTTTCTCCACCTTGACCTGATCTTAGCCTGAACCTGACATTTTGATTCTGATCCCAGATCCCAAATCCCATAGCCCCCAAAAGAGGTTGGTTCAGGTAGTCTAGTTTGCAGCCTCCTCTAGTAGGAGTTACGCTATGATTCCCCGAAATTTTATTTCTATTCACATATTGCTTCGCACACTTAGGTACTCTTTATGCAAATTCTAGTGGGCATACTAGTCAGCTGAAGCTGCTCATGCTCAGCATGCTGTTGTCCCTGTTTTACAAGACACTCCTGACTCTAAGCAGGTTTGATTCCATATATTTCTACCCTCATTTACATCTCAATAGTATCACACCCCATGTGTTTGCACGTTTCTTTTGTTGAGGCTTGTCATCTGAATGCTACCTTTTATCCCACCTCAAGCCTTTGCACGGGAAGACTTGTTGTCATCTTGTGATCTACCGAGCATTAATATTCTGCAAGGCACTGTGGGGGTTGTGCTTCACTGAGCACGTTTTCACCTCAAGGCAGTTTTTTAATATAAACATTTGCTTAATATTCTGTACATTTAGAGTATTTTATCTGCATCGGTGCCTTACTGAAAGTAATTTAAATTCAATGGGAACTGATTATGCATAAAGAATCAACCTCTTTCCTAGTAGTTTTAATAATATACATATAGATTATAAAACTTATGCCCAATTGGAAGAACATTTTATGTGGGTATATCCACAGCCAAGCATTTCGTATATTTCTACGTGGACGCTGGATTGTATGTTTAAGGGACTCTTCTGCCCAGCCTTGTGTTGTACAGCTTTTAAAAGTTTAGTTATAAGGCATCCTTTCCATAATAATTCTTTTTATTGTAATAGTAAGCTATTAAAATAAATAGTGGAACTATAATAAGAATAATAAGATAATAGAGGAACTATTTTTAGCTCTTTGCAGCTGGAATAAACAAGTGGTTTGGAGAGAGGCATAACCCTTGTACAGTCTTTGGATTGTTTTGTTGTGATGGCAGCCTGATCTCACCGGTCTTTCGGAACATACCACCTCTTGCTGCTATGGCGTTTTGAATTAATGCTGTGTGCAAGGGAGTTTTTGGGGATGGCTGGCACCTTTGGGTTGCATTTGCCTCACGAGGCTTATAGACGACCACTGTAAACAGCTCGTCTATTTTTCCTCCATCCCACTTAGATTAGGCGCAGCTCTTAGGATGACATTCTTTAAGCTCTGAGGATTTCTTTCAGTTCCTGTTGGCTACAGATATAACCTGGATAATTAAACCGGGCGCCTAAAGCGTCGATCGGGCTGAAACAGAACAACATGAATCACAAATCAGTACTTGTCCTGCCTTGTGTGGTCCTGGGTTGCTGTCCTAAACCTGGACTGCTATCTGGGATTCCTAAGTAAATAGGCTGTTTTTCAGGTGTGGTGAGACCTCCAGAACCTCTATATTTCAAGTTAAATTTTTGGTTCTCGGAGCTTTTGAAAACGATGTAAAGGTAATACGGGTTTTGGTACCCAAATGTAAGCATTTGAAGTTTGAAACTTGAGATTCTCTTTGTCTCAGCTTCCGCGCATGTGAAGTAGAGCTAATAAATACTTGAATACTTTAGACAGAGGTGTATTATTAATGTTCATTTATAATTAATGTTCACACAGTTTTTGAAGATTCAAAGTGACATACAACTGCTAAATATCACACTCATGGTAGCTCGACTGATGAAAAAGGATTACTCAAACCATAGAAAAAACTGTTTTTATCCTTCCATTCTATAGTTCCATGACTGCAAATTTTAAGGAGTTTGTTTTAGTGCTGTCCCAGTTGCCTGGTATCTTTGGTCTAATGTGTTAAATTACAGTGGTTGATTTCGTAGCGTTGTGAACAAGTATTTATTTAGAAACAGGCTGATGTCCTACTCATAACTGACATAAAACCTGTAAGATGTGTCTTTGTTGTGCAATTTTGAAGTACATATCTGGTCCTGACAACCCTGTGATAAATTATGGCACCGCGTGATAAATCACAGAGCCGCTGCAAAATATTATTTTGCAATTCATGTTTGCTATCACTGTATCTTTTTCCTGTAGGCTTGAAGCTTAATCTCCAAGCAACCTCTAAAAATGGTCGGTCTAACAGCCCCTTCATATTCTCAGAGCATGAAATCTCTTCCTGCAGCTAGAGGTGCAGGAAAGTAAAGGCTTGTTTTGGCGACTGTGGCGGTGTAAGAGAGATCATGCCTCACGCTTTCTACTGGTTCTTTTAACAGCAGATAAACCAACAATAGGCTTCTGCACAGCTAATAAAATAGGTGTTCAGCTTACACTGAATTTTAGCTTTTCTCTTCAAATTTTGCTAGTACTGCGTATAGAATATTATTAGTTATTATATCTAGCACATTCTTAAAGCTGGTAAAATGCGTTAGTGCTTTTTTTTTTCCCTTCTACCTTGTGTAACTACTTTATAATTGTATTGGGTACACGTTCTACTTCTAGGATAGACCAATTTGCTAAGTAGCGTCAATAGGAAATTTTGAAGTTATTAAATGATAATATTTAGGTGGGAATGAAGGAACCTTTGAAAATGCCAGACTGTATTCCTTAGATTGTGAGCTATGTTCTGCTCTGGTTCCAAGCACCCCAAATGAACGGCGGAGATACGAGTAATGGAGTTCCAAGTTCAGCAGTTGGTGTACATCTCAGAAAAAGGAAGTTTTAGAATGACTTACTAAACTCTGGGGCTTGGTACTGTGTTCTCATTTTGTGTACATCTGCGATGGTTAGCAAATAAAAAAAAAACCCCAACGCTATATGCTTATGAATGCTATAAATTTCAGGTTGAATACCTTGTAAAGGTATAGCATATGTCAATATCCCAAACAGGTCAAAATACAGTGTTTCAATAAGGCTTGAATGAACAACTGTCACTTTATTCTGTCACTGCCTGTCGGTCAGTAACTACCTTATTTTTCCACTTACCTCTCCTTCAGTGTGATTTTTATTTCAATAGATAAGACTTAAAAACATATTAAGGTACTCAGCTTTGAAGAACAGCTTAAGTTTGTTATCCATTGAAGTGGATCAGCTATGATTCTTAATGTTAGTCCAAGCACCTGGGGATACTGATCTTTCTTCCCTTTTCCCCCTTCTTCTGTAAAGGAAACAAGCTGGTTGATAGTTACGTAAACTGAATTATATGTTTTGATCGAGTAATAGTCTGTTGCTTTAAAAATATGTTCCTGGTTTGGTTTTGGCATTCTTTTTCCGTTGGCATGTTGTTATCCTGTCATAAATAATTCCCTCGTTTTCTTATCTAGATAGAAACTGTTCAAGTGTAGGGCACGGTAGAAAAGATGTATCTTCTATCCAAATGAACGCTACCAAAGAAACTCCGGTGAGGACAAGGGCAGCGCATAGTTTCTCTTGCGCCACTAGTGGTTCTTGGTGAGTTGCTGTAATCGTAGAATCACTTGGGTTGGAAGAGACCTTCAAGATCATCATAAGAGGATTAAGCCGAGAAAGCGGTTTTAGTTTTACGTTTAGGTTGGAAAAGCAAGGAAATTCCAGGCTCTGTACGCAGGAGCTTTGAGTTGAACAGCACTGGCCGTTCTGCAGATTCATTTGCGTGTGTTTTCCTCGTGCTGAGTTCAAGGGACTTTCTTCTCCTCTGAACACAAAGTCAGAGGAGGAATTGAAAATGTGTTTGCGCGAGTCTAATCCAGAATCCTATTAAAAAATTGGGGGGGTTGCTCATCTTTTGAGACGTCAGATTCAGATGCGCTCTTTGTGTATCAAGAGATCTTCCTTATTTGTTTGCTAAGCCGGTTCTACCATACAGCACTGACTAGACTAAAAGGTGTAGCTGGAGTTATTATGCAAATAGCGACAAATAACAGCAAAACTGCGAAGCTGCTCATCTCTGGAGGGGAAAAAACCAACCCTGAATTGTTGAGAAGCTCCTATTATCTACTCCTTCCTGTTACTTATACTACAGCCATTAGCTATTTTTGTTTCGTATGATAGTGTTGGCTGAAAACGTGTTTAATATTAGTCTTCCTTGCACTGGGGACAAATGACATAGTATTCAGAAATGTGAGAAAACACCGCACAAAGTGTAAATAAATGAAACCTTTTATGCTGCAGCAGAGGAAAATGTGGTTGTGTAAATGGAATGACATTCATTTGCTTGCCTGTAACAAGGTCCCACGCATTTTTCAGATACGAACGTACATATAATCGGTTTCTGATCAGAAAAAGAAGTACCCAGAGCTCTGCCAGGATTAATGCAAGCATTTATGTGAATCCATAGGTTCAGTTCTGGATAGAAAGTTTTTCATAAAGCTTTCTGCAATCAGGATTGCGTATATTTCCTGCTGTCTAGTAGGAAGGAAACAGCCTGTATCTTCTGGCTTTGCTGGTAATAGTGTACCGACAGGCTGTTCAGACAACCGACGTAGGTAGTTCTGCTCCTGCATCCATATTTTGTCACTTGTTGTATCTTGCAGTCCTACAGTGCGTTTGACAGATCTACACGTATTACGCTATCGATTACAAACCCCACTGCAACTCACCAGCCTACAGGAGAATGAGATTTATCGAGGCTATTGGCCTCTTTGCATTAACTGCTTGTTTTGCTAATTAATTTGCATAGCTTCCTTCAATATTTCCATGACAATTGCAAACCTAATTATTGCATTTCACCATGATTAAATTTAGGGTCTGCTTCTTATAAAGTACCTTGTCTAATTTCAAGGGAGGAATTCAGTTCAATATCATCCAATTGTCTTCTCAAAATGATGGCTTAAGAGTTGTTGAATGTCCACAGCTGTATATATCAGACCCAACTATCACTTACTGCAGACACGTGATATAACTTGGTGACCTAAATGGTTATTTGTATACTGAATACAAGGACCACTTGATGGACTCACCTTTCTATTTAGCTTAAAGATATGGCTTTCTGTAGAGAAAATATTTAGCTCTTTCCTTTTCATCCTGGGAGACAGCTAGTTGGAAGTCATTATTTTTCTAAAAGAAATGCAACTAAGCTTCATCCTCAAGGCTTGCATCCGCTGCTTGTGGCAAGAAACAAATTCCGTTCTCACTCTTAATCCGGACTAATACTGCTGAAGACACAAACGAATGCCCACAGAAGGTTGTTTTGTGAACTGGTGGTGAGGAGCAAAACCGGACCATCAGACTTTAGGTAACATGCGGGTGCCTGCCTGTGTTTCATGAATATTATTTCCATGTATGAGCAGGGAATTAATGGATGGACAGTGCCAAATAGTTCAATATTCACGAGTATGACACGAATGAGCTTGACCTCCAAACACAGTTGTTGCACGACCTTAATGCCTGTTCACAGATGCTTGTGACCTCATTACCGTGCTAAGCCCACGAGCGTAATGTGGACTATGATGTCTAAAGAAAACTGTAGTGTCATTTTGATAGTAAAAGCTGCCTAATTTCTTTCTTTTGCTGCAGGGAAAGTAATAGTGTTTTAATTCGTTTTCAGCACTGACTACAACATAAGCTTTGTACAAGAAGCCGATGAGGTGGGCTTGTTTTTAATAGTGTTTTGGGTGTTTATTGTTTTAGGTTCAAAATAACAAATGTTGCCAGCTTGGTATTCTTTCCTATTTAACAAGCTAGTGATTAATGGTTTTGAGTTTGTTTGGAGAAGTAAAGTTTGCGTTTCTTTTAAGCCCTCTACATACAACATGACTGCTGACATCTGCAATCTTATTTTAAAAGAGAAGGAAAAATAAAATATGCATAGAGCCATGAGCAAGTTCAGTGTAACGAGTGAAAGATAGATATTGCACCATATAATTGGAAATTTCAATATTCTTTTATGAAAATGATGTAGAAGGTGTGACCACACAAAGGGCTGCTTTTCTTGCATTAGCTGGAAAAAGTAATTTTTATTGCATAATATCTTGGGTTTATGTATAAGCATTTGATAAGATGAAATATTAAAGCATAAAACTGTCTTTAAGACTATTATATGCCTACTACAAATAATTTAAAAGATAAATATAAGCTTCATCCTAAAACTCAACTCTGTATTCTCGTCAATCCTAAAATAATCAGATCACATATGTTGTTTTGGTATTTTGAAGGGACTTTTAAAACTAATTTGTTTCAGTAACAAAGCAGCTAAAGCTAGGAAGCAAAACGCTGGCATGCAGGAACTCCCACCAGAATGCACCACAGGGGCAGCACTAGTTGAACCCAGAAAAGAGAAAACATAGTGAATGTTTCAAAACAAAGCAGGGAAGACTGGCTTTTACAAAAAATGAGGGGAAATAAGATACAGGACCAAATAAAATTTGTGGAGCCGATTTTTCTACTGCTCAGGAGCATCGTGCAGTAGTTAGAGCAGACATGCTGCTTCAGCCTCTTTGCATGCGAACATACTTTGACTGGAAAGACTTTTTTGCTGCTACCATAGCAAACACTTTACTGAGACCAAAAAAAAAAAAAGCAGTTGGGATCTATAAAATTTATTGCATGACAGCGAAGGAGTTACTGGCTTAGAAACCAGGCTCTTTTTGGAAGCGTGATTAGGATATTGTACCACGTCCACTTATTTGCGTCTCCTTAAGCCACATGGCATTCAAAATAGGAATAGAGAAGTAACAATATTTGCAATTTCTGATAGGGTTGCAAGAAAATGAATTAAAAGTATTTTGGAGAAAAGATCTATTTACAGGATACAACAAAGGCTACGCTACCCTGCCTTTTAAGAGTATCTGTCTTCCATGAGAATTCGTGCATTTGTGTCCCTCTTCACCTTGTTGGACAGAAATCTGCCATCTGAATTTTAACTGACTGAGACCACAACGTACCAGTGACTCAGAGGAAAACTGGGAGTTTAAAAGTTGTTACCCTGTACTTAGTACCGATGAGGGTTTGGTAAAAGGATATGATTTAAAATCAACTAGGGTAAAAACTAGGTATAATTTTGCCAGAGAAATGCGGAGAACAGGGAACTTGGATAAAAGGCTGTTGGGGTATTCAAGATTTTCTTGCGGGGGGACCAGTGCACCTGCTGTATTTCAGAGAAAACCAGATGAAGTAAAGCATGAGGTGGAAGGTGTTGCCCTGCTATTTGGATGATACACAAACACTTGGAGGAGTTCAGAGGAGTATTTACCAAACGTGGAGAAAGTTCTAAAGATGCAGTTACAGTTAACAGCAATATTCTGCCACTTTTCAAAACAAGCCGCCTTCTTTGTAGCACTGTATAACCCAGCAAAAGAGCAGACAAGCAGCATTAAACATGCAGTAATATCTAAGAGTGTCTGAGCTTGTTATTCATTTCCTATGGAAATTTCCTCTAAATGTGTCAAGGTGAGTCAGTCTGTTACCTGCCCTGTACCTGAAAAACAGAAAATCGGGTTGGAAAGGAAAGACTGAAGGTTTTGAGAAAGCACCCAAGGCATTGAGCATTCCCAGGCTGTTTACACATTTTTGTCTAGCCTTACCTATAGGGTGCAGGGTGTTGTTTTGTTCAGAGCGGAGCCTGTTGCTTCACACAGTTTAATGATGGGAGTGAAGTCCTGTAGTGCTGGTGTTCATCGTTCTACTGGAGGTTGAGAGAAACTAAATGTGGAAAAGGAGGCTTTAGGTATAGTTTTATTTTCAAAAAAAACCCCACTGTTGAGGACATTCGGCTTTAAAGGAAGGTCTAACTACATAGGCAGGAGAACCATAGGCAGGATACAGTTAAAATTTGGTTCTTTATGATGTATCAGTCTGAAATAAGTTATCGAGCACCATCAAAGGCATATTGTGATTTGTGCAGTAAACAAGAAAATACGCCAAGGAAAATTCTATATATAAAATCCTTTTTCTAGATGCCATCTTTATTGCAGCTATAGAAATTACTCTCTGACAAATTCCACTTCTTGCTTGCAAGTAATGTTCCATGTGTATAATTGAACAGCACCTTCAGTGCTCACAGTTTCAAGAAACTGGAGTTGATAATGAAGCATGTTGTCAGATAACATAACCAGCATCAAGGATTTGTAAAAATAAGCGTGATGGACTGCTTCTCAATTCTTAGGTTCAAACTAGGATGTAGAAGGTTGAGTGTCACTCTGAGATGGAAGCTATATATTTGTTTTTGGAGGGGAAAAACCCCAAAGCTAGGTATACCTACGGTTAACGTGTATTTTTAGTGGCTAGAAGAGGGGGCAACCTGTGCTGAAAACACAACTGGTGTGATTTATACCATATCTTTCTCTTACTGGTTGCCCGGTGAGTTCACTGCGAGTAACAATCCTTACAGTTCATATCTCTTACATTTTCATTTGCAAAACGTAAGCCAATCCAATGCCGCTTGGCAGTGGATAGCCTCGAGCCAGCTGTGTGGCGCCACACTAATGTCACCGTAGCCCAGTGTCCCTGATAGTAAGGGTGCCAAGGAAGGGATGTATGAACTGGAGAAAACCACAGCAGTACTCTAGAGTCCTTGCTCTGCTTCCAGTGATTTGGGATGAAGGACACCTAACGAAGAGATGGTCTCTCTCTCTTACCGTATGCATCAGCTCTCGTCGGGTTTTTCTTTCCAACTGCTCCTGGAGCTTAGGTAGATTTTAGCCTCTACATCATCCTGTGGCCACAACTCCCACAGCTGAACTGTAGATAACTTGAAGAAATACTTTTTGCTTGTTTTGAATATATCCTCTGCTAATTTCTTTTGATGCAACCTGGTTGCTGGATAGGAAGGGAAACGGTTGCTCTCTGTTCATATTTCTGTGGCATAGAATTGCATAGACTTTATCTACTACCACAATTCTATAAAAAAAAACTTTGTTATTCATGTTGCCCTTCTTTTTACCTCTTCTAATTCTTTTTTCTTTTTATCTCACACAGACTTTAAACTGTGGGGATAAAATGGAATTACACAATGTCACAATCCTGTTTTCTGTGTAGTTGCCTATTCCTTTCCTAATTGTGGATAATGTATTTTCTTTTTAAGTGGTATTGACCATTAAGACAAACTTTCTGCCGGTCTGTCCGGTACAATGCCAAGATATTGTCTCTGAGCATTAATGGTTATTTCGGGCAGTACTCAACATCATCGCGTAGGTAGAGTTGGGATTGCTTTCTCCCCATTAGCATTCTTTTCAATTTATTTGTGTAAGAAGAGTGTTTTCTGCGCACACTAAGATGAGATAATCAACAAAAATGCTTAAAGGACGTTGTTGCATTGCATTGCACTTTTTCTTGTGCAGGTCTGTCCTAGGCAGGGAGTTCTCAGGGGACTTCAGAAAGTTCTCTCTCAAATGGGAATTATTTGCTGGATCTAGTTTATTGGTATCACCAGACTTGCCGGAAATGCTGAAGAAACCAAGCCTTGTAAAATCCATACCATAGAGCTGGAAGTAGCTTTTCAATGTGCAGCAAAGACACGCTGTCAGGTAATAAAAGAAAGAAACTGAAGAGGCAGAACGAAGTGTTGAGTCAGCTTTTGGGACTATCACTTATTTAGTGGAGGTAAAAGGAGGAAATAATGCAGTACACTTCCCAGCTCTTAGGGGATATGCGCTCCTTACAGTTAATGTGATGTCTGACATTAAAAGTATTCCATTTTTGTTGATAGAAAAAGAAGGTAATGCAAGTACATCAAAATGGTGTTTGTGCTGTGAATAATCCTCATCATATCTATAACGATTCAGGAAAGAAAGCAAGTACCCATTTGTCCCTTTTGTGAACAAAGTGGATGTCCCTTCCACGAGATTAACCTTGCTTTTATTCTGAAGTTGTTATCTGAGAAATTTAAAGGATGATTGAGTGACATACGCAGTGTAGAATGCACCCCTACTGTCTCTCTATTTCTTTTGAGTGGTGTTTGGGGAAAGTTGTGAGCTGGACTTAAACTTAGTCACTTAAGCTTGGTTGTGATCGTAAGTGGAAATGAAAGCAAACAGAGTTTAAGTGGCCTTAAAATTAATAGAATAGTTTTTAGCTGTTATTCTGGGTTTTAAATAAATACAGGAACATTTTGTTGCTGTGTTTTTCTGAGTAATAGTACTTATTTTAAAATTCCATATAAAAAGAAAGCATGACTTCACTTACTGTACTCTTATTCAACCTGCACTTAGAATGCCATGAACATATTTATTTCAAATGAAATCCAAACCTCCTCAGTTAGATGTTTCTCTAAGACCTGGAAAGATTTTCTGCAGCGAATACAGTATCTGTACAAAATCTCCCCACTGATTTATCTGAGCTTTTTTCCCCACTGAAACCCACTAGTGGTGATCTTCAGGTTGCAACAACACAGGTTCTTAATGGAATTTCTAAGAAGTGGAATCTTTTAGAATATCTAGAGAAATCAATCAATCGCTTCGTCCTGAATTTGACTCCCTGTGACTTTGATATCATCCCTAAATCACTGTTTCAAATAGGGTTTTGAGTAGAAACCTGTATTTTGTCGCTGCTTTCTTATTCTAGGAAGCTAGTGGTGGCATTTGGGGACTTTCAGAGTAGAAATATTTGTACAATTTCAGAAATAATATTGCATTAAATATCCTTTTTCTATTTCTTTGCAAATGTCAGCTTGTGTGTAAAGTACAGCTCAACTGAAAACATTTTTGCAAAGTTGTGAGCCCACTGACCCAAGGGTTTGTGGCTGTTGCAAAACTCAAACTAGGTAAGCTACCACCTCGTACATTGCAGTGATCGTTAATAGCAGTATAAGTGGGTACAAAATAATACCTGAATAATGATTTGTGCCCGTTTTGCACTGGTAAAAATGACTAAGTGAAATAAGGCTCAGAGCAACAGAGAACCAGGCTGTGATTAAACTGTTCGGTAGTTTTACTGTCGTGAGTGACCTTTCACAACTCCTGTTGTTCCATTTCAGTGCTTCGAGGCGTCTTTTCTTTTCATCTTGCTGTACTTCGTGCAGCTTTTCCTTAACTTTTGACCATCTGCCAAATGGTTTCTTATCCATTGTGAGACATGAAAATATTTCACTCTTCTGTTGAAATTCTTGCAGTGTGGAACCTAGTTTGACTCTCAATGTCTTTAAAAGGAGAAAACAGGGTTTAACTGGAAGGTTTAGGAGAGTCTAAATGCATTCTGTCTTTTACTTTCTTTGTATGTGAAGTCTGACAATCAGCATGTAATGCAGTACGATTCCTCTATCAACTTTATTCTTCACTTGTTTGTGTTTTCAGAAGACTGAATTCAAGAGGGTTTAAGTTGGGCGTTTACCCGTGCCACTGTGATCATCTCTCTTCTTCTGCAATCATATAAGCTGCTGTTTCCAGCCCAAGGCAAATGTTTCATGCGCTCTGAATATATATGGAATAAACCATTCTCATCTGTTTAAAACAAACAAAAGCCCCAAACCTCCAGTCTTCGCGGGAACTGCTAAGTAGGGCTCTTTGAGGGCCTGACATGTCAACGCACTGAGGTCAGTGGCCCAATATTGAACTACACATGGCGCTCTTCGGGAAGGGCTATGGATGTGCTTTAGAACTCTACGGTGCACGATGACAGCCAAAGCTAATCGCTAATTCATCTTAGCTAAAAATGCCACTGTCTATGCAGAGCTGTAATTAACCAATAATATTGGTTAACCAAAATAATATTGGTTAATTATTTTTAAGGAGTCTTTTCTCCCTTTTTTTCCCCTCTGTCCGGAAGTTGTAGATGTGGCATTTGTGTTCTATAGACAAAATTCCATTACTTACTCTTATTCATTTCCATTTCTTGAATTGCCTTGCTATCTTTTCCAAGGCTGGCAAAAGCTGTGCGGATCCATAATGGCATTTGGATTTTCATAATTCAAGAAATGCACGCACCCCCCACACCACTTCACTGGTGGGGTCCCTTCTGTCGTCCTTCTTTTACTTTTCTTCTAGACAGTTACAGGATGGTTCCAGGAGTGATGAAGAAATTTGGCTTTTTTGATTCTTGCTAATGTTTTTTTTTTTTTCCTAAGTTATATACATTTATATGTATGTATATATTGGTTTCCCTTCAGGAGACTTAATTTACATATGTTCAAAGCCTTGTGAGGTTGGAATCTAGATAAAATTACTAAGATAAAGCTGAAATTTAATAATGTTGTCAATCTTCCGTGTAAGCTCAGGACTTCTGCTGACATCAATTTAGTTTGATTTCATCCTCTCCTTCTAGGTTTATTTTTGATACAGTTGATCTGTTTCTGTTAGATTAGTAACAATGAGCTGAAATTCTTCAGTATGCCAGGAAGACTGTGGCTTAAACATTGTAGGATTGTAAAAATCTGACTTCATCTGTTCAATGTATTGATTAATAGCTAGTATACTATTCTTCAAAGCTAAATGGGGAATGTACAAAAACTGCCTTGACAGTTTTAAATTCTCTTTTTTTAATGCTTGGCCACGGTGTTTTGTGTTTTTATTTACTTTGAAAAATGTTTTGCATACTAGAATCTGGTGTAAATCAGTTTTTGGGTTTTTTGGACAGAAACTAGTTATGTGATCCACCTTTCAATGCAGACTCTGAAGCGGGTAACCTCAGCTTCCTTGTGCCCTGTAGGGGCTGGCATGCTTTGAATTCCAAAATGTTCAGTCCCATCTTCTGAATATGACTTTGAATATGAATTTAGCAACTTAAGTTTTGGAAAAGGATACTCGTAAGATAATGGTTTTAATGTTCCTGCAACAGCATTTTAAATGAAAAAGTTTCCTAACAAACATGGGTAGTCTTATTTCTTTGAAATGTGTAACTTTCATGTAACCTTTCCTTTCTACATCTTAATAGCCCCTTTTCATCACATAATGAGCCATTGGTCTTTTCAAAAATTGTATGCAAATCTATCTGAAGCATTTAAAGCCTAAGCAGCGGCTAAAATAATTTTTTTTTGGACTAGACCTTTTATGCCTTATTTCTCCAAGTCAAAATATATTAAATGTATCTAAGGATTTTCCCGTCATCCAAGAGACAGATTTCACTAGTTTAAGTGCTTTTCTGATTCTGGGCGTGGATTTGTGATCTCGCAGAACCGAAAGACTACATGGAGGGAGGAGTCAGAAAGTCTGAAACAGGCTTTTCTAAGCTACCTGAAATTTCCTGGCAGCTCCATGGGACGCTCTCTATTCAGCCTCAACTTTATACGTATAATTTTTTTAACCTTTTTTGGATTTGGTGGGAAAACTTCCCATGGATTTACTCGTTAATGGTTCAGCAGTGCTTGGATTAGAGAGTACACAATGTGTTTACATAAGATGCCTGCTCAGGATCCCAGTAATGGCAAACGTGTTAAAATTAACAGCAATCAGGCAGTTCTAGTTGGCTCGAAACATTAGGTGAATGTTAGGTCACAGTTGCCTCAGCTGCTACAGCAGTATTTGGTGTAAAGATGTCAGTCACTCTTTCCCCATACTACCTCATTTTCTAAAGAAAATGGAAGTTTGATGCCCTTACAAAATTGCAGACCTGATGGCAAGTGCAAATAAGACGACAATTTCTAAATCTTTGAGTGCACCTAGCCGTCAGGTAATGAGGTACCAAAGCCTACCTTTTTGCCCATTGTTATTTGTGGATAGAAAACTGCTCACAAAAATAGAGGTTCGGTTGTAACCCTTTGAAAATTTGTCTCTATGTAGCTCTTGATATCTTTAGTTAATATCTTTAACCTAGAATCTGTCAAGTGGACTTTGTTATTTAATTTTTAATGAGCTTGCTTTATTTAAAACCCTATGTTTAGGACGATAATATCCAGTAGATTGTATAAAACTCAAACAACTTTACAGTAATTAAAATGTAGATTCATTTCTTCTGGAGTGTAATAGCTTTGAAGCATACAGAGGTCTGCTGAGGGAATCTGTTTTGTTTGTGTATCCTAATAGAACATAATGACTGCTTTCAAGCTATTATAGTCCATCATGTTAGTGACTCCATATGCTGGATATCTTTATCAATGATATTTCTTCTGAGAAAATGTACTGTAGTTATGTGGTAGTGTGTGTGTACGTATTTATTTTACTTTTAAATCCAAAAAACGCTTCGCTTTTCAAAACAGCAGTGATGTTTTATAGGTCTTTGACCCTGTCGCTATGGAGAAGGGTGTTTGTTTAATTTTCACTAAAAATTCCAGCTTAGTGGAAACAAAGTCTTTCACTTATTTGCGAAAGAGGTCGATCAGTTCATAGGTAACGGTGGGGTACGCTTCCCCGTGGTGTTGCGCCAACGGTTTCCCCATGGGCTGTACGGTAGGATTTGGCAGTCGGATGTCCCTGTGTCCAGCCCGTGGGACGCCAGCCGAAGTACGCTGTACTCTGCGTTGGATTTTAAACCACACCAGTAGCCAATGCTTAACGAGACAGCACCTATGTGACTTGAAAACAAAAAATTGTGATCTGGTGCCCTTACATCTGCCCTAGTTTATTGTGCACCAAAGAAGGCACAATGGTTGCCTTCCTGAGCTAAGCCCTTCACCCTACGGCTTCTTTGTTCTTGATTTTGACAACTGATGCAAAGAGCTGTAGAATGGAGGTGTGAAAAAAAGAGAGAGAGACTAAAGCACCAGGAATGGGAATAAGTGTTGGCGTTGAATTTTGGAAGTAAAATCAAGATCTGGGATTATTTTATTTGCTCTTTTGTTTTTTACTCTTAAGAATTTCATTTAAAAAAAAAAATCTGCCAAGAGGTTTTAGGTAAGTGTGACTCATTTTACTTTGTGATGAGGCCGAGTGGGAGAGACCATAGTTGAATTATAAATTTCTGGTTCATATAGCATTCTCTCTCTGTGAGTCTCATGTAGCGTATACACCAGCACAGAAAGCCTCTGCTGCAGGGCCAGGACAGGACACAGGGTTGTGCAAATGGGCAAAAGTCTTGTTGTCACAACAAGAGACTGCGGGCGCTCCGCCTGCGTGCCCCAACGATGGGAGCAGTCCGAACTGCATTTTCAGCTTCTTACGTCTCAGTCTTACATGAACAGTGTCTTCCCTATCGTTATACGATGAGGAAACTGTTTTTCGCCACCGGAGCTGCTTTACGCTGCTCTGTTGAAGACCCCCTCCGCTGGGAATGCCAACCCTAGGCTGTTCATGGGCAGCTTTAATACTGATTATGTAGTTACAGGCTTAAAAATAATGAGATGAATGTTGCACCTGATTGCCCGTTAGATCATTCCCAGTTCCACATTAACACCCAGCTAGCGTTGTCCCAGTCCTTGAGGATGGGAGAGCTGACAGAGTGACTTTTCCTACAGACACCAACACATCAGAAATAATCAAGCTAAAGAGCACCTGTTAAGACAGTAAGGTTGTGTCTGGACTGTAGGGCAGGAAAGGCTTGTTCTGCTTCCCCATCTGTCTGGACAGGGGGACTAGATAAAAGTTGCCCCTTTCTGCCCCACTTGCCTGTTCCATTCCCATTGGAAACCCTAAGTGGGCAAAGTAGGGTTTATCTTATCCAAGTGTGGATTCAGGCCCTGACCCAAGCCTTGGGTCACATCCCAGGTGCCCATGGTGTGGTATTCTAAATGGCTAAAATGTAGTGAGAGCATCTGCTCGTGAAGGAAAAGGATGGTGGAGTGGGGTGGTCGTGACATGGGAGTCTCCTTACCCAAGTCGGTCCCAAGGCTGACTTGAAGGCTGAGTTGCAATGTCTTAGAAACAGTCTGGGGTTACGATTAAAATGCTGACAGATCCTTTAACTTCAGCCATGGGAGTGGGGCCGCTGTAATATACAGATCCTGTAAATGAGAGGTATAAAGTATGTTTAAGTAGAACCAATATGTGTCTCAATATTCTATTGCTTTTAATGCCCTTTCTGTCCTGTTAATTCTGCTGTATAGTGTGACAGTGATGAATTGGCGTCTACCATTTCCAACTGCCAGGTAGACTGTGTAGACATTTATTAAGATTAATTAAAAAGTAACAAATTGTAAAGTAATAACATTAACAACTAGTGGAAAAAGTGTAGACATTTTGACAGTCTTTTTGAATTTCATTAAAAGATGGTAGTGACAAAAACCCAAGAGACTATTTCTACTTTACTAAAGAAATAGGTCACAGATTCAATTACAGTCACTGAAGCATGGACTCAATCTATCATGGCAAATTAAGTACATTTTAGCAACCTACTTTCCTTTAAAAATTTTATAGACACTTTCACTGGAAGAAGAAAGTCTATGGAAAAAGAAATTGCAAACTGAAGGCTTTTTTTTTTTTCTCTTCCTATTGCTACTGAGTGCTTGGCTTATTTACCATAGGTGTAAGACACAGAAAAATCATTATGGAATGCCAAGATATGTAATCATCATTTCTCTTCCCATTTTTCGTCTTTAATTAATGATACATCGTTTGTTCTTCGGCTAGGAAGCGTAGCTCAGATTGAATCCACAGTGCATCAGTTAGAGACTTTGTTCTCTCATTTGAAATCAAAGGACCCATTTACTTAGAAAAATTCACTGCACAATCTTTATGCAGTTTTGCCACAGATCCATAGCGCTGGGCTGAAAATGTGTTGCACTCCCAGTTCCAAATAAATAAATAAATGGAGACGCATACAGCCTGTGGATATGGTTTAGCTGAGTGCAAATATTGGAATGATGAAACACTCTTTTGCCCATAGCAGAATTGATTTCATGTTGACAACTGGAATTTATAAAGATCCTCTTTCAACAAAGTAGCAGTGGCCATATTTGCTGCATTAGCACAGCTGCAACAAAATAGCAGCAAACGTAAGAACTGATAAGAGAGATGTAATCTATTTCCTCTTTAAACATAACCCCTAGATTTACTTTGGCACCCCTAGGAGATTTGTGCAGTTTCATATATTAGGGTATTCAGTAAAGGCATATTAGGGGTTTTTTTTTTTTGGTGTGGTTTTAATACAGAACATTCAGTTATGCAAAGAAATCTACATCTGTCATACAAATAAAACCAGATTGATGTTGGTTAAAAGTAACACTATGCTTTCTGAGGTGATGCTGACTAAATGTGTGATCTTCTCAAGGCGCACCGGGGACTGGATGCTTTCCCTTTCCGGATACACCTCTTTCCAACAATGCTTTTTACTTACTGCTCAACAATTTTTGCTGGTTAAGTATTCAGGGCCAGATTCACCATTGCGCTACTTCCCTGTGACACCAGGAAAGCAAACAGCACAATAAGGCTGGCGCAAAGCTAGACCTGGGAATCAAGCTTTCATCACACTGAATTGCACAAAAACGCAGTCCACGTTTGTGTCTCGTACCTGTTAATAGTTACGGTCTAGCCCCAGTCATAAGCTCAGGAAGGATGCTTCCAATGACAAGCGTAACTGCATCCGCACAAATTGTGGAAGGCTGAAAAACACCTACCACTCCTTTCAGTAATCAGTCTGCTGTATTGCAGGTACCTCAACAATCATGGGAATATTAGATGACAAAAAGCAGACCTGCTTTACCCTGTCAACCTCAATATACTTATTTTCTTGTCAAAATTACATTTCCCTTTCAAACTGGTGCACTTGATTTCTATACTAAGGGCACAACATTTAAGTAACTCCTGTCCTGAGTTTTCACGTATTTTCCCTACAATCCATAATCCAGAGAGAAGCGATCATGGTGCCAGCTAAAGCAATGATAAAGGCTTTGCAGAAGATCCAAGCCTACACACCATTCTCCTTCTTTTGGTTATGTTCTAGACTTTGACACTCAACCTCATTTTTCAGGAAGCTTTTTAATTTCTTTTTTGAGCACCCAAAGAGTTGTTTATGCATTAAAACTATTTCAAAAGGGTCCAAAAAGTTTAGCATAACTCTTAAAAAAAAAAAATAAATCTTAAGTACAAAAGGGAAAGTTTTTAAGTTCTTTATTGGTTTTAAATCTGTCTTTCTGTTGAAATGACTGAATGTGAAAGAGAGTTATGTTACTTTTAAAATACTGCACTAACCACATTAATAAATGCTATAGGTACTTTAGTCTGATCATCAGTGTTTATTGAACAGGTATTTCTTACGAAAAATGTAGGACTCCCTCCAACTTTAATATACTGTATATTTCTGTGGCAGACTGTTGGTAACCCTAAATGCAGGCAAGAAGGTATGAGCAGGATTGTTCTGCTCACTGTTACACTACCAGATTTGGGGAAGAGGTGGTTCTAGTAAAGCTCAAAAAAGCTTTATGAGTATCAGGCAGTGAAAAGATAACCAGCCTTGATGTTCTAGGCAGTTTTTTAGATATTCCTGCTGGATATGCAGAGGACAACTGGGGGCAGCAGGGCTGACTGAGCACTGCTGTCTTCCTCATTTTTGCTAGGGCTTTAGAGGTGTTTCCCACCACATGAACAATTTGTATGACTGGAAAACATTCCTTTTTCACTAGCCTGTATAGGCATGTGCATACGATTAAGGTGGCAGCAGTACTGTCTGAGCGCTGACGCTCGTAAAAAGTGGTTGTGGAAAGAATTGCTTTGTGTTTGGCAGATGTGAAAGCTTAAGCTCAGTTGTGTTTAAAGGTGATGTTAAGTGAGGGCATCAGCTGAAGATAGAGAAAGTCGCTGTCTGTCCATTGTCATCAGAACTTGCAACTGGTGTCATGGTTAAAATCCACTAATAGAATCATGGAATCATTGAATCATGGGATGTTAGGGGTTGGAAGGGACCGCTGGAGATCATCTGGTCCAACAACCCTGCCAGAGCAGGTCCACCTACAGCAGGTTGCAGAGGTGCGTCCAGGCGGGTTGGGAATGTCTCCAGAGTCGGAGAGTCCACCACCTCTCTGGGCAGCCTGTGCCAGGGCTCTGCCACCCTCCAAGTAAAGAAGCTCCTCCTCATGTTCAGATGGAACTTCCTATATTCAGTATATTGTATATAGGGTGACCAGAAGAGCATGGTACTTTTGCTGCTTGATGCCATTGGAGAGATGGTATTTGCTTTTGTGCTCTCTGAAGTAGGTGATGAAATGCTCTGCAGGGTGCACACTTGGGAAGTGAAGCTGCTCATAGGAGTCTCTGTGAGTAGGTGATATTTATGTCCCGAGGCATGTACTGGCTTTTAATTATTACAATTATTTAACGTTGCTTGGTGAAGTCCCAAAGGACTGGACCTGCCTGTTAAAAACAGTTCTCTCTTTGTGCAGTTCTGCAGGTGTTATCGGAGCACCTCAGCTTAAACTGGGAACTGGCAGGAGGGTCGTAATGTTGGGGTGGAGCACACTGAGCTCTGACTTCAGAATTAGAGCTGATTTGGGGATTTTTCCATCACGATGCTGCTGGGAAGTCCAGCTTTTCAAGGTCTGGCTCTTTAACAGCCAATATGGTAAACTACGAATGAGCCAGCTTTATCAGAAGATCCAGTAAAGTCACTCTTTAATATTTGTAGTCTACTTTTATTACTGTTAAAAGGTACCTGGATCTGGGAATAGGGGGTTTTGACGCTTTTGTTTTAAGCAGGGGGAAAAAAAATGAATAGATTCATAGATTATGCAGAACACCTCTAAAAATATTCTCTCTTCTAAACTGTCGTCTTTCTCTGTTTTGCATCTCATTTAAAGAAGCACCTTTCACTGAAGTGCAGAAGCATCCAAACGTACTGCTTTAAGTTCTTCTGTTGTGACATAGCAAGTTTTGTTAGTTTTAACGTGTAATTGTAAAGAGTATGTAAGGTTTGGAAAAACAGCTTGACAAGAACCCTAACTGTAGGCTTCGCTAATAACAAATAAGATGTACACATTTTTAGTCATAGTTAATGATCTTGAGACTATTTACATCCTTGTACTGTGCCTGAATCATAGGAACTGAAAGAGGTCTGTCATTGTCACCGCATCACATTTGACATCCAAACTTATTTTATATAAAAAAATCTTCACTGCCAACTCTAAGGTGTTATTGAAAATGTTAGAAAACAGGGAGAAAAGCTACAGCCTTCAGGAAACAAGTAGTAAGAGCTGGAGCCCATGACAGCAAAAATGGTTTTATAGTATCTCATATATTAGAAAAATCTATGGGCGCTGCTTTTTATTCTAACGTCTCCATCTGGGTCGCAATTTCATATTGGTACACTAGGTTAAATTGCTAACATCTAAAGTACCATCTGGTAAGAGGTTCGCAGAAGCTGAAACTTGTATCACGAGCACTTTGTTGTTTCTATGTTCACAGTTGGAACAACTGAAGGAGAGGAATACATTTGATGTTAAATCATTAGGAGATCATCGAAAGTCACTTGTGTGTAACAGCGATTGGCACACTGAGAAGCGTGATTGAGATGTACGTAACATGAAAATGCTACTTAAGGACTGGAAAAAATCCATTTTATCTGTTTTGAACTAGGTTTGGGAAGTCACATGTGGGATAATGGGGAGGAGGGGGAACCTCCTTACGACAGTCAACGTTCCCTTTAGTCCCAAATTGTAATAATTGACAGCCTGGTTGTAGAAGAAGAATTCCTTTCTGTATGACGCAACTCATCTGGAGCGGACTCTCAAAGTGTTGGAAGTAATGGGCATCATTGGGTGTAATTTTATGGCTGTTGTGTCGGGGCCTTTAGGGCATTCTACGTAAAGCATCATGTGGTAGAGTAGGAACTACTGAGAGAGGGCTACTTGCCCTTCTTTATATTGCACTAGTATTTTGGGGTCTTACCTATCTAGCATTTTGGAACCTTTTTGTAGGAATTGGATTGGTGCCCTTCCCAAAAGTCCCATTTGTTTTCTTCGTTGTTGTTTCTTACTCTGTGTATAACTTAGGATTTTAGCAGCGGCTGAGCAAATTCCACTCAGTGAATTTTAGTAATAATGACTGCTTTTCCATGTGAAATGCTGGGGCACCAAGAGATGTAAACATGTGGCTTATCCCAGGGAACAGAAAGAGGCTTTATCCCTGATACAAGTGCATATCCTGTGCTTCTCCTAGGATGGGAGAGCAAACACCATTCACTTTCTCTACTTGAGTGAACCAGGGAGAGGCTCTTCCAAACACAATTCTTTTCACTTCCCGACTTCTTGCTAATGTTAGGCTTGGGAAACGTTATTGCAAAGAGAAAACAAGGTTTGATAGATTACAAAATATTTTTTTTTTTTAAAATGAGCCGATATCGTAAATAAATAACACATACATACTCTTAATCAATGAAACAATAAATAAAATTTTCATGTCACACTCAAATAATTGACTCGTTCCTCACTTCTGGAAGTCTGAGAATGAATTAAGTTCCAATAACATCAGTTTGCTGCCTCAGCTAAGTTAGCTCTCTGAGCCATAAATAACTACATGGTTTAGCATAAATTTATTTATTTTACAATTTATGAAGTGCACTCATCACTAGGATTCTTGGCATGTATACAAAGATAACAACAAAATAAGAACATATTGACTAGTTTCGACTAAGTGAACTCCTTCAGTGTGTCCTCAATAAATGTATATAAATTATCACCAGCATCTCCAGGCAAAGGCATCAATAAATATATAAGCCTTGGACATCGCCCTGAAAGTCAAGGAACTAGGGAGTCTATCAGATCGCCAGGCAGCAATTTCCAGAGTTAAAAATGCTCTAACAAAAGCTCTCTGTCTCGGCCTCAGAATTTAAATCCATCAGGTGATATATCTAAATCAGCCGTTTGTGTTATTCTGGTGGACCCTGTGACTGTGGTGGTACGCGGGGAGGAGAGTGTCCCACTCCAGCACAGCAACCAACCTGCTCTGCACCTGTGAACAACCGCAGAAAAGGTTGTTCAGAAGGGTTTGCAGAAGTCACCGCGTGGGAGGCGACTCAGCAGCTCCAGCGGGAACTGAACTTGAGGGAAGTACCAAGAGAAAAGAAGAGAGCAGTCTTGTCTGGGGCTTGGTTAAAGAAGCGAAGGCAAGAGCTAGCTGAGCCTACCCCTGAAAGAATCGGGAAACTTTCTCGATTTAGTGTGCGCGTGGTTTCTTGCTAACAGCAAATAGAGCTGAGCCAAACACCGGGGAATCTGCAGTAAGTGGAATTTGGAGGTGACTGGAGAGATTATGTAATAATTTCTCACTCAGCTTTCCTCCTAAAGAAAAAGTTGGAGGTGATTTTTTTTTTTTTTCCCCCCCCACTGGAAGGGTTTCCAATGTTAGGAAGGAGATTCTTGGCAGATGACGATTTTTCTTACCCCCAGGTCCTAGGCAGAGCTCAAGTCAGTGCAGTGAAGGAGCGCTGACAGCTGGCCAGCTGTACTGCCCTTTCCACCCCCGACCCTGCCCTGCGCTTCCCCAGTGACCTGGGACTGGGCACCACTGGGGCATACATCCTGCAGGGCGTCGGTGTTACCAGCTCCTCATCCGATACCTCTACGGATCTGGTCTGTAGGTCCTTTGTGCCTTCCATCCTCATCCATTTCACTGCGCCGTTGTGAAGGCACTCTCACGAAAAGCCCTAGGACGACCTGTCTGGAGAGACACAACGAATGCAGGTGGTCCTGCCCCAGCAGAGCAAAGGTCTGGTGCCAGAGCAGCTCCGCTCCCCGGCACCGCTCTTGTCACCGAAAAATAGGAGTGTCCCGAGGTGCCCCCTGCAAAGATTGTTGTTAAACTAGTAGACATAATTATTATCAACAGGCTAGCCACAAACTTAGGACACGCTTGCAGGAGATCATTTTTCTGTCACTTTGCAATAAGGTTTGTAGTGATTTTATTTAGTAATGGAAGCTGAGACTAATAGTGAAGCGTGGCAGGGTTGTGAGTCATCAGCATAAAAACCCCCGGACTGGTGCCATCCCGCTTTGGCAGTCCCTGTCTCCTGTCGCACGCTCCAGGCCTGAGCGCGTTCTCCCAGGAGGAAGAGCTGGATGAAGTTTAAGTAGAAAGACTGCTACATTTGCTTCTTCTAAACTACCTGCTGCCAAAGAAGTGGCTAATCCTTCTTACTTCCAATTACTTTCATTCACAAAGCGTGCGGAAAATTCAGGGCAGCATAAAAATAGTCCAGGAGACAGGGAAACGAGGCAGACTAAATTTGCCAACCTGTTCACCTGTTAGGATTTCACAGATGCTACTAAAGAAAAGGAATAACGTGTGCAATTTGCGACATAACCTAGGAGTTTAAAACTCTCCAGAGACCTGTTATAGACATTTGGGCACTTAAAATGCTAGCAGCCTTCCGAACTCCACCTGAGATGCTCCTTCTTTCAAAAGTCCTTATGTACATCTCTCTCTTCTGTAGCATAATTGACATGGTTTCTGTGCCTCATTCGTGTAGTCAATGGATTCTTCTAATGACAACCTAAAGATTAGCACCGTATCATGCTTGAGAAATACCCCTAAAGCCTTGAGCTTACCTTTTCTCTGTTAAATCTACTGATTTGGTAGCTCTTCAAAGCCCTTTCATAATACTCTTCACATGTAACATCTGCAAACATAGCCACTGGATTTCTATTGAGGTCAGTTCCGCTTGTGGTCTATTTTATGATATGTTTTGTGACTTAAGACATAAAGGTCTCACTGATACTTTTTTGTGTCCAAAATATGGCTACTAAAATATGCAACCAAAATATGGCCAACTGTAACCGGTGAGTATGCCATTCATTCTTATGACAGGCAGACCTGTAAAAGCTAAGCCTAAGTATTCCTTAGGTAACTGCCCACTTAAAGAACAACTCACAATAGAAATAATATGCCTAAGTATGCAAACCCTGTTCATCCCAGAAAAAATAATTCACCTCTAAGTAGGAGTTGTGATAGCTTAAAGTGGGCGGACACTTAGTGTAGAGGCCAAGTCCTAAAAAAACTTCTCTGTCTCCACAGCTTGGTTTCATCAAATGTGAAAGGAAATGTGAATCTTTAATGGATTTCTTCTGCACTTGAAGAGGTGTCGTTGATAAAAGGTTACTTTTATTTCTCCCAAAACTCTCAAGATAGGTCTGCTTGCTTGCTCCCAGGACGATGTTTGTGTGTACGGGAGAGAAACATAATTAGGCTTTGAGTTCTGTACAACATAATCCATGGCGAGTATGAATGACATGAAAGGCAGCAGAAATTGCCTGGGAGGAGGCTGTTTTTGTTTGTTTTCAAAAAAAGAGGTTGAAAAGATTCTTTCTGCGGCTGATGCAATCTGGCTGTGTTTGCTCTGAGCTCGAGCAAACTTGTGCATCGCAGCGAAGGCGATGGAAGGGGTGGGAAGAGGAGAGAGTCAAGGGGTAAATTCCACTTGCTGTAATACCTGCTTTTGATCTGAGCATTAATTGGATGTGATTTAGAAAACCGCTGGCATCACAGGGGATACTAATACTCTCCTCTTACTGCCGACGCTGCCTGTCCCTGAGGGAGCTGTTATATTTCTGTCTGCGTTAAGACTTCCCTCGCCCCTTCCTTTCTCGGTGAAAGAAGCATTGGATGGAGGAGGGGAAATGTCGGAGACACCTCATTTTCCTTCCCAAGTGGCACGATAACTCCTAGGGGTGTTTGTCATGCAGTTGTTTCATGCCCAGATCACACAGTCCTCGTCCACATGCCCATGAAGGATTACAGTGGGTTACGTAATGAAGTCTCTTGTTTCTCCTTTTCTTCTCCTTGTTTTGCTAAATACTGAGCAACAAGTGTCTTGGGTCTTTTTTTGCTTGTTGTGTCACCTGTTAGTCACCCTTGAGCTAGCAGGATTTGAATATGCTCCCATCCTTTACAGATATTAAAACTGGATGAGGCTTTTGACTGGCTGCACAACGCAGCCATGGAAAATACAGTCCGCGGTCAGTATCTTTCTCATTCTTTCTCGGTTTGGTGGATAATACCTCATTATGTAAGGAAGTTCAAAAGAAAGTTCTGTTAATATCAGTTTATACTTTTGAATCCGATCTAATCGCTACAGAAATAAATTTAGTTCCTAAAGCAACGAGCTTTTCTGGCAGCTCAGATCTTATTACTCCATCTTGTGGAAGAAGCCAGAAACGACACGAGTGATGTTCAGCCAACATCTGCCATGCGGTGGGCGATTTCCTGATAGCCCTAAAACACCAATACTTCATGGGTTTCCTGCAGACAGCGTTGCTTAGCGCCTATTTTATTCTGCAACCTCGATTCAAAAATATTTCAACATTTTTGTAACGTGAACATTGATTTTTTTGGTGTGTATTTAAGTTCATATTGAATAGAAGGGGATTTAATAGAAGGTAAAAGGGAGATCTTGGGGGTTTTCCCCTCATTTGAGAACATAGTGTGAAAGTTTAAATGACAGAAGTCCAGGCTCTTGTATAAAAGACAGGGTATTAAGTATTGCTCGCAAGCTATAAAATTAAAATGTATATTATGGGGCTCATGACATACTATTTTCACTTTCCTTCTCTCCGGGTTTTGTGGCTTCAGTAGGCACGGACTAAGATATCATCTGTTCGACGGGCTGGCGTGATTTTGTTTAACAGCGTATCTTTCTGTCGTTCCCCTGAGAATATTTTTCACAACAGAGACCTCTACTGCAAGAAGGAGAGCAGCTCCGCGGAGCTGGAGCCGTTCTGTGGAGCAAATCGACTCCGACGAAACCACTTGTTAATCAGTGGTATCACACAGGAGTTTAACAAGTGACAGACTAACCCATTGTTCACATCTTCTTCTCATGGAAATAGAGAAAAATAAACATAAGGTAGTTAAAAGTCTTACTCAGTGTTTTCAAAACGGGATATGTTTTTGATTCATATCGTGCCAAAGCCCTAATGCTTCTGCGGAGACTGGTGTGCCAGTTGCTCCAGCAAGGCTAGTCCTTTTTTAAAGATAAAATTATGCAATATTTTATGTGGTGTAGTATAGTTAAAAGATTCTAAAATCTCTTGAGTTAGCTGTACAGTTTTCTTAGGGGAAAGAACAAGACATCTTGCAAACCAAGTTATGTGTAACATAAGCACAACACTGACATCTGGTGTTTAAATCAGATTTAATCCCGGGCAGGGTTAGGTTAACAAGCACTAATCTTTAGGGCCGTCAGCTGTTCAGGCAGAGGCCAGGGTACAGAGGGTACCTACAGAGTGGTGGTCTTGATGATGTTAGCCTGGTGTCCTCAAGGGCCTCACCTGTACTCACTAGAAAATTTGGCTTGCAAAACCTGCACTGCTTAATAAAGTCAATTACAAGCTTGTAGTGAGATCTGAAGGTCTGATTCTGACTGATTCTGTTGGATATTTGGGCTGAGGAGGTCAGGAAAAGTTATTTCCAAAAAGAAGGCTTGCAACCAGGTAATTAAATTCCAAATTTGCATTAAAATTTAGTTAAGGATATTTTTCCAGTAAAAGATTCATCTGAGTAGGCTTTTTTTACTTCTATGTGCCAGTTTATCCTTTTTGCAGTAATGTTTATTTAAGGCTTTATAATATCCTCGTTATTGAAGTGCCAGTTTGACATATGCAATGACAGCTTCTATCTGACCCGTGCATCTTAGATAATCTCTGCTATGTATTTGCTATACGTTTTAAAAGTGGGAAGAGGGCGTGATCAGTTATCAATACCTACCTTGCGTGGCATGCAATGTTAACATTCGTTTCAGGGAAGCCAAAAGCTTTTCCCCTTTTTTTGCAACCATGGCTGGTTCTTGGCTGATTTTGGTTGGTTGGTTGGGTTTTGTTTTGTTTTGCCTGCCACCCCTGAAAGAGAAAATAGAACAGAGTGGGGAAATACGTAGAAGAAGAGGTGATGTGACATCAGGCTTGCTCTGATAGCTTCGAGGAGAGTAGGCCATCTTGTACTTTAAAATATATAATTATTCATCCTCAACCCTGTCATTTAGAAGGACCTAAGAGAAGGAGCAGACGCCGTTTCCCTGTGACTTGGCTTCCGGGGCTGGTGCAATTCGGAAAAGGTACAAGCCTGTTTCTGAAAAGAGGTGTCCCTTCAAGTCTGGACTGAGGTCCAGTAGGTGCCTATTGGCTCTGTGATGAAAGAAGACTAGGAAATACCTGAAAAGCTGCTGTTTAGTTATTGTTTTCTCCAGAAGTTTCTTCTATGGTTCAGTCTCACCCCACTTAAAGGAAGTGATTAGCCCCTCTTGTCTTCCCCGTCCTGCGTAGAGCTAACACTTTTATAAGTGGCATTAAATTATGAAGCAAGCCTCAAAAGCAGAGAGGCTCCCGTATGGCTGAGTTTACTAACGACACTAAGCATTTGCCAATGAGTGAACGGAAAAGATGCTGGAGGTGTGTACTGGTGAGCAGCACACCTTCCACAAAGGTAATGGTGTAATTATTTTTTTGCTCTGTAAAGTGACATGTAAGCGGCACATAAAATGTGTAGAGAAATAGCCAAAGTGTCACAGGGTCACTCAGCCCATGCTAATGAGAAAACCTGGGGGTCATTAGTCTCTCACAAGCCCTTAAAAAGTAGAGATTTTAATTTGACTGTTCAGTCTTATTATATCTCCAGCCGTAAGCTTTTTTGTAATAACCTCATGTTTATTAGGCCTTGTGGGCTCACCTCCTCTACTCCTCTCCACGGTGTACTGGATTGCACCCTATATAAAAAAGCTAGAAAACAAGACAAGCAAGAGCATTAAAGAAAATAAAGCTTCCACGAGAAAGGATTTGAAAGTCTTCACGGCTCACCTTTGAAGCTCAGAACAAAGTAGTTATCGTTAGATTATATATATATAAAATCAGTAGTTAACATAAGAAAGGAAACAATATATCCCTCCAAAGGGACTGATGAGGTGCCTGTGTCTATGGCTAGTTCTAAGCTAGTCTGGCCTGTTTTCCTGAATCTTCATTCACTTAGTGTTGAGTCAGAAGTCTTTATTTCTTCCCTTACATTGATAATAGCCCCTAAGGATATTAAGTTTTTAGTTTAACTGAAGTAAGAGTTGGCTTAATTCTTTTATTTGATTCCCTAAGCATTTGCTTCGGGTTTTGTTTGTTTCTTTTATTTTTGCACGGGAAGATCACCTAGAAATGAATGGTGTTATGAATTTCAAAATATATTTCTGAGAGCAAAAACAGGTGGGAGAGGTGGGACTTATATGGAGAACAGGTAGTATCACTGTACTCCTGGTCTCAAACAAGTGTTCATATTCAATGTATTCCATAGTAACGCTAATGCTTATAAGACAAAGCCTTTCATATTTCCACACCTCTGTGGAATAAAGTCCCAGTTCCTCATCTCTCAGGAGCCGGGCGGGTTAGGGGAGTGTGTGGGGAAAGCCCCTATAAGTTTCTTTTACCAAAATAAATCCTAAGCATGTGGTAAAGGACAGACAAAGATGCAGAAGATATGCAATAAACCTATACAAAGTCTGCACATAAATGTGTGTCATCGCTACTTTGATTCAAATTTCTCCTCCGCTGTGGCTGACCACGGAGAGGCTACAATCCACGTAATGAGGTTTAACAGAAGATTGAGACTTCATCTCTCAAACCAAATGCTTTGTTTAAAAGAATTTTAATGAGCAACGGGTGCAAGAAAACTCACACAAGAGCACCAAAATATCAAAAATGCATTGCAGGAGTTACAGAACAATACATTTACACCAAAGAGCTCCTGGCAGAGTCGTTGCTGGGGGTAGAAACACCTTGTCACCTTCTTCTGTACAATCTCAAACGAATAAAAGAGCTGAAGTCTCAGCTACGAGGTTCTTAAAATCATACAACGTGTAGCTACTACTTCGGTGGTACTTTTGTGTGTGTAGGGGGAAACAATAAAATAAAGAAAAAGAGTGCAAGAAAGGATGTTTGTGAAAGTACCAGTTTATAAATGTAGGTATTCCTCCTCAGACTGTATCAGCCACTTTATATCTGGAGCTAGAGCATAAATCTTTTTTCTAATCAATAGCTCATCCTATTACTTCAGTAGAAGTTGTCACACTTCTATAAAAAGTCTTCAAGGAAATGAATCCCCTGAATTCCCTTCCAAATGCCCTATCTGCGTAATTTAACTCCATCCAGTGGTTCCACTGAGATGCCAAAATGCCCCAGGAGGATTTCCACCTATGTCCCAACCTGCAGGGAGTTGGGTGCACTTAATATCCGAGTCAGCAGAGAGGCTCATGCGGAAAAATGACGGCTGGTAGAGCCTGTCCTCCAGCTCAGAAGGATTCTGAATTTAATCCGCTGAGGTATCAGTATCTTTAAGCATCTGAATTCCCTTGGTGCAGCAGGATGCTTTTGTCACTTCGTACGCAAATGGGATGGAGGAGGGAGAAGGGAGTGTTGTTTATTTGCTTTTGGTTTTAATCTACCAGTATCTTCTCCTTTGATTGCAACACAATGTTCTGGGATCTGAGCTGCAAACATTATGATATGTAATTTTAAACACTTCATCCATTTTTTACACTCGGAACGTAAAGTGCCATTTGCAGTAATGGATCACAATCTCACAGTGTGTTATACAGATGCACTACAAAAAGCATCACTTTGTTTCTCATCGATGTGACAAGAAAAGGTAATAACAATAGGATCTGGCTTCTCTATGATTCAAAGGCAACAAGTACTGTCTCTCTTCTTCCATCTGTGTATTCCAGAGTTGAAAATTAGATGTTCTGGGACCAAAAATGGTGTCAAAGGTAGTAAGAGCTCTGCAGGCAAACAGAGTTTCTGTTAAAGGATGAGTCGGTAATCTGCATAGGAATAGCAGAAGGAGGGGGCTGAGATATTGATGACTCCATTATCTTTGTGAAAAGCCGCTTCCAGTCTGCTTTCGGTGTCTGAAAAGAAACCTTTGAATGCACACAAGTAAATTCCCAAATTCTCCAGATTCTTTTGTCTAGATTAGATGACAGAGCAGATTTTATCTAATTGTTTTGTCCCTCTAAGGAAAAGTTGAAGAAGGAATTTAAAAAAAAAAACCACATTAACACAAGAGGGACTTGCTACATTAGTACAAACGAGGACTACTAGTGCAGTAAACAAAAAAGCAGCCAGAAATAGAGACAGGTATTCATTATTAATGCATTTTTTATTAATATAAAAAGTTGCAACAGGACGCTGATAGGGATGGAAAAGGGTGGGAAGGTCTATGTGTCTCTGGTTCTGATGGAGTGCTGATATGGAAAATGGATGTTACGTTTTTGCAAAACACTAAAAAGAATATTGGTGTTGAAAAAGACTCCACATGGGAATCTGGGTGTGGAATGGATCATGAATTCTTTATTATCATCGTTTAACATTTCTTAAAAAATCATTGTTACTAGATAGTATTCTCCTAGTAGCACTAACCACAATGGGAACGCGCTCCGTGTGTGTGCATGCCCTACTAGAAGAGCTGCTTTCCAGGTTTTGGCCAGAAGAGGGGAGGGTTCCGAGTGCCCGGGCCAGGTGAGGCAGGAGCTCAGGCAGGTCCCAGGCGGTGGGTGACTGCTGATGGGGACTCCCAGCCCGCGGCTGGCTGCCAGCTGTTCTCGGGTTCATGTGAGGAACAGCTGTGGCTACAGCTAAGCTTTGAGTTTCTTTGGGATTAGCAGGATTCTATAACCACAGAATCACCGGGCTTGGCAGGGACCTCTGGAGATCATCTAGTCCAGCCCCACTGCCAGAGCGGGGTCACCCAGAGCAGGGGGCACAGGGTGGCGTCCAGGCGGGTTGGGAATGTCTCCAGAGTGGGAGACTCCACCACCTCTCTGGGCAGCCTGTGCCAGGGCTCTGCCACCCTCAAAGGAAGGAAGTTCCTCCTCATGTTCACATGGATCTTCCTATGTTCAAGTTCGTGCCTGTTACCTCTTGTCCTATCACTATCAAGATGAAGGAAGGAGGAGACTAATATGTTCTTTGTTGGTTTTTCTTGTATGGATTGGAAATTAGGAGAAAACGCAGTAAAATAGCTCTCCACCATGAGACTGACAGCTTTCTTCAGGCAGACCTTGGGCTCCTCACTCCCTTCGCTCTGATAGAACACTTGCAGAGGTTCTTGGGCTGCTCTGCAGTCCTGTATCCTCCACACTCTGGGCTAATACTGCTACAGGAAGGGAACAGTTGTTGCCTAAAGAAGAGAGAGCTTGCCATCTTTTCGGCTGTTTTTATTTTTTCTTTTTCTTTCCCTCTGCTTAAGAAAACAAAAGCTATGGACCTATTCCTTAATTCACTACATAAGCAAGATACTGCTGATCGGTTTAGGGTTCATACGGAAGAACTGTTGAGCTTTGAGAAAATGAATATTTTTTCAATCTTTTCAAAGACTTAGTTTGCTGAACATCTGTTTCTTATAAATATTCTAGAAAATTAATTTATTGTCAGAAACATTTGGGTAAACAGTGAGCCTTAAGCAACTACTAAAATATGTCTGTGGAAAGGTAGAATTCAAATTTACGATATTATTTATGCTGGAAATATAACTCCAAGATTTACAGTCATCCATCTGGGAAAACAGCATGCTTAATCTAAACAGCTCAAATATTGAGCACTCGTAATTCACAGGCTAAAATAAAATAAAAAGTGTCTTTTTTTGCAGATATTGCTCATCAGATCCATTGCATCTTGCTATGCGGCAGGAGAGCACGGGGATTGTGGGGCACCAAGATTAATATGACAGCTCTGTGTATAATACCAGGTTGGAAGGGACCTCAAGGATCATCTGGTCCAAACTTTCTTGCACAGCCTGGACAAAATGGCCCAGCACCCTGTCCAGCTGTTCCACAAGACCAAGTGCAAGGTCCTGCACGTGGGTCGGGGCAATTCCATGCAGAAATCCAGGCTGGGCAGAGAACGGACGGAGAGCAGCCCTGAGGAGGAGGAGTTGGGGGTGTTGGTGGATGAGAACCAGTTTGAGGCCCTTCAGACCACTACAAGCTTTGAACTGACTTCATTAAGTAGTTATCACTTCCTCGTAGTGTGTGCAGAAATGCAGAATACATGTATGCACATTGCATATTGCAATGCATTTATGTTACATATGGATACATTCAACAGTAAAGTGGACCTGTATTATTTAATAATGTTGATAATAACTGAAAGATTTATGTCAGTATCACCCAACTACACTTACTGCCTTTTTTTTATATTTTTGAGGCTGGGAATTGAGGAGAACCAATGAACCAGCTGAATCGGTTCCTCTGCTGTGTACAGTCTAGTTTGAGATATCTCCATTGATACTGTCTCTGCTCCAAAGGCCTATTTCATGTTCAAATACTTCTCAGCTTACTATTTTTATGCCTTTCCTTTATTTTTCACCCTAGCGGTACTCTGAGTGGTAGTTCATTCATTTTAATTTAATCCTGTTCTGTTCCTTGTATCCCTCTGTTTGTCACTTATTCAAGCTATATTTTGTGCCGCTCGTGTTCTGGCAACTATTACAGTCATCCTGCAGAGATCGAACTGGTGTACAGCTCAGTCTATGGCTCTGCACACTGGTTTAAATCACTTCCACAGGTCTTGTAGCTACGGTTAGTAGCAACACTACTAAGACCTCTGGCAGGCAGCAGTCACTGCAGGATTTTTGTTGGTGCTCGTAGCAAAAAAATGAGAAACTGTGACAAATGACAGCGTTGAGAATGTAAAAATTAGGTGGTGTCAAATTTGAACGTGCAGTTTTCACCTTTGACGAAGGCGAAAACTGTTCTGGTTTTTTTTTTTTTTAGTCTTTTTCATATGCAACTGTGGAAGCATCGTCCACAAGAATTTTTGAAACTCGTTTTATTAAACTGTCCTGCAACTAGGTTCTTCATTAATCTGCCTCCCACATTGTTCTTCTGTATTTTTAATGCAGAAATGCTAAATCCTCTTCCCCTCTCTGTAAATTATTTCCAGCTGCATTTCCTTTATTCTTGCCTGCTGAATTTTTAGTTTCTCCTTAGTTTACCTCAGGTTAGTGACTATTAGATGCTGATCTACCTCCTTACTTCAAGGTTTTTAATATTGTATAATACACAATGGAGACTTTTTTTCGTTAAGTATATAAGGTACCTTTCCATAAAGTAGAAGATCAATAAAAAAGGAATCTGCAGAATATTTTCAGCTTATATTTCACAAATAAAACATTGATGCTCCCTTTTAAGTTGGCAATCACTCATCCAGCAGGTTTCACAGACAGTAACAGTTCGTTAGTAATTTCGGGAGGGGAAGATGTATGATGTTGTAAATATTTAAAATCAAATTTGAAAAAAAGGACAGAGATGAATGCGATCAGAGTAACACAATGCTGAAGGCAACATTTTCAAAGCAACTCGGTAGATACTGTTTTCCCTTGTAGGTGGCAGTGTTGAAAAGGAAGTTAAACTGGATCTGGTGCAGGGAATGAAAACTCACACAAAGTTGGAATCGGAAGAACAGAATAACCGCTACCAGATCCAGACGGGATGAATAAAGCTGTGCTAGAGATTAGCACTTTCTAATTTTAGCCAAAGGTGGATTTTCTTTTAATCAAGAAAAATGGGGTAGAAGTTGAATAGATCCCCTCAAACGTGGCCCTGTGCACAGTCATACTGCAGGAACCATCCACGTTAGGGTGGGTGAAAGAGCTGTCAGTTTGATTTTTTCGCTTCGGAATCGTGAACGTGAGAGTACTTCCAAAAAAACCCTCTCACTTCTGCTCTTTGACAAAGGAAGTATTTAGTATCCTTAATCATGTATTTCTATGATACGTAGCACAGAGAATCTCATTTACAATACGCTTGTTAGACTTTTATTCTATGCCCCGCTCTAATTGCAAAGACGCTGCCCTGTGGCCGGCTTGGGCGGTTACGCTGCTTATTGCTGAACTCTGGAAAATGCTCTGAGGAACGGAGGGTCTGTAAAAACAAGCAGCAATTGCTGATAAGGGCTATGGATTTGGTTTTTTTCTTGATACAGCAATTTGAATGGTGAGCGCAAACATCACAGAGTAAATAGCAAATCCGTGTCTTTTAGCGACCAAGTTATTTTGAATCGCTTTCCAGCATTCGGTTGGTGCCCTTCGTTTGTTGCCAGGAGATGCCATACCTGGAGGTCTTTGATGCTATTATAAGTCGATGTTAAATTAATAAATTAAGAGGCACAAACAAAAAAGCTTGAACATTTTCATTATCCACTGTACCTAACCAGCAGTAGAAATATTCAAATCATTTGTAGTGCACCCTGACCTTAGAAACAGTCCAAGAAAGACAAAGAACTAGGTGTCCTGGTTTGAGCGACACAGGAGTAATTTCTCTTTCAGTAATTTTACTTTTTAGTAAGGTCTCTTCTAATGTTTGGGAAAACAGCATTTTTTAGAAGACTCTAGTGTTGGAATTTGTGAAAATATTTACTTTATAGACAGCTCTGGTTGGTGGGTTTCAAGGTCTCAGTGTTTTTGAGCTTGTCAGTTGCAGAGACGAGGAGGATCGAGAGCTGGGTGCTTGCCCCACGCGGGCCAACAGGATGATTTCATACCATAAACGCCATATTCAGTATAAATGCGAAAGTTTGCCGAGGAGTGTTTTTTCTCTCTCCCTTGGTGGCTGCAATCCAGAGAAATTCTTGCCCTGGTGCCGGACCCCTGAGCCCTTCCCTTCCTCCCATGGCCATGGCACTCGCAGTGTCCGACGTTTGCTGTCCCTTGCTGGGAGTGCACGGCTCCCTACGGATAGAATTCGCTGAGTACAATCCTCATATATCTTATTTTTGGTATCTGGATCAATATTGATTCATTAGTATTATTAATGCTAATTATTTAGTATTATTCTATCAAATCAGTTTCTTTTTCAACCCTCAGGTTTCCTTGTTTTTTCCCTATTCCTCTCCTTGAGTGGGGAGGGTTCATCGGGTGATAGAATAATGGTCTAAATGACTATAAATTGTTGTAGCGCTGAAACAAGAATAAAGTGAATAATCAAATTACAGGGTATCGCCTGCAATACTTGCATCAGTCTTGTAGCTCCAGACTGTACTTATTTTTTGAAATTAAAAATAACTTGTATATGGAGCATCCTCTACAATATTGCTGTTCAAAGACACAAACGTGGACGGGTTGGGGTTTTGTTTTGGGTGGGGTTTTTTTTGGTTTTTTGTTATTTTTAGCAATGGTATTTATAAGGATTGCACAAGGCCTGCTTTCTTGCTTTTCTCTTGCTGCATTTCTGTGCTGTAGGACCATGGGAAAATTCAAATTGGAAAGGGACCTCAGGAAGTCTCTAGCCCAACCTGTGGCTCGGAGCAGAGTCAGTTGTGGGCTTAGACCTGGTTCCTCGAGGGTCTGTCCAGTTGGGGCTTGAAAATCCCCAAGGATGGGGACTGCACAGCCTCTGCGGTGCAACCTGTGCCCTTTCTCAACCGTACTGGGTTCCCTCAGTCCTGGGCTTCTGCTCCCAAAGGCCATGGTGCTGTTGGCTCGTGCTCCCCAGCAGGTCAGTCCCCAGCCAAAATCCCTTTTTAATATTTTTTCTGGAATTTAGGATGTCAAAATAGTTTAGATGCTAAACAGATATTTGGCAAGCACCAGTTTGAATAGATCTATATTTAATTTTCTACTTCCAGAAAATGAAAATCAAAGTGTAAATTTTAAAATCTCCGGCTTCACGTTAGTTGGAATACAACATAATCAAAATATTTTTAGACTGACCCATCCTTTACTGTTGCATTTAAATAAAAGAAGAAATCCAAATAAGGTGTGTTCATCACTACTCTTTTGCTTTATTATTTGTCATATATTTTTAATACATAAGTGACATCTGATGTATTACTTAATCAAGAGAAAAAGAATTATACCTTGCACATAATCAGTTATTTTTGCCATATCAAAAAAATTAGACTAACAGATGAGGAAAATAAATAAGATGAACTTTAAAAATGAAAATGCTTAGCCTTTGGAATTTTAGTTGACAGCTTTTGAAAATTAAATTATAAGTCAAGTACTGATAGGTTTGATATCTTCTTTGCAGCTTTGCAGATGATGTATTGCAGCTTTAATGGAATATCATTTATCATCTGATAATAACAAATGTAGTATTTCTGAGCTTGTCATCTCTTCTGTGATGACAAATAGTCCAACTTGTAGCAGTGATAATGGGATTTTATAATGATCTTTCCAAACCAACTCTGCTCTAGTGCAAGCTATTTTACTTTAAATCTCAAAATGCCTATTAAAGGTAGATTACAGTAGTTAAGCTTTTGAGAGCTGCTGGTGTATATAAGCTTCTGTGCTACAAAAGTTGCATTTACCTCATTTATTTTAAAGTTTGGTCCATTGCATTTTGGTGGGTTTATAGTAAAAGTTGTCTAGATTTACTAAGCGGTATCTTTATCACAATTTTCTTTGTAACAAGACTCATATGTAACAGCCTGGCAGCAGACCTTTATACCAATGTAACTAGCTTTATGCCAACGAATGAGAAGAAACAGTGCAGCTCAGTGTTATTCTGAAAAAAGTGGCCAGTTACCTTTTGAAATTCTATCAAATTATTTTTATTCACATCATTTAATACCTTCAAATGAAAGTCTTTTTTACTTGGTTGTATTGCTTTTATCGTAAGCCGTAAGCAACTTTCATTAGTGATGTTGAATTCCGTAATACAGCTACCTTGGTGCGTCTGTCCAAATCACTGGATTTTTTTGAAAGCATCCCTGTGTTTTCAGGGACAGAGTTTTCATTTACTCGAGCTCGGCAGTTAGAACATTTGAGCTGCTCTTCAAGAGAATGACTGAAAAAGGAGGGATGGTCAAGAAAAATGGGATTTGTTACATAAAATGCGTTAAAAAAATAACTAACTATAGCATCTACTTCTTGCAGAAAAGTATCTTCAAGGATGCTGAAGTAATTTAAAGTACCCTAGTATTCCGATATGAAATGCAACCTTGATGCAAGGAATTTTAACAGAATTTGATCAGGTTGTCCAGATGTTTTGCCATTAAATACTTAAATAGGGCAATTTGAAACATGTGTGATCATAAATAGACTCTGCCAATCTGAAAATATTAAAAACTCGGTCTGAGCTAGTTCTGTCTCTTTCGTTCCGTTCTCTTCTCTCCCATGAACATTATTCAAACAAAGCTTATTTCAAATGGACATGCATGATAAGTTTAGGGATAGATTTGAACTTTATTTATAAAAAAATGAAAATTTTACTTCCTCTTTCTACAATGTAGTTCATTAGTGCATCCCAACGGCCGGCTGGAGCCCTGTTGGGGATTCACAGTTCAGGACCTTTCTCCCTGGAAATACTGGAATACTAATGGCTGTAATACTGCCCTCGAAGCACCTAAACAAAACGCTGCTCAGTGTGCAGCAGTTTGGATTTTGCATCCACGTCTTGCTGACAATTACGAAGCAATACACATTTTATGCAAGTCTAATTCAAGACCTAAACCAACCTACAACCACATCAAAACATATCTGTAACGTGCTTCATGATCTACAGTGTTTTACTGTTGATGTTTCCAGATAACATTAAATCTTAAATAAAATTTATCCAAATTATTCTTTCTTATTACTACTTTCATGAACAGTTGTTGAAATTTCCAAAGGGATACCTTGTAATTATGAATTCACAGAAAAGTCTGCTGAAATATGGCCAGTGACGACTTTAAATTCTCAGATTACGGTGAATCAAGGGTTTTAATCATCTTTAATCTAGTGATTTCTTTCAAGTCTCTTACACCCTGTTCTTGTGAAAGTGAAGACCAAGTAATTCTATATTCTGTGTCTACGTGACCGAGTATATGAATAATATACATAACATCAAATATTCAATACTTTCAGTTGAACACAATTTATGCTATTGAACTCCATCCATGTTTTAATGTAAACTCAATTTTTGAAATTATAAACCAAACTATAAAATATATATCACCTTATGAACAATTCATAAGGAGAAAAAATGTCGCTTGCAAATACGGTTTGAATGTTTTACTCAGACATCATAAAGGCAAAATAAGAGCATGCTTAGAAATGAAGTAGAGACTTAAGAAAACAAAAATTCTTCCTCTCTTTCTGTCAAGTACACCAAAACTTAGCATACTGGACTTTTTCCTCTTCAGTATCTAAGTAGTGACATAAAATCTGAAGATGAGGGGAATTGACTTGCAGATAAAAGATAAAAAAAGCTGAAAGTGTAGAGCTTGCCTAAGCAGTGATAAAGCGAGGGCACGATAACCATCTTCGAGTATATGAAGAGTGTTAACACCAAGGCAGGAGAGGAATTGCTCAGTGAGCGAGGGTATAGCTAGAAGTTACAGGAGGATATTAAAAAAGGTAAAGTTTTGGTTGATTATCAGTAAGAAGCTTCTGACAGCGTTATATATCAGCTGTGGGAAAGTGTCTGACGTGATCTCCCTTGGGATACCGTTAGCTAGAGTGGACAATCCAAGAAATGATTTAGGAATAATCTTCCACTTGTAGTAAGGCACTGGGCCAAAACCTGGTATGTTGGGTTTTGGGGGTTTTCTTGGGTTTTTTTTTTTTTTTTTTTACATTTTCAAATTTTCTGACTCTTGGTTTCTAAATGTAATTCTTGCTGGTAGGAAAAAAAAAAAATAAATCACATGATTTTATATCAACATAACCACTTCTATTATCTAAGAACAGATCTATCGACCGGTGCAAAAGCCTGCAGATGAATACGAGTGCCCAGAGTTTCCTACCACGTTACAGCCTTGAAACAAATGACTGATGTCCAGCGCTAATCATTTGCCTTCTGTCAGTTCAGTTGCACATTCCTCTTTTAATGTGATCTAACCCCTGCAGCAACCGAGATAGTGTACATCACTGCCGTAGTCAGACTTCCATTCATCACCGGAGAAAAAAGCCACCACCACCTCCTCCTCTCCTGACCTCCCTCCTCCAGCGTTGCAGATACTTCAGCCAGCCTAAAAGGCTGCGATAGAAATTAATAAAAGCAGTCTAAAGTGGGTGGGTTTTTGCTTGGTTGGGTTTTTTTTATTCTTGAGATTTTACTTGGAGTGCAACCCATGGAAATTAGTCTTTGGCATTGCGTCTTTGGGAGGTTTCTGTGTTAAAGGAACACTGACTGAAGACTTACAGCACTGTGTAAACATACTTCTAGTTCTGGTGACTTCAGTGGTATTCTGAGGTAGGCCAGCTAGGAACCTGCCTCAAAAACCTGGTCTTCATTTACCCTGTCCACATAGGTGACAATTTCTAAATGTGCAAGTCTGGATTTTGTAGAAACAAATATATAAGAATAAAAGGAAACAAAAGCAAACCCCCAAAAAACTAGGAAAAGAGCACATGGCGATAACATACTAAATTCTTCTGTACGCAGTCACAGCAGAGTATTTTCTGAAAATGTTTGACCATATCTATTGAATCCAAAATCTAAATACTGAGTCCTGATCTCCTGCCAAGCACTGCAGGAAAACAGAACTGAAATCTTAACTAATTTCCGCCTCCTTTTCTGGCAATATCAGAAAACCATAGGTAGGAAGCAGTAGCTCAACTTTCTTTAAATAAGCTGTTCCTTAAAAAAAAATCTCTTTTCTATGTAGTATGTTTCGTTCTATTCCATCATGTCTTGAGTTATCCTCCACAGTGGATAATTTTGAAATTTGCGAGCTGTATTTTCTTATAATACTGCGTTCGTAATAATTGTTGAGGTTAATGAAAAAATACATGAAAATTATTGAAGTTATGAGACAAGAATGTGATTTAAGAGCACATAATGTTTTTACACCTTGGAGGGTAAAAATTTCTACGACTTAATCTTCACGATCACAAAGTCGTCATGTCCAGGCTGTAGATTTGTTTTTGCCCGTGCTTGAAGTGAGCTCTTCTGAATGTAGACTCCCACCAGTGTTCAGACTCAACTGTTCTCTAACTTTGTGAGGTCTCTTCTAGAGCTTAACTGTCTGTTAAGAAATTATTGGCTAACTTAATAAAAATGAAATGGCAGATTTGTGTATGTGACAGGCTTTATGAAGGATTATGTCTTAAACTGCAATTTTCAATTTGACAAGCTCTATTAAACATAAAATTGAATGTCATATGTAATGGACATACGATTACATTTTACTATTAAAATTATCTGTGAGAGAAAATTAAATTTCTTTTAACTGAAATATATACAAAATTAAATACCAGCTGGCTTGATTAAAATAAGTATATGTGATAGTCTTTCCTTAACTTATCAAAGAGGGGATTTTCTATGCATGCAGATGCTTAGAGCTGCTGAATAATGACCAGAGTCATTAATAAATTGTAATATGACTTAAAACACTACTGTGTTAATGCCCATTTTATCAGGTTTTTGATTAAAAAAAATTAAATTGATAGAGTTTTGCTCATGAGTTGATTGTAAATACAACTTTTCTCCTTCTAGCAGATACGGATTTCTATTCAAGTTGCTTCCCCACAAAACAATATTTATCTAGAGGAGAAGTAGGATAATTTATAATATCGGTTAGTCCAACCAGGAAACAAATTATACTACGTGATTGATTATGCAGTTTAAGAATCAAATATGCAAAAAGTGTTTGTCTGCTGACAGTTCACAAGTCATCTGCAGATGGGAAATAATTTTCGCCGTAACTGGGACAATTTTAATGAGTGAATAATACGCTAAAACCCTGGAAGAAAATTACGAGTGGGAAAATCACAGTGCTGATTTTCCAAACGGGTTGTTACAAAGTGCTTGTCTGTGTTATCCGGGGAGCTGTAGAGTGGTTGTCTCCACCCTGACGCGCTCTGGGGGTCTTCCAAGTTAAATATACTCATCTCTCTACAGCTTCTGTGCTTAGGGGCTGGAACAAATCGCGTCTGTTCGGGACTAGGCATAAAGCCCAGCGGGCTAGAGGGCTACTTAAGAGTTACCGAGTACCTGGCGACGTAGTCGGAGCCAGATTCTACGTGACAGCTTGCCTTTAGCAGCAAAGGACCCGTAATAAGGCCATTAGGTCGTCTGCATCTACACCGCTAACCCGCCTTGGAGAAGGCGTGGATCTGGGGAGAAACGTGGTTTGTGGTGCTCGGCTTTGGTTGGTGGTTTCCTTGGGTTTGGTTTTGTTTGGGTTTTGTTTTTTTTTTTTTTTTAAGTATATTGCTATCTGGTATGAGATCAAAAGACGTTTCCCAATGCCAGATCCGGTTTGCTGTTTTAGGGCTGGATGAAGATGTGTAGGGCTGGGGTTGAGGAGGCAGAAACGTCTGTCAGAACTTTCCGTACTTGCAGGTGCCGCTTTGCCTGGGTTTGCGCTTCCTTTTCTAAAAAATATCCTCATACACTTGGAAAAAAAAGAGAGGTATGGCATGTTTCTACAAAACTCGGGTCTTCAGGTCCTAAAAACTGCTTTTCCTGGTTACCTGAATGGGGCTTTGGTGGGTAGTACTGTGGGAGGGAGATGGGTGAGAGTCATCTCAGTGATTTCTAACCATGCTTCAAAATTCCGCTGGGAATTTGCCTTGCTCACGCGTTGATTTCTTCATTTATTTGTAGGCTTGCAAGTCTCTTTAGTCAACCTTAAAAAAGGGCTATAATTCTCTGGATTAACAAGAGATAATGTAAGCAAGGCTACAAATAATGATTCTTGAAGTGTTGTTTTTTGCGGTGGTGTCTGTCTTTGCGGGTTTTTGAAGTGGGTTTTTTGCTGTTGTTTGGTTTGGGCATTTAGCGGGGTTTTTGTTTGGTTTTGGTTTGTTCATTGGTTTGCAGATTTTTAAAGGTAACTTTAAAAAAGCTGTGTATAAGAGAATGGCAAATTAAAGGAATCTTTTTCTGATGCGTAAGGGGGGACTCTACTACTCCTCGTTAAAAAAGTAATACTGAATAGAGAATGAACTATGGATTCCTTTCACCTGTCCATCCTGTTCACTCATCGTAGTGTAAAAAGCCGTAACATAGACTCTATATTAAATACAATTAAGTCTCTGATTTGTATTCATGTACACCTGAAATAAAGTCACAGGGTTCAAAGGTCAGGCTTGGATACACTCAGAGCAGAACTTCCCGGGCAGATGATGCTGGTACTACATCAAGCGAACAATATTTTTATTGTTTGCATGAATCATACCTGTGACTGGGATGCCTCCAGGCTGCATATTCCTAGCACATCTGTGCATTCAGAGGATTCTTAAAGTACATTTGAGCAAACAAGCTACCTACTGTTCCTGTTCATCATGTCCCTTATCTTAATAAATAATGAAGGTGCCATGGGCTGACAATGAAATATTTTGAAAATAGTTTTAATGTATAGCTGGCAGAGAACCTGTTGGGCATTGATAAATTGCACAAGGGGAGAGGATGAGAAATGTGTAAAATATTAATGGTCTGCTTCTGTAGGCAGTAAAGCTGAATATACCTGTGTCTTACGTAAAGTCTCGTGCTGCCCGCGTACAGGGAACGTTTCCTACCGACGCGCAGGGTTCAGGTGTTGCAAGCAGAGCTCAAACCACTGGTGAGAACGGTACAAGGGACACGAAACACAGTGCCTGAAGATTCATCTGCAATTACTGCAGCATGTGGCCCAGGGGGTAAAGCCATCCCTGTGGTGAAGGAGGGGTAGAAGGAGTTCCTGGCTTGCAAGGAGAGGAGTGAATTTATAAGGAATCCCCTGTTCCTCAGTGCTCGGGGTCCTCGTTATGCCCTGGGTGCTTGGGTGACTCTTTGCTAACGGCTCTTGGATGGCGCTGCCTGGAGGGTTAGTGTGTGGGGCAATATATGTGAAGTATGGGGAGATACAGAGGGTATGTTGTCCCAAGTCCTAGTGTGGACTATCCATAAGGAAGGATGGGCTCACAGCCCTTCTTCCTCATCTTCTTCCGAGGCCAGGAGCTCTGTTATTTTCCTTTACCCTAAAAATCAGCATACTGTTACCGGGTGAAAACAACTTCTCTCACATTTTTGTCTTCATTTGGAGCAATAGCTAAATACTACAATTCTATCCCAGGAGGTACCTTCTATAAAATTATTGTCCAGTGCTCCTATAAAACCATTAGACATTTAGTTACAAACTGCTAGGAAAGCTGCCTTTTATGCAGTGATTTGGCAATGTTATTGCTCTTCTAGAAACACTAGTTTTGAGAGGAACTCTCTCTCAAGCTGGCAGATGCTCTGATACAGATATTTTATTATACATCAAATGTAAGTGTCTGCAGCAAAGTGCTACTTGAATTCAGCAAATCAAGATTTCTGTGATGTCTGTGTTGCACAAAATAAATTCCTTTAAGAGATTGCAAAATTATTGGGTAAAATATATTCTGACTGGAAAATGGATGATGGAGCAATGAATTAAAGTGGCAACATAGCAGCGTGATTTCAGCTCCCTCTTGATGATGGTCTTTATTTCTGGATAATTCTGAAGTTAAACTAAAGCTGCAAATGTTAGTTTCAGTGAGAAAGATAAGCACGTATATGAGGAGTACGTATCACTAGAGAGTTTGATTTTTGTAGTAACTTCTAGAAGAAAACTCAAAATACTGCCTTAGCAGGGCTATACATGCAAAGGAGAGTCAACCCGAGACCCAGCTGCTGGCACACTGCGCACCTCGGCAGCCCTCTCGCCACCGGAGAGCCATCCGTCACACAGCATCTGCCCTGAGTGACAAGATGGAAAGTGTCACTCCTCTGTCCGTGACACGTAGTTCATAGAACTAAACACTTTTTAAAAATTTTGCTTTTGGGGTTACACCACAACATACAATTTCTCTTTAGGGAACAGTATTGTATTTAGGCACAAACCAAGAGTAACTGCGATTTGAAGTACAAGTCCGATTTTTGTTTTTTCAGGTGTGTTTTCTGTATTCCAGATTCTGTTCAAATTGCTTACTAATATCTGAAATCAACGTAATCTTCATTAAAATTATCTGTTTCAAAGTAAAATCTCCATAGTTGCCTTAGCTCTGAAACTCGGCTCATAGTTTTATCCGCTTCCAACTGTTCTCATCACACAACCTGAATTTAATTTTAATAAGAAACGGACAGGTGTATAATCCATAACAATCCAATATTCTGTATCTGAGTATATCCTACATTATCTCTGCTATTGAATTACTTCACTATGGAGCATAATTATCTGTGCAGGCAAATTCTTATTTAATTTCATTGAAAATTATGTAATGATTTTCCGTACATCGTGCCGTAACCTTGCAGCTGGATCAACACGATGGACTATCAAGACTTCTTTAGGGACGTAATGCACTGTTGGGTCAATAGTCCATGAACAAAGAAGGATTTACACAATAATCTATAATGGCTCTTTAGGAGCTGTTATGGTCTATCAGGATAAAAATCAGGTAGATAAGACGTATAAAATGCATACTTGCTTGTGGCGAGCAAGCATTTGACTGCTTAAATTCTAGTCCTTTAAAGGTCAAATTAGATTCTTTTAACATTTTGAATGCAAGTTTACCTGTGAGAAGATTTAAGTCTGCTTGCTTAATTGCATGCTTCGCAATAAAAGTGAAATTCATTAAAATACACAGCAGGTTTATGAAAAAAAAAAAAATAAAAAAAATCTATTTTTAAGCTATCAATACTTCCTTTTTAAAATAGTTTGCGATGATTAATTTCTGTCATCCTCTCTGCCTCGGTGGCCAGTGAATTTCAGAAAGGGGACTCTGTGACCCTGAGCCAGCGGCCCTGAAGGGCAGGGGGTCTCCCAGGAGGCAACATCTCGGCTCTGGAGCAGGATTTGGTTATTCAACACGCCTCTGGCTCCACTGCCACTGCTTCCTCTGACATTGTCCTGGGTGCAGGTGTCCCTAGAAAGCCGTTTATAGCCTCAGGCGGCAGTAGAATTGGCCAGAAAAATACTTATTTCAACTTGTCTCCATGAAATTATATTCTCTAGTCTTACATCTTAAAAGAAAGAAATCTATTTCTCGGCAGATTTGTTTTTTCAAGCTTGTACTGTGTCGGACAACACTGCAATAGTTGCATTTCAATCGCTGCAAAGGAAAAGCGAGGATTTTATTTAATTTTAATTTAAGAATTTTCCTATGAATAGGATAGTATCTTCTCACTGCTCTTACATGTAGCACTACTTTTTTGGTGTTGGGGCTCAATGTAGACGTTAGGAAAGTTGAATTTAATTTAAAACATTAGAAATCCCTTCAAAGTGACGAGCTGGAACCAATCTTTCAAGATTTCATAAAGCAATGCAAACCCCCTGTGATGGTTTTGCAGCAGAGGGCAGCAGAGCAGCGAGCATCCCCCGCGCCGCAGCCTGGGAGTGTTGACATGGGGCTGGGCAATTGGGTAATTTTTGATATTGTCCTGACACATAAACACCTAGGGTCAGGTTTTCAAAGGTTATTTGCACACTAAAAGAGGAATTAGCAAAATGAACTTACATGCCAAAAGTAATTTTGAATATTCTAAAAAGACTAAAGTCCTATGAAAAGATTGGCTTTAGACAGAAAAAGCCCTTGCTGGCATTAATGTGCGGATGGAAATTAAAACGTGTTCAAAAGAAATGAGACAAAATGACTTCTGGGAAAGCGCAGACATCAAAATATAAAATTACGCCATTACAAGGAAGTGTCCCATTATTTGCACGCATCAGGCCACATTACCTCAGACACAACCCCCCCCATTTTTTTTTCTATTTAATATTTGCTTGCAGCGTAATACCTAAACTCCTGATGTTAATATGAAGAGTAACTGTGGTGCATTATATATTGTTGTGTTTGTTATTGTGCAATTTACTTTTAAGTCATTACTCTACCTTGTACATAAAAAAGTCAGCAAATTATCGGAGTTTATTCCATTGACTTTCTCACACCTTGAGAAATAGCCCATTTGTATTATCACAGTTTGATATATTTCCCATTTACTGAGCTTCTTTGGCAAGCTGGCATTTTAATTTAATTATACTTTTTTGCTAATGGTCTTTATTTTTCAGTGTCTCTGTGGTAAAATGCCTTTAAGGTTTGGGATTTTTTTATTTCTTTTTTTTTTTTTTCCCCCCCTCCCCTTTTGGCATGCTCTAGTGTAAATTTATAAACTGACAAAATTCAGTGTAAAATTCAAAGAGGTGAAATTAAGGAATCTGTTAAGAAATCCTACGCTTAAACAATTAAGCAATTCTTCACTTTGAGAATGTGATTTCTGAATGTGTTTAGCGTCGTACACCCCTAATTAGAACCTGCGATGCAAAGAGAGTGTAGCAGGTATAACACAGGCATTTTGGAGGTTTCATGCAGTTTCATGTGTGTGTTGTCTAAAAAGCCTTGTTATGGGACTCAGCCTTAGACCACTGAACTCAATGGGAGCTTTGCTCTGTTTTGTTTGTGGGCAGATACTTAATACATCCTTCGTGTCAATTAAAACTACCTTTGAGAATAAAATACTTGTAGTTACAATAATCCTCCGATACGTGTTTGGTGTCAGTGTAAAATTCCATTTAATACATGAATTTACTGGGTTTCACTCTGTAGTCCTTTTTGCAACTTCTGCTAGCTCCTTGCCTCCAGAAAGGTGGTACGTACACATCCTGCTAATCCTTTTAGCATCCTCGTGTTTGCACCGTCACCTTCCTAATAGCCTGCAGGAACTGCTGGGTCTCTTTTCCTGGAACATTAACAGAAGTTTGTGGTGTGATTGCTAACTGTTTGCTTTGGCACCTCCTAGGAGCCAGAGAGAAGAGGGCAGGAATTTTTCGGTGGCAGGGACGTTGCGCACTGGGGTGTGAATTAGGAGATCAAAACACAGCTAAACAAATGGGGCCCGTGCTGTAGGGACGATGGAAAACCAGGAGTGGACATAGCACACCTCACCTCGCCGCAATTACAGCTTGACTGAAGCACTAAAAACATTCCAGAGAGGGGAAAGCTGTGGTATGGAGAAAATGTACTGCAAATGTGTGACTTTTTTGAATTAGCGCCTTATGAAAACAAGAGTTAGTGACACTAGGCCTACCTCTGTCTTCTGCATAGCCAATAAATCAGTATGGCTGGGATTAAAATTCCACCTTTGATATGAAAAGACAAAATAAGAAACCACACTCTTAGTCCTGACAGCAAAGCTCTCCGATTTCATAGAGTCATAGAATTATAGAGTCACTTGGGTTGGAAGAGACCTTCAAGATCATCGAGTCCAACCATAAACCTACACTGCCAAAACCACCCCTGACCCATGTCCCTCAGCACCACGTCTGCCCGGCTTTTAAATACCTCCAGGGGCGGCGATTCCACCACCTCCCTGGGCAGCCTGTGCCAATGCTTGATAACCCTTTCCGTAAAGGAGTTTTTCCTAATATCCAACCTAAACCTCCCCTGGCACAACTTGAGGCCATTTCCTCTTGCCCTATCGATTTCTCGCGAAGAAGGGGCTGCTTTGCAAGGGCATGCCTGTGTGCCCTCTTCGGCATTGCTTGCCTTAACTGGAGTAGACGTTCAGAGACAATTGACGACCTCCTCCTCTGCTGAATTCCCAGTAAACTCTTCCTGGTTACGCTTCTGCCATTAGATCTCTGTCCGCAACACTTGCGCTTTTTACTTTGTGCTTTACGCTTCTCAATTTTGACATTTTCTGTCTTTGTCTATGTTCATACACGCTGTTGGACTTCTCACGGCTTGTTGTTAGACCCACACCTGCAATGGCAGTGTCGCACACGAAGGCGTGTGTTAGACACAACCAGCCCTCAACCGTGTATTTGCTGACTCTGTTTGCGTCGAGTTTCTGCTCGCTGGGGTAAGGATTGGTTTTGTCACGCAAACTTTGGGGTCTGCTTAGCCAACTTGAGTCTTGGCACGGGTTCATTCCCCTCCATGTGCTCCGTTTAGCATTCCTGCGTTCGCTGCCCTTGATGACAGCTAGGCAGATTGTGCATCGAAGACGACGTATGTCTTGATGGCAACAAACAATAAGGAAATTATTGGCAGTAACTGGAACTCTGCACAAACTGGGCTGTACACAAGAGTCAGGCAACTGCTGCTTGTTCTCTGTGCACAACAGCTCTGCATGACCCAGCAGCCCAATTACACCTTCCCAGCTGGAGAAATCACATCACGAAAATAGGTACTTGCTGGGCTATTTAAAGGATCTGGGAAATGAATTGACATAAACATCCAGAAGAGCATGAAAATGAAACCTGTTCTTCATGTGTAAGAAAGAAATACTATTACCCACATACGAAGTATTAATACAGCATTTACTTAATTTTTAATTTTTTCTATTGAAAGAACAAAACTCAGAAAAAGCCATAAAAATGAGTTCAAGTTCTTGAAAACGTATCCATAGTGAGACATACGTAATTGAGTGTATTTAAATCCCCCGGGTGCTAAAAATGGACAATTTAATCACAGGAGGGAAAAGAAAACGAATGATAAAAACATCCTTTAGCCAAGTTGACAGTGCGTGAAGTAGTTTGAGCGTTAAAGAAACTTGAATCAAAATAATATTCCAGCCTAACATGAAGATTAATTAACCACTAGACAATTTAAAGTGGTATTTTCAAATGCTGATTCTCCATCATTTGAAATCAAGAGTGGGTATCTTCCCAGCTAGATAAAGTGCAGGCTGCGGAGCCTCTCTTGTGCGTGTCCATCCTACGGTCTTTTTCAGACCCGCTCTTTAATCTGTTTGTACTTGCCACCATCCACAAAGATGTATGAAGCTTTTAATAGAAAACTATTCTTTGCAGCCCCTTTCTGTCATCAGAGCAAGGGCAGTAGATAATAACCTCTCATTTTACAACTTCCTCTGTAAATGTTGGCTTGACAATTAGCATTTTCAAAGACTAAGAGCAACCTTCAAAGACAACGATCACCAAACAGAAGGTTGATTGTGGAACCAAACATCAGGATTAATGGCAGAGCACTAACAACGTGACAAAGTCTACCTCCAGTGTTTATTTGGTGTCATTTTCTGTTCTCGCTGGTACCGACGCAATAAGAGGAGGTAGTTCAAATGCTCCCAAAGTTGGCTTTGGAGAATATATTTACGAATCCCGCATTTGCGTAATACTGACCTGGAGCGCCGGGAACCTGTTGGTGCTCCCTGAATGAGGAGGGATGGAGATGTAAATGCTGGCACGAAGCCGTGCCCAGGGCGGCGTGCAGCTGCCTCCCTCAGCCCCAGCACTGACGTGATGTGACAGGTCCTGGGCTCCTGCGCGTTGCGCGCGGCTTTGCCTTGGCCTCTCGCTGACAGCTGGCTCTGTTGGCGAGCGCTTAGGGGAAAAAAAAAAAAAAAGGAAAGAACGGGGTTTGCCACACTTTTTCAAAGTTTTTATCGTACTACTTTTGTCCAAGTTCAGCGTGCGTAGTTGGTTGAAAGTCATGGTTTTGACCAGATGGCTCCTTTGGCTGCTGATCGAGGCAGGTACGACCACTGGCTGGTGGAGCCTTGAGCTTCAGGCTTTCCGTTCGTGTCCGTTCCTGGGGCTGGGGAGGTCACCGTAGCAGCGGTGCTGTGCTGCCTCGGTTTGTTTAAATCCGAGCAGTGCAAACCGCGTTAACATATCCCATTGTGACGGCTCTTCATAAGGACAGGAATAAATCAATTAACTAAATGATCGTATCGTTCATGCAGAACACCTTACAGTGCTCTTCTTTCATGCCTTAAACTGTGATGACAAGAACAGAGGGCACTTGAAAGGGACTATCCAGAACTGGTGGTATATATGTTTTAAATAAGTCTTTTGCTCACGCAAAACTGGGAAGTGGAAGTTATATACAAGAGAAGGAGAACAACGGGAGGGAGGTCTCGGCTGCATATTTCAGAAAGAAGTTAGAGCGGAGCAAAACCAGAAGACGTTAGCCTTTACTCACGCTGTGCCCTAAAGGCCTGGCATATGGTCATAGCTTTACAAGGAAAATCAATTTTATTCTTCCATAGAAAATAAACAAGATTTTTTGGTGTGTGGTGGTGGGTTGTTTTGTTTTTTTTTTTTTGGGGGGGGGGGGGGGGGGGTTTTTTTGTTGTTGTTTTTTTTTTTTTTAAATCCCCAAGTATCTTTCCCTTTTTTTTTTTTCTTTCCCCCCGTTTCATGGTGTTCTGCATCCGGTTTTTTTGCTTGGAAATTAACATAGTACTGGATATTAAATAATTTGGTATACAAAGGTTACTATTTCCAGTCCTTTACAATGAGTATGGACAGATGCAACTGTTGCCAGATGGAGTCTTTGCTGAATATAATTCTTGCATTCAGTTCATATTCCCTACAGCATCTCGCACTAATGCAGTGTAGTTTAGAGCGCCGTTAACCATTAATTAGATTCCATTTTATTAGATGGTATCTCCATAAGTCATCAAAAGTGAGGCGAAAGAAATAAAAATTAAAAAAAAAAATGTTTTCAATCAGTTTTACGTCTGAAAGTAAACAGCCTTAGTCATCTGCAGCACTGACAGAATTAAAACTTGTGAGCAAAGTTTGTCCAGCTGCAATTCCGAAGGAGGACTGTTCCGTAACGCAGCAGCAGGAAAGCAGGAACTCCTGCCACTTAGACCAGGTTGTTTAGTTTTGGAAACGGTCTATCGGTTCTGGGAAATTCATCAAAGTGTGCTCAAGCAGGCCGATAGCTTTCAGTTTAAGACTCTTAGGCGTTGTGATGGGGTAGCTGAACTCCAAGATTTTTAAAAACTGATGCAAATTAAGAGCTATTGGAATTCATGTAAAGGAGGACCTTTGAAACTTTTTAAAAAAGCTGTTTAAGGATGGAGTGGCTGTAATTTTATATGAGCTGGAGGCAAGAAAGGAATGACTGTGGGAGCTGAGCATGGGCTGAACTTCAAAGCTGACAAAAAGATACTCCAAAATTTTCTGAGAAAAATACAGTAAAATTGGAGAAGCTTAAGAGAAGAGCCAAAAGAATAATTTGAGATCTGGAAAACTAGTGTTACCTGAGAAACTACATCTATTCTGCTTGTTGAAGAAAAGGCCGACGAGTGACTTGATCAGGGTGCAGAATTGTCTTCTGCGGAGAAGATATCACATTGAGAAGGACTCCTTTAATAAAAAGAAGGGGTGGCAAGGCAAAACAGCTGGAAGTTGAAGATAGTTGAAGTTAAAATCAGAGGAAAAATTGAATACGTATTTTCATATGAATCTTAATTAATCCTTGCAATACTATTGTATGTGGCAGTTTTCCATTGCCATTAAATCAAGTTTAAAAAAAGAGGCAGAATAGTTTGAGGGATGCAAACTTTGGTAGTGGAAAAATGCAAAATTCTAGGAATTGAAGTTACTAATCAAAATAGCTTTACAGGTTTAAAATCTATCAGTTCAGTAAAATTACACACCAGAGCTACCGGGGCTCTATTTCTTTACCTCCCTTTGGTTCAAATGCAGCCCTAGAAAGCCGGCACATATTCCCTGGCACCTTGGTGTACTGCCTCTTTTCCCTGCTTATTCGAGTCTTGAACTGGAATCGGAAGCCAAGGCTCACCAGTTCAACAGCTGTGGATTTTGATGGATCCTATGGGGGTGTCTCAGTCTCTTCAGAAGTGTGTATCTATCCCATCTCTGTCTTTTCCAGGCACAAGAATTAACCGTGTGCCCGGGCTGTGACAGAATTAGCTGTCTGTACAGGCAGTACAGGTGGTTGCTGCCAAGGAGAGTAGTCCAGCTTCTGCATCCACCCGTCTCCCTTTTTCCAGCGTGACAGTTCTCTGCTTTCCTTCTGCTTGCTCTGGTAGCTTTGCTGAGCTGCCTCATCTGCGTGGGCATAAAACTATTCTTTTTTCTTCTTTTTTTTTTTTTTTCCCCCCCCGTACAGTTTAGTTTCAGAAGTTCATGGGTGGAATCTGTTGAGAAGGGCACTCAGGCCAGCACAGGGCGGCAGCGCGCCGCTGAGAGGGGAAAGGGGGAATGCAGAGGGAAGGGTGGAGGGAAGAGACCGTCCTGCAGCACCGAGCCACAGATCAGCTCGGAAATGGCCTGTGGTTGTGCCCCAGCTGGAGTCACACGGGGCGCGCAGGCTGCTTCGTGACAGATTATGTTTTCAGTGCTTATGAAACTCAAGCTACCCAAGGACTTTTTTTGCTACCGCTGCAGCTTCCTATAACTGTGGCCATTACTGTTTCTTCTGTCTTTGTTCTCTGGAATGTTTAAGAGAGTTGTGCACATGCTGTTTAACGAGATTTATTTGGCCTGCAAGCTGCAGATGGGCAGAAATCAAAGGAGGTGGAAGTGGACATTGACATGACCTCCAGCGTGTTGTTTATGGAGAACATCCTTCTAGTGATGTATGACAAGTCTGAGGTCAATGATTAGTATCTATTAGCTCTTTGAAAAATGGAGAAAGCAATAGTTCCTGATGGTGCATGTTTTAGATCTGGTTAAAATGGAGAAGCCTGATGCGAGAAGAAAAAGATGCTTCTGTCTATGTATACGATTACCACACATCACCAGGGCATCTGAACACTCGAAATGCGCATCAAGTTGTGTGAGTAGGAAGAACTGTGGTCTAGATTCCTTCTCCCCTATCTCCCCTCTGAAACAGCTGGATTTGATTATTTATTATTATTCACTTCTTCCTCCTTTTTCCTCTACATTCTCTTCATTTCTTTTTGTTTTTGTTGGAACGCTAAATCAAAGAGGAGCTTTACATTCAGTTCCGAACACAGTGAGTCATGAGGTAACTTGCTCTTCTGCAAAAAAGAATTGTAAGGCCTTGGGTGAGCCACCTCATGCCAGATCTCCTCTGGTTCAGCCACAGTGTGAAGACCTGGACATGCTTTCCAAGAATTTGTGGAAATTCCAGGATCATATCAGCATGTAAAATCTCTGCCATTGCCTAGAGTAGCTGGTAAAGTGAATCCTAACTTTCTAAACGTTAATGTTAGGTGGTGCCGCAACAATATTTGCAAGGTTCAGCGGACCTTTTTTCATATAGTTGAAAGGAAGGAAGGCAGTTGAAAGGACTGTAGACCTTTTTTCATATAGTTGCATGTAGAATTGAAGTTAAACAAATCGGTCACATACACTTCAGGAACTGTGAGCAAATCCCCGTTTACTTGAAATGGGGGCAGTCAGAACTGTAAAAAAAATTCTTTTTTACAATTTCATTGGTAGGACAAAAGAGGCCTTTTTCATTCAAAAAGGGTTGCCTGTTCAGAGAAAAAAAAAAAAAAAAGAAAAGAAAAATTCTTTTCTAAAATTTAGAAGAAATAATACCACAAATTATTCCGTTGCTTCTATTATTTATACCGATGATGAGTCCGTATGGAAAAAGTTGGTACAGAGCTCAAAAGGATTGTTAAAATGAGACCAGAGACTCTTTATATCAGCAGTAAACCTTCAAAATTAAGTCTTCTTCAGAAGAAGCCCCTCTTCTCCACCACACTGTGCTTGTTTGGGGAGGTCAGTCCTCAGTGACAGCTACCCTGCATCTTTGCAGTGTCCAGGCAAAAAATCTTTTTGGAAAAGTGATGTGTTGGACTTTTGAGTAAAAGGTACGAGAGGCTGCATGAGTCGAACAGACGCGATGTCTCTGTGTCTCTCCGACAGGCTGTGCTAGAGGACATGGTCTAGCAGAGCAGCGCTCGTAAATTCTTTTGAAATCATTTGAATGCACTTTCAGTAACGGAGGAGGGAGAGCTCTATTGTCTGTGAAACTGAGGCTCGCACGGAGAAAACCGTGTTTGTTTATGGCTGGACTGAGACATAAAACCACCCAGCGGCTCCGAAGCACCTAGTTGCCACTATTTCCTCATGTTGCTTTGGAGATGCACCTCGATACACAGAGTACCCCAAGTTCTATGTAACTTTCCGTGAATCGTTTTCCTGTTACAGGAAGGATTTTCGTTTGTCCCCCAGTGGCTCTGCCACAACAGAGCAGTGACATTTACTCTGGGAAGACTGTGTGTGGGTACCTCTGTGGGAACGCGTATGTGTGTGGTTCAGGTGCGGGTATCTGCGGTGCCAGCTCACAGCGGTGTTCTCTAGGATTAGCCCCGACGTCTTAATGAAGACCTCTTGTCTTTGGAAATCCTCTTCCACAATGGTTTCCAGTGCTTTAGGCAGGCATACAACTTTCCTTCCCCATTCATAACTTGGAGTCTTACCCTTTCTTTTTTTCTTTTTTTCTTTTTTTTTTTTTTTTACTCTTCTTTCACAGAAATTAAATGGCGGTGGCTGGCTCCAATCACCGCATTCTCTCTCTGCTTAATTTCTGCTACAAAGTTCTGCAGTTCTTTTATCTGCACAGCTGTTTTTAATGGGCTGTTCAGAGAAGGAACTGATAATGGGCACTTTGTGCTGTTTGGATTATCGCTAGTTCTAAGGTTGGCAGCCAGCATTGGCAATATGCTCTTCTTTAGGCAGCATTTTTTTTTAGCTGGACAGCAACCCAGTGACACCAGACAAAGCTGCAGCAGCAGCAGGCTGACTAGCAGCACTCTGCCATCCACTCGCTCTGCTGCAGCCAATACCCCTGTGGCTCTGCCTATCAACTTGGGAACTGTTTGCCTTTCCTTCCCCCCCTTTTCTCCCCCTTTTCCCCCCTTTTTTTTCCTTTTCCTTTTTTTTCCTTTTTTTCCCTTTTTTTCCCCTTTTTTTTCCTTTTTTTTCCTTTTTTTTCCTTTTTTTTCCTTTTTTTTCCTTTTTCCCCCCTTTTTCCCCCCTTTTTCCCCCCTTTTTTTTCCCTTTTTTTTTTCCTTTATCCTTGCACTTGTCCTCAAGCGAAGCTCAGATTCATCAAGATATCTAACACATACACAGAAGGGAAGTATGAAGTTTTTTGGGGTGGGGTTTTTTTTGGTTGGGTTTTCTTTGGGGTTTTTTTTTTTGCTATAAGATTGGTTATTAGAGGTGCAAAGTAAAGGAGAGTCTAAAGCCGCTTTCGGAAATGCCCCAGCCTTTCTGCAAATCACCTCAAAGCCGCCTTGTCATTTGCAACAAAACCTTTGAGAACATGGAAACAAGTGGACAGTGCATGGTCAGAATCTGTGTGAAGTGGAAGGAGGGCTTGTATCCCGCTGTCATTTCATGCAGTTTTTTCCAGTCACAGTTAAGGTGACAAACAGTTGACAATAGTCTGTCCATTTTTTACATCCTCTCTTGACCCCTAGATAGTTTGGGTATCTCTACAATTCTCTAGCAGAGAAACGTGAGAATATATGAAGGAAAGAATATGAAACAGAACTTTCTGAAAGAATCATATTCTTCTCCTGGTCGATGATATTGACCACCAGCTTAAAACAAGTACCGGTGATGAAGAGTTCAAGCTTCTTATTTCAGCCCTACGTGGATACTATCATCATTTTAAAAATCACTACGCTCCTAAGGTCAGGCCAGATGTAGACTTGCTATTCAGTCTGCTTTGTGGCAACATAAAGCAGTTTATTCATCTCCCTGAGTAGCTTAAAATACTAAACCCATTAATTTAGTTACATTTTTAAAAAAAAAAAAAAAGTTAGATACTAGTTTTGGAGCAATTTCACGGGGTCAGCCACTACACAGTGTGTCTTCAGTTGCCAGAGATTTCTAAGAGCTGTTTCTTCTCTGTAGTGTGTACTCTAGTTCAAGTTGCAAGGAATTTTACTCACACAGAGTTAGTATCTTGTTGGCTTCTGAAAGTCCGCTACATTTTATCTGAGATGGCAACATTTTCTAATTTCTGTATGTGTTTGTATGTATCCAGATTTCCCTAGCGCTTAGTAACTTTATTCTGATTTTTATTATTTAGGAAATAGAACATATATGTACGTGCAAAATGTCAACATAGTTTGTCAAAGCTGCAGCTGTAAGAAATATTATGTGGCATTACTCCTTAGTACTAAATACAGAGTTGCAAAAGCTTCTCTTTAGTTTCTAAGAGCAAATTGCATCCTCTTGAAAAACAGAAAAAGAAGGTTCAACCTGTTCATAAAATTATTAAAATTTATTCCCAAAGTGGAGAGACATCCTGAAACAACTGACATTACTACTTGATAAGTCATTTTTCTGTTCTAAATTGCCGTAAAATTGCAAAAAAATTTTCAAGATTTCTCCCATAACACTTCTTGAGAAGCAACCTTTTTCATAGTGGGAAATAGGGTAATACAAAGTGCAAGTACCAGAAGGAGATAAAATAAAGCTAGAATAACACAAAAGGAGTTGGGGGAAAAGAGAAAATGATAATAAAACTGTTGTAATATAGCCAGCTAGTACAGAGCCATCATTTGAGAGAACCTTGTTATCAGTATACCTAGCACATTGCTTTAACTTAAATCCTCAAGAAAGCATGCTTATTTCTCTAGAAGAAAAAGGTCTACGTTCTCAATGTAGTCTGACAGTTCTCAAAACTTGTGTGAAAGTATCATGAGCCTCAATTTTTGAAAAACTGTCTGCATGGTTTTTTTACGTATGCATAAACCCCAATTTTTTAATATAGCAGCAATATTTAGTATTTTCATCACACCTCCCATCTCTTGAATTGCTTTGTATGTATTTAATTGTCATGACACCTCTGTGAGTTAGGTAGCAACGTTAGAGTGAATTGAATAATTCACAATGAATAATCTATTTGAAGAAGTTAGTCCCTTCGTTTGCTCTCAGAATACCCGTTAGAATCTTACTACCACCAAAACTTTAAGCATTTAAACGTTGGTGGTTTCTTTTTCTTTTTGCGTTCTAGCCATGTTTGTTAATTACAGATACTTCTGTTCAACTTTAAGCTAGTTCAGATATTAGTTGTGTGCTTGATGTGATAAAATAAAACATTAAAATAAAAGTAAGATGGTAGGAGGATGCTCAGGAGATGAGTACATCCTAGTCACAAATCACATTTTCCTTGTGTTCAATCTCCACAATTAATTTTTCTACGATGTGTCATATTCTCAGGGTCTTGGGGCATACTCTTTTTGCACTAGAGAGATGGGGCAGTTTTTCCTCAGTGGTTAAACTTGCTTTGCTCTAAAATGAAAACGCATTAGCTTGAAGTCAAGTCAAATTTGTAAAGCAGGCATGACAGATACAGTGAATGTTCAAAGTCCAGATATAATCTAGTAGACGGGAAGAAGTTAAAGCATCTAAAAACTTGCTATTTATAGCTGCTACAGGACTGGAACAGGATATTTCCAATCTTGAAGGGCCGGCATCAAATGCAACTGGTAAAATACTCCAAAATCTTATATTTGAGGAAGAAAGAATTGAGAAGAGGGCAGGAGGAATTTTATAACTGCAAGCATAGCACTGGTGTTTTTAAGATTTTTATTGTTTATTTAGTTAAGAAAACAGTAGGTTCCCAGATATTCCTTAACATCAAGGGCCTGATAGAAGCCCATTGAAATCAGTGGGGAAAATGACTCCAAATGCTCCAGCAGGACTCAGATCAGGTCTTCAAGGTATGAATAAGCAGTAATCAAGAGTAAATTTACACTCAAGAACCGCAATGAAAACATGAGCTATGCTTACTCTGGTAGGATAGAGTAAGAGATAGTGGTTAGGATTACCGGATTCCATAATAAGTTTAGAAATCTTTTCCTGCTTTGGTTTAAAAAAATGGACAAAAAATGACAAAACCTCAGGTGTTTGTAACCCATATTTTATAGTCTGAAGGAAAGTTTTCCACATCAACTCAAATACAATGCACGTGTTTATATTAATGACACTACATTGTATTGTCAGTTTCAGTAAATGGATGTTATTATAGACCTAATGTATGGAAAGTGTCATGAAGGAACTGCACAAGGGCACACACTATCCAAGACTTTTTCTTTAAAAAAAAAAAAAAAGTTATTTAACTTTTAGGAACACTAAAAACACAAACTGTGTCACATAAAATTAGAAATCAGTTCATAAAATAGTAATAACTGACCTGCACAATGTAAATTTCCTGAAATGTGCACTCATGTTGGCAGCAAGTAACAGCTAATGAAGGGAGTTTACAGAGCTGATTAACAAGACCCTATGCTTTTTATTAGACTCATTTTGTTAATCCCTAAAATTAAGGAATTCCAGGTGTATGGAGCCAAGTATGCAAATGATTTCCTTCCGTCTAACTGCTGATTTCATAAAAGGTCCTCCAAACAGTGAAATAAAACACAACATGCATAATGTGGAAAGCTTTACTACATATGAGAGAACAGTCTGGCTTTACAGAGTTAAGGACAGTGTGCTGTAAACTCGCCACAGATACAAATTTGAACAAAGCAGTAAAACAAGTATAAATAAGTAAATTAAAGGAATAAGTACAAGGAAAGTAAAAAAAAAACCAAGACAAAAGAAAAAAACATGCCTTCTGTTTACTGGTTGTCGGTTCAGCTGTTGTTACAGCTGAAAACAATATACCTAAAATTAAGCTTATCAGACTAGTGTGAGACATACAGATCTCTGCTGAAGCAGAAACAGATGTAAAATGATAAAGGGAACCATCATAATCTGCTAAAGACGTACCAATTAGTCGGGTGGTGCTATGGTACTGCCTATGTTTCTTATGTACAATTACACTTTTAAACTGGCTTATTAGCCTATGATGTATGCAAATACCTGGCTCACCGTTAATTTTGGGCATACAGGCCTGGCACCATTAAAGTCCATGATAAAACTCCTCTGACTAAAACAAATATACACCCTCAAGCTGCTCATTACTTTCACCTCCTTTCATCTTGTCACAGTTCGGCAAAGTACTTTAGCATGTGAGGAGTCCAAGTAACTCTTAAAATTAACCCTGGCTTTTGAAATTCAACAGGCTATAAAATACTCGCTACCTTTTCAGCAGACTGCTCTGCTTCTGTATGACATTATACAGAAAATTCATTTCCACATCAAGTTTTAAAAGCTTATAATTTCTGCAAGCCCAAGGTTACATGTTTGAGGATATTCTTTTTTCCATGTAGCCATGGACAGGCGCTCTCCGTTCACCTGAGAATAGCCCGTATTTACCTCGTGGGACGAGTGGGTCTATAAAACGTGCAGGAAAGGGAAGAATTTCCAGACTGGCAAGCTGTGGGTTACCTGCAGTCCGTGAGAAGCCATGAGGCCAAATCCTGGAAATTCAAGACTAAACAAGGAGTGAGTTCAGGGGGAGGTAACACGCCGTTAGAGAAGCACGCTCTTGTGGAAGAGACACAGGAGTCTGAGGTGACACTGGCAGCGGCTTTGATGATGGGATGAGAAAGGTAGTAATTCCACTCAAATAACTCAGATGTTAGTCCCTGTTTGCTGGAGTCCATGGTAATGGAAAGAAAAGCCCCTAGACTGCTTTATCACATATCTTACACTCTTTACAATGAAGTTACCGTTAGGATTAGGTCAGCCCTGCGGAGGCTACCTGTGGGCGTGATCTGATCTTCCAACTTCATTTTCCTGATTAAATAACATAGAGCTTTCCTCTGCATCCTGTCGGTTTAAATATTGCACGTGATGCTCTTGGATTGTCGGCCGCACGTTACAAAGAAGTCTTCTTTCAAGCATTTTCTTTTAAAGTCTCTCAGTTTCAGGATGCCACTGTTTTGTGGACTGGGTTGGAGGAAAAGAAACCAAAATTGACTTTGTCTCTTATGTAATGTGTGTGATTGTGGTTGCTGTATTCCAGCTTTGGTCCTAATATATTTCAAAATGATATTTCTCTAGTGATAGACTGGGAAAAAACCCAACTACTTACATTCCAGCCAGGCTCAACTTTTTTAAAGGTGATTAAAAAGAGGAAATAATTACATTTATCTACCTCACCATAACCAAGCAGCATGGCAGGGATGTAAATGACAATATGGCCACGTATGCTTCTAAGACACTTGTACCATTCCTGTGCTGTTGTATGAGACACTGACGTTTGCCTCCTCGTGAACTAGCAGTGCTTGCAGTGTATTTACTTATGACAAGAGAAAAATAAATGAGAAAGGTAAATAGTAAAAGGTTGTTTCAGGTACCTGACTTTCCAGTTAGTTGTATGTTTGTTGACAGGGCAGACAACCATAAACAGTGTGCTGCGTTTCAAAGGTACTCACCTTTAGAACCAATCTCAAAATCTTAGAGTTAACCACAATTTCAGTTTGCTGAATGTTCAGATATGGGTCTAACTTTGAATCAAACAGAAAATACTGCTGTAAATCTTACACAATTAAATTAAGCGCCATTTCTCCAACCTGTTCTTTAGTAGCACTTGTGTGCTGCTACTGCAAACCATGTTTAAAGGGCTCTGGACCAAAGAGTTTGGGTAAAAGTTGGAAGTGTGGCATGAGGTTGTTATTACAAATTTTGTCAGGGAAGAGTAGCTGTCAGGACTCGGACTGACAGTGAGTGAGCACACCGTGTTAGTACGCAGGGCCTCAGTTCACAGGCGGTGTTGCACAGAACATGCCAATGCTTTTTTTGGTCCCCCAGGAAAGATGTAGGACGTGATGAGAGGCAGTTGTGAGTGAGCATTCTTTGACAAAGGTCAAATGCAATTGTTTGCCATCTGCCCTTTGCCAAGTGGGTTGTATTTAATCTCAGCCATCATCTTTAGCAAGCTGCACCAGAGAACTGTATGACATACTGCGATAACAGCATCTTCCGTTACACCTTTCTGACATGCTGGGATATCCTTTCAGGTTGCAAATAAAACATTTTGAATAAAAATCAGGGCTAGGAAAAAGCTTCCATTAAATTAAATCAGGAAGTTTATTATTCAGCCTATATAAATACAAAAGTAATAGCAGATTTCAGTATTCGCCATAAATTCATTGCAAAACTGGTATAAAGAAAACCTTTTACAGCTGTGAGAAGTACGTCACTCATCCAACCCAGTGGTAACAAGAGTAAATACAGCTCAGAATCGTATTATCCAATGTGCTAAACAAAGAATTCTTTCATAAACTTGCCTAATTAGTCCAACTAACGTGCATGTTCAAAGTCTAGGCATTAGCCAGACATACATGTACTATTATATCATAAGAATTTTGCAGAAGAATGACAGGATTTATTTTTTTAAAGGGAAACTAAACGGGTGACTTGGATACTTACCTTTGACATTTTATTTTTATTTTGAGAAGACTGAAAACAAAAGCTTGATCCTTTTGTCGTTTACATGCTTGATCACTGTTGATTTTACACGAAGCCAGTGGACCTATTTATGGGAGTATTCAGGATACCAGATGTTGGTAGCTCTAGTTCCAGTTAAAATACATTTATCATTGTGTGAACAGAGGCAATGAATCGTGGAGTTCAAGCAGATAATTGCATTCCAGCTTATGACACTGAAACCTTCAGTCAGACCAATATCTAATAATAAATCTCTGAATAGTACTTCCATGAATATAATCATAGTAACTAAGCAGATAGGTGCTTTTCTGTTCTGCTGTGAAGCCAAATGAGCATTTTCTGTTGCAGACGCTCCTGGAACACAGCTTTGGCCTTGGTAATGAAGTGTAGGTCCAAACTTTGCCAAGAGCCACAACCATTTGCAATCTCAGAAATGCTCAGGTTGTGATCTAGGTCTGTTCCCGCTCAAGAATATGCTCCTGTTTCACTCCATCTGGAGGGCAGTAAAGTACCAACTTGCCCAGTGAGTCAAGAGGCCCATTTTAACCTTTCCCCAGTGTCGCACCGACATTGCAGTGCCCATCTCTCACAGGCATGATTTTGGGATGGTTTCCAAAGATGTACTTTACTGACAGCATCCTTTTTATCTACGGTTATGTGCTGGTTTCATGACGGTCATCGGGTTTTCATTGGCAGAGCCGGTGTGTACTAGCTGTCCTCATAAAATATTGGGCTAAGAAGGGGGCTATTTGTGATCAAAGCTGACTTTACAGATTTCCTTTCAAGAATTCGATTTCACCTAAAAATAGATCAAAGAAGTTTTTCTTTATAAGCATGTTTAGAGGGTAGCAACTTGGCATTCTTCTTGGCTCTCACCTTTCTGCGTAAAATTCCGAGTAGATTAAGCCACTGCAGGTCTCTTGGGAAAAATACATCCCCGGGAACCTCAGACTGCGTGGTGTCAGCATCGCTTTTCATATCTCTCTGAGGCAGAATTTCAAGCAAAGCCGCAGTGACCTGTCTAGTTACTAGTTTCGTGTACTTCTTTATATCCCTCAAAGGCAGACGCAGTTATTGGTCTTGGCCACCTTTCCCTGCACCTTAGGAGACAGGCTACCTAAATGCTGCTCCTAAACCCTGTGTCTGACTCTTCTCCCATCGAACAGTCTGCCAGCTTGAATCAATGACGATGAGGAAGACTTTTTTTAAACACAAGCTGTTTATTTACTAGGTGAATATAGATTTAACATCTTATTCTTGAAGACACGGAAGCAAATTATTAGCCCTTGCAGAACTGCTCTTCCAAACATCCTCTGTGCAGCTTGGTGCTTTATTGTGATTATTTAACATATGAAAATATTGTAGACCGTGGACTCAAGGGGCTTATTGCATTTTATAAGTTATAAAAACCTCGCTGTATTTCTAACTCCAAATAAGATTATAGTCTTAGAGCCAGACAGGAACAGTTCGTGGTAGGATGCATCATGGATAAATAATGTTAAAAGTATCTTTTTACATACACAGAGAATGATTGTCAACATGCGGAATAAGCTACCAGAAGCAGCAATAGCAATAACAGTCATTTCAGGAAAGTTACAAAAATATGCTGAAGAATAAAATAAATCTGCTCACTCTAAAAATGTTCCAGCCGTGACTAGGCACAGACTTTGGTCTCCTTTCATGTTATAATTTTCTGGTTTTGCTTTCTCCGAGAGACTAAAGCATATACTCAATCAAACTCACTGCACTAAATCTGCTATATGGTTTATCTTGAGCTTTAACTTCAAAGTGGTTTTACCTATTAAGAAACTGATTGTTCCTCTGTAATTGAAAAAGGAAGAAACTATTTTCAGAGTATGAAGATAACAAAACTGTTTTACTATAAGATGACATACATGCTATAATTTATATGCGTTGGCTCAGGTTCTCCTTCTGCTTACCTGGTCTGGTGTACTTTGCTCATATGCATGTGACCTTCAGATGGTGGAAAAATCCCTTTTAGAAGGAGAACAAACTTGTATTATTACCAAAGGAACAGAATCCATAGATATGGTGGTGTGATTCAGAGGTTAAATTCAGTTTCTGCCTTTCATGTGATATAAGACACATAACTCCATAACTCTTGCAGTTCATGAGGATGCTGGAAATTATCTCAAAAGGGGTGTTGAGAAGAGAAGAAAGGCAAGTTGAAATGAAGCAAAGAATTTATTTCATCTAACTAAAATTTTAACTTGCTCCATTTGACTTTTCTTGGGTTTTATTGTATTGCCTGAATTGCCTGAAAATCATATTTCTGGGCATTTTAGAACACCTGATTACCTGTGTTCCTGCAAGCTGTGAATCCAGAGATTCAAGCTGTTGCATTGCAGCCTATTTCAGCATTGCATTGTCACGGGCAAAATACAACTGCAGACACAGCATGTAGGTGGTGGAGAACCTTTGGTGTGTAAAATGGAGTTCCTATTTTAAGAACAGGGAGCAGGTTGTTTTTCAGTTAGAAAAGAGCTTTATGCCTTCAAAACAGCTCTCATTAGAATAGGTTTGATTGACTGTGAGCTTCTTCTCTTATTTTTTGCTCTAGTTCTCCTATAGGCAAAGATCAATTGATGTCACACCTACCTTTTTAAAAGTCATGAGAAAACCTCTGCTGATTGCAGCCAGAATTACAGCCTGCCACAAACTGCCTCGTATTCAAGAATGTAATGGTTAGTCAGAACCACTGCGTTAATTCCAGCACAAGCTGAACGCGAGCTTCTCAAAACATTTTGTACAGTAACTAAGAAAGAAACTTGAAAAGTGTGGGATTTGCAAAAATAGTCTGATCAGCCTAGAGACACTAATGTCTGCTCTGCAGGATGAAAAAAAAAAGTGTTTATGAATAATCATGGCGCAGTAATATTTAAAATATTGCTCTATTTCCCTCTTTTTAATAAGGAGCAAACCTTTGTCGAATATTGTTTTGGTAGGTGCTAGCTGCTTAGTAATGCTAAACTGGAGCATTTTGTGTCAGAGGACAAAAACTCCCAGAGCGTATATGAATTGCCAGTGATGTTTAGGTGACCTAAAGTTTAACAGCTTTAGCACTAGCTCTGTAAATGAAGGAAAAACAAAACAAAAAATACCTCAGACCATGCGTTAGCTGCCAAATCAGCAGAACTGTGGTTATTTCAGCAGGGTTTTTGAAGTTGTTAAAGTTATTTGTGTACTGAGCATTAATTCTCATGCGAAGGAACAATACGGGCCGTTCCACATAGAAAGAAAATGAAGTTGGTGTAAAAACTGTTCCCGGGGTGCAGATCCTGGTGACGGTGCAGGTAGATTAAGGGAAACCAAACTGACTTTCTGTTAATGCTAACAGATGTTGCAATGTAAATATGGAGTTACTGTCTGCCTTCCGCATGCACAACTGTTATTAAAAATGCGTCGAACAACTTGGAGATTATCTCCTCATACTGAAACTCATTACGGAGTCAAGTGGCAGGAGGTCATTCAAAATGTTTTCCAGCAAAAAGACACAGCACAGCATTAGCTATTGAGAAATAGGAAATAAGTTTAGAAAAAGAGCTTTCTCCAGAAGAGGAAGAAAAGAAATCCCATTACGTAGCTACGCAGCAATAGAGGGCTTCATCCTGAGGTGTTGGTGTCCACGTGGTCGGGGTGAGTCCCAGCGGTGCTCAGCTCACTCCCTGCCTGTCCAGAGCCTGGTGCTGCACCCCGTAGAAGTATTGAAAAATCAAATCTATCCAACTGCAGCGGTTGTTAAGCAGAAATGCTTTTCAAAGCGTTTTGGGTCGTTTGGTGGCCATACTATGCTGTGCTGTGCTATGCTAGGCAGATTTTATAGCCTATTAAATAAAAATCAGAACCATGTCTCCTCACCAAAGAATTTGCTCTGCTGCCTCTGGGATACCACACAGAAACTCTCCTCCTCGTCTGTGAGACATCAGGAGTGCAACAGGTGTGCAGAGAGGCAGCTCTGGATATTAGCGGCTATCCAAGGCAAAAAGGAGATTCCTCTTTAAAATTAGGTACAGCTTCAAAGGTTTTGTCTTGGTCTTTTTCTCACCAGGAATCTGGCTGCAATACTGTACGTAACTGCTCAAGCTCTTGGCATGTGTTCCAGGTTACAGAAAGTCTCGGTTGAGGTTATGAAAAATTATTTTAGCACCTACTGTAGAAGTGTATGTGACTATTCTAATTAGATAGATGTTAAATTATATTTCAAATTTAGCTGGTTAACACAAAACTATTATTAAGGAACATTCCTTCGTGTTCTAAATGAATGATTGAGTGTGTCATTAACTTATTTTATGGCAGGAACGTGACTAGGGGAAGAAATTCTAGGTGACTGTTTGGATAGTAAGTACGGAGATTTAAGATTTGATTGACAATCAAAATTTCTGTTAACCAGAAAGAACTGAAGAAAGAGTCTAATCACTGACAGAGAAAATCCATTTGCTTCAACATATTAAACAAATGTTTCTTTGTTATAAAAAGGAACATCTTGTTGATTTCTAAAGTATTCAAAATAACAGTTTTAGAGACTCTAATGGTTTTTTATATTTAGGCACCGTGAAATTTACTGTTCTGAATGCCTTGAAAATTTAATCATATGAGTAACTACACACACAGCGTTAGTTCTATTAATTTTGAAGAATTACTGACATGTGCACAGTTATAATTTTCTTCTATTATGAAAAGTTATGCTGTATCACGCAGCTGGAGCCTGTCAGACTCTCCTCATTCATGCAAAGACCACGTAGGACCGTCGGGAGGTTTGGCCAGCGGCGCGGGAAGGCTTTTGCCAAAGCCCACTTGCCGGAGTTTTGCCGTAGGATCGCCCTTGATCATAGTTTAAGGCCATAGAGCAACCTTTGTCTCCCTCACCTCCGACACCTCAGGGGCACAGCTTTTCCCTGTGGGTTCTGCCCCCTTGGACCACCAACCACTGCCTGTCCTCTGGGACATCCCCCACCCCGGCAGGCTCCTCTTCGCTCTGAAGGGCATGAGAAAGCGTTTGGGTGCTCGCGAGTTTGGCCTCCTGTGACAATTCCTTCTTGGCTCTTTGCTGTTCCTGTCTGAAGTGAGCTGTGTTACTGGACTTCCTATAGCTTCGCTAACCATAATTTAAGATTTTCTTTTCATGAGTAACCAAAAGCCATTTTCTGTTATGGTGGAGTCATGCTGTATTCTCAACTAGAGTGGTACCGTACTCAGAGTACGCTCACCCTCGCAGGGACAACGTATTATTACCATCCATATAGATCAAATGGTATTGAAACATGAAAATGTTGTCATAATTTGAACTTCAGTTCAAAGAAGAACCTTACCTTTGGTTTAAGGCCGAAATATTAGCCACGTTTTCCTCTGAAAGCGTAACAAATTCGGGCAAGTACTATCTGGCGATACCGAGACCGTATAAAAAGCTAAAAATCTCATTACCAAATCAAACTGTTTATTTTTGATGTTCAGGTATTTCTGGGATTGCAGACAAGAACTAAATACATTCAAACCCCATAGCATAATTCTGACTCTGCAGTTTACTGTGCTTAGACAACTTCTATTTTGTTCTTCCTGTGTCCAGCATTGATTTTAATTTTATTTTCCCAGTGGAGTGAGTGAGTTCCAACTCAGGAATTGTAGTGTCCTGGCATTTAATGAGGCTTATAAGGGAGAAAGGGGAAAAAAAAAAAAAGGTTTTAGTATTTCTCTGTTAGAATTAAATCTCTTTGACGCTGTATCTACTCTGCAACTCTGATTAACTTAGAAATGACTCCGATGCAGACTATGAAGTGTGTCAGATTCAAACTGGTATCAGGGAGAGCAGAACTGCGCCTCTTTCTTTGGTGAAAGTCAAGGATAAGATCTTTCTTAAACTGTTTTAATAATTTACAGTGTAATAAATTTAAAGATGAGAGGCTTTAAAGGCCTCCTAGCTGAGGTTTCTTTAAGATGTGTCAAAAAAAGTCCCAGAGCTGGAAGTAAGCTAGGTAAATAGGTGGGGAAATACGTAAGGGTGGGAGCGTACGCGTTAGTAATGGCTGTTCCAACACACAGTTGCACTGGCCGCTATGTAGAAACTGTGAGTTAGGACCAGTATCTTTGTTCGACAAATTTAAGTGTATTGCACTCTTCCAGCAGCGTAATGAACATTTGCACTAACTGAAATCCACCTTGTGCCGGGGGTCAGCACAACTTAGTCACCCCTTAATTCCCACGTAAGTGCTGCTTTGAAGGCTGAGGTGATCCCCAGTCCTAGTGCTGATCTACCGCCCACGGGTAAACCCCCTGCCCGCTGCGGTAGCTCCAGGGGCTTGTTACAGCCCGTGACTGTAATTCTTTTGCCAAAATCGAGTCTAGAAATCTGTCCCAGTGCCTAGCAACTGGTACAGCCTAGGCTTGGTTGTCAGCTGCAGAGGTGACGTGGTTCAGGAGTAACGCCAGTCGTGGTGCTGAGCACGGGGAAGGGCACTTTTCTTACTCTCCACTTGAGTCCGACCACCTGGCCACAGGTCAGATGCACTGGTATGTACTTAAATGTAACCCGCTGCGCCGATGCCAATGCTACAGTGGAACCATAACCTGTTAGTACCTGTGAAATCTTGTCCATGAAGAGTTGGAAAAGGAGCCAGAAGGACCTGGAACTGGATCCCCACCTGCACCCGGTTCGGCGGGAAGGAAAGGAGCTGGGGGAGCAGGCGAAGTCTATAATCTATTCTCATAAGCACAGCTTTGACCTTCTCAAGAACCCCTTTCCAGGACCCTCCGATATCCAGTGGATCCCAGGAGTAGTGCTAGAGGGCAGGCAGGTCCCGTGCTAAAAAGTGCTGAGTGCCCGGGGTTGGAAGGCACCTACATACAATAGTGTCTCAAAGTGTTCACCTGTTATGAAATTACCATAATGAAGTCCTCCGGAGAAAGTTCATTAGAATGCTGCTCAGCTGCTGTAAACAATATTCCAGCAAGTGTAATTATATTTCTCTAGGACCGTTACTACATAATTATGCATCTGGCATAAGCTGCATTATTTTTGCACAATATTGGGAGATGTATTTTAGTGTATTGAGTGTTTGAACTTAATCTGACCACCTTTCTTCTCGAAAAGTTCACTATCACTGTGAGCAAGCTAGAACTGTTAACAAAAAAAATCAAAATTCAGGTTAGTTCTGACAGGCACAAATGCAAATATTTGATCAAGGTACATACTGCTGCTTGCAAGAAGGATACGCTATCAAAATGCTCATGGCAGTGTGTAGGGCTGTTGAAGGGTGGTAGTCTGGTTCTATGTAACCTATATATGAGACCATAGATGAAAAATTAGTACTACCATCCTCAGAACTTCCCTGGAAGACTTGAGAGTGTGTTGATTCCGTAGATAGCAAATAAATGATCAGCAGAAGAATAGACTGCAAAAGAGATGCAGGCTGACGTACACACACACCCCCTACCCCCAATTTTATTTTGCAGCAATGGAATGGAAATAAGAACTTTGACTTCTGTCAAACTTTTACTGAGGTACAGGGATAGCACTGTTAAGGAGAAATTGAAGTGCAGAAGACTGAATGGATAACCTCCTTTGAATTATTTCAAATTGCAACTTTAACTTGCAAGTCAGTTTCTCAAATGAGCTGCGGGAAGATATTAATTTAAAATATATTTGGAACATATCCCTCATCTAGGAGGCTATCAGTTTGGCTAATGAGTATCTTGAACTTGTCTTGATGACGATTGCTAAATTTATCCAAAACCATCAGTCAGTGGTAGTTTGCCTGATCAGAGAGTGAAATAACATTCCCTGGTACGAGCACATTTGTTATATAGCAGTAATTTCCTCCCCTGACACTGGACAATAGTACTGCCTGATGTGATTATGTTCTCGACAGAGGAAAAAATGATAAAAATCCATACTTTTTGCTCAAAAACTTCATATTTAAAGTCAAATCACAACAACGTCTGGCTAAACTGGTAGGGTAGTAAATAGAACAAGGGTTCAATACCAACTCCAGCCATCAGAGAATCTAATCACCTTAGCAGATGAATGGATTAATTGAACACTGCATAAAACACTGAACATTTTTTTCTGTTAATCATTCACTGATTCACCTTGAGGGTAGGATAAGTGGTGGATTAACCTAAACTTAATTTGTTCGTTCTTAGGCCCCGTACTTGGAAAGAGCCTTACTGCGTTCACTTGGCGATTTACTCACCCTCTGCACTGACTGACACCTCACCCTTCCAAAGGGCTGACAGCTTTTCAGAGTTTATAAAAATATCTGCTGGTTTATATAGACCTTTATACGCGGGAGGTGTTAACATGTCTAATTATTTTGTGATAGTAAACTCACTTTATAGTTTTCCCTTTGTTGACAGATTTCCTAAAACTAATGAAACTCCATGCTACTAGCTGAAGTCTGGGAGTACGCATTTGCAAAATCTTTCTGGTGGTGGGTTGTCTCAGCTAAAAGAGAAAGCAGAACATGAGTGTCTTTGAAGGTGGTTTCCAGGAACCTGTTCAGCACAGCTAGCAGCGTGCCGCAGCTGGCTATCTTATCTCATTTTACAAAACAGTGACTTAACTTTGCCATTTGCTATAGTAGCCAAAGCAAATAAATATCGGTCATGCTGTGAAACACTAGGGTTTAAAGTCCCTGAAACTTCCTACAATGAGTTCCAGAAGGTATACCAACACATTTCCATGGAACAAATGTGCTGCCAAGGGTAAAGCCAGGGGGGTTTTAGTCACTGGAGATCTGTACAATGTACTGGATTTACAGGAAGTCCCGTAGCCTGTCTGAGCTCCGAGGAGAAGCGGGTTTCCTAATCGGTATCTCCGAGAGAATTCATGAGTGTCTTTGGGTAAACAAAGGATTCAAGTGACATCACTATATTTTATCTAATATGTATTTGAAGTTATCATTTTAAGGAGAGTCGCCTTCATTGCTAAAGATTGGTCAATAAATAAAGCTACATAATACTGTATTATTCAAATCATAATTAAGTGCTCCGTATTCTCTAAGCATACATAAGTTAACTAGTCCACGCTTTTGCTAGAAATCTCAGTTGATCGCTTATTTTATGAAAAAATAATCCATGGCTGAGCCTTTTTTCTTGAGAAAGTTATAAATTAAAATCAGTGGACCCTGTTAAGTGCAGCTTCACAAATTAATATGAAATATAGTGCTTTTTCATAAGGTTTGAGAACCAGATTTAAAAGCATATTGGTGTTTGTGCACAGCAGGCAATAATGATCCATTATCCTGCAAGCAGAGGAGCTAGCAGCAACACATAAATAAGAAGCAATTGGACCATCTGCTTTGATTTCTGTAGCATCCCCAGAGGATGTGAGCAGGAGCTGACACTTCTCTCCATCTGCCCTTACATTATCAATTACAGTTAAATTATGCTGCATGCTACAAGGCTGGCAGATATGGATTGTAGATTGTGGCACCCGAAAAATATAGAAGAAAATACATATGTTGCAAGCCAGCTGTTTATTTACAAGTTCTTGACATTTTTCCTCACTTTCTTTGATGCCTTTTTCTGAAGCTTCTAATGGACATTTCTGCTTAGTGTGAAATACAGAAGAGATTAGTTGTAACAGTACAGCACCAGGCACGAGATGTTCCAGCTCCCTGTTTTACGGTTGAACCCTGAACGGAGCACAAAGCATCAGGTAGAGCAGATTTTAGATTTTGGAAAAAATAAGTTGTGAGTACATCGGGGTCAGCTCTTCTAGGCAGTGTTTGTAAAGCATGTCAGAGCGGGAGGGGCAGCGCACCCTCTACATTTTTCATAGCTTAGAAATCACGTGTAAAACTGCAACTTTTATGAAATGTTCAGCGTTTATGAAAGCTCTGGGAGCGGCAGAAGCTGGAATCGAGGGCTGCGGTTGCCTTGCGCTGCGAGCGAGCGCTCTGTCGAAGTGTCTCACTGCAGCCCATAGGAATGCTGCTCCCTTTCGACCGGGGATAATTTTGTTGTAAGTTCATTCAATTTTCGACCTGTTTGATGGATGGTTGCCAGTCGTGCTGAATTGCATTTTGGTTTTGCGCGGTGGTATTCCGGCCATTGAAGCTGACACATGAACACTACTTAACAACTTTCCTTTTGCCCTGGCTGCAATTGGGAGCCCGGCGCATCCATCACTCGCACTAGCCAGTTAACCGGGGGATGCTCCGAGGCAAACGCACCAAACTTTGAACGCTGTGCCTTTCTCATAGTTTCTAACACTACTCCTCGCGTTTTCAATACCATTAGTGCTCTCATTAAACAAAGCCTTTAGCAAGTGCTGCAAAATAATAAAATTGATTACATATGTTTTAATAGCCTCTTGCCAATGTTGCCTGATCAGTACGGGCTATTAGAATACTGCACGAGACAGGAGTAAACAGGGGGGAAGGACTCTGAAAAGGCCAGAAAGAAAAGCTTGAAAACAAATAGCAAGCAAATATTGAAGCAAATAGCAGGAGCTGAAAAAGAGGGATTTATCGGCGTTACGGCTACCTGCTATAATAAGCAATTTAAAGGTGCTTTCTCTTTCTGAAATTCCAGCAGAGGAGTGTCGTGGGTGAGCTTTGGGACTTCCAGAAAGGAAAGACAGGCTGTCTGGCTGTACGTGGGCTATATTCTCATATTCTTACAGCTGCATATATTTCACTTTTTTTAATGAACTTTGCTTTTTGAAGGCGTGTGGCATTAGCAGCAGTCCTACCGAGGGAAGAGGGCTGCAGGCTCTGCCTCCAGTGTCTTACCCTATAGGACTTTCTGGAGGCTGCTCCATCCTCTCTCAAGAGAAGCATTTTTGTTACGTTCGCTCTAGAAAGCAAAATATTTTGCTCCTTGGTTCTCTTCCCTGAGTCCTCCAAGGACCGTCCCTTCCTTTTGTCATTGTTTCCTGCAGTTGTGTTTTTGTACCTGCCTCATTGTGCTATGGCTTCTTCTCCCTGAGTTTGCCTTTCCGAGGGTTATGCTGACAAGCCCGATTTTCCAGGGGGAAAACATGGTTCTTGCCGGCTTCACGCCTGTTCCTCTGCCCACTTGTTAAAAAGATAATATTACTTTCTATTGCAAAATGATTTATCATGCGAGGGATGGGAGAATTGTCCTTGGATAATGACAGAACCCTACTCGGGATCCCAAGATACCGGCAAAGTTGCCTTATTTCCTCACTGAAGTGGAATTTATCAATATGTTTGTAACAGGATATGGTGGCATCTGTCTTCAGCCTGCCTGCTCCAGCAATGTTGTTATCCTTGGCATGGACGTGTAGGAAATTCTCTCTTTATCAGCCCACTGTTACAGAGTATGTCCTTGGAGAGGCCAGACCTTCCCTCCACTATCGGTCACAGAGCCCAGACTAAAGCAGCAAATTTGGGGTGCGTTAATATAGTTGTAAAACCTCGAAAATTCTTGTGAAATGAGACTGACTCAATCTGCAGGACTTTATTCGGTGTGTTTATGTGGACTTTATGCTAACCTGAGCGTTTCTGTCTGCTTGTCTGCATCTGGCGGCTTGTTCATGCAGGCCTTCTGTAGAAGATTAGGTGATGTTATTCACAAGTGACTGAGATACTTGGATGGGAGGTTGTTACAGATAACGTGTGTTTTGAAAATACTGACCTGCGAGACTTGTCCAAACCACATAAAATGATTGGGATAGAAAAGTTTTGATTTTAAATGAAAATTAATTGTTGTTGTCTCAAGTTCCAGACTTACACAGTTATTATTGAACAAGTCCTTTTTGCTGCTTCGTTGCTATGAAAGTTCAGTATTTCTTTTCTTCCTCTGCCTTTTTTTTATGGGGCAGGAGGGGGAGAGGTCGGGGGGGGGGACGGACAGGAATCAGAACAGCTGTGTAGCGCTATGTATTGTCTGAGTTCTGTAACTAACCAGCACCTTGTAATACCTTTGTAGTAAACTGACTTTAAAAATTGGATTTTTCCAGTGGAGCAATGATAAGACTAAGAAAGCTGTAAAATAGAAAGAGCAGCCAAGAAGTCTTAAAGTAAATTGAACACATTTCACACTCTGGATATAGCTCACAATAAGCCATCAATAAGCACATTTGTGAAACCACTAAGAAAATTTTTACTTTCTTAGTCATCATTTCAAAATAAAACCTTTTTTCTGCTGGTTCTGTGAAGCAGGCTTTCAATTTGCATGTTTATATACAGCAGATAACTATGTGAAAAATATTAGTTTTCTAGTTTACATATGTGGTCCATAAAACTAGAGTTACTAGCTCAGTGGGTAATTATTTCTATGAAATTATTATAATAGCTTTGAACAAGGATTTACATTACTATGGTAAAATAACTAACAGTTATGTATATTATATTTCATTTTTCAGCAGTAACATTTGTGTTTTGAAAGATTGCCCCTCAGAGATTGTATATCTTTTGGACAGGGAGGGGCAATAAATGAATCTGCATATTGTTTGCGCTTGCATTATAAAGAACAATGCAAGTTATGAATCTGTAACTTAGCTAAAAACTCACTGAAGACAAAAGAATGAATTTGCCATCTTTTTAAAGAGCTTTTGATGTGATACTTGGTTTAGGTTATTAATCAGATAATCTTAAAATAGGTGTTTTGTCTAAATAATGAATTATAAGATGTATTGTAAATCGGGGAAGGTAAATTCTGTCTCTCTCTGTCTAAGCCCAGAATGAAGGTTCAAATGCTGTGAATACCGTGTAATGTCTCTGTACACTATAAATACAAGTAATAAGAAGACGCCTAAGAAAGACTTCAAAATTGCCTTAATAAAGCTCAGGGAAAAATAAGGCTTGTGAGACAAAATCTATCCCGGGCTTTATCACACCACTGACCCTCAATGACAGGAATTTGGCTAAATCCAAAGGCTCCAAGTTCATTTCTGGCATCAAGCTTGAAATCTTTGACCTCGGTAATCGAGTTCCTGCTTTTCACCAGGACTGGCCTCTTGCAAATCAGTGCTGAAGCACCAGAAAAACAGGAAAGGGAATGGCTATAAGTCCTTAAAGGTAGAACTTAAAATAGTCCATGCTGTCAAATGTCCATATAAAGATATTCCGATGACAATTAAATAATTCCATTTCTGACAACTTGGAGACCTGGCTGGCTGGCAGAGAGAGGGCCAGGCTCCCCGCAGACACCAGACCCTCTGGCGGACCACGTCACTGGGATGTCTCTGTCCTTGGGTGTGGTGGGTGACACCAGATGCACCAGTCGGAGCTGGAAGCTCTTAGATCATCGGCCTTCCTACATTCATCGAGTGCTTTTAGGGTCCTGGCTCATTAGAAAATTGGCAGAGAGCTGTAAATCCCTTTCCCAGGCAATGCTGAAATGTTTTTGGTTTTGGATGGAATGTAACAAAAAGTCGCAATCTCACATCCTCCATAAAATGGGAATAACTTTGTCCACCTATCTCAGCTCAAGGAGTAAAGGGTTTGCTTTCACTTAAGCTTGCCATCTTCCTTCCTCCTTTCTCCCTCCCCCCCCCCCTTTTTTTTTTTCACAAACAGAAATTAATTCGAAGAATGCGTGTGTTTCTAATAGCTTTTGATACAGCTAATGACACAAACGGTAGATGTTGTCAGTTCTAAACTTGTGTATTTAGAAAAGGCTGTATACAGCCATTTAAAGATGCTAATAAATCATTTTCTTTTAGTTCAACAAGTGTGCAGTACATTTTCAGGGGAAGAGTGGAACTGAAAGGTGCAGTTTCGAAATCTGTGCTAACTACATTAATAGTGCCTTTTGTATTTCAATTGCTCTGAACTCTGAATTCTCTCTCACATCAATAGCCTATCTTTTTAAAAGCCTACTGATTAAGTAAATAATTTTGTAGCATGTGAAAGTCCTTGCATTCAATTTGATGGAATGGGAAGCTGCATCTCTCCCTTAAAGTCTAATTAACATGGAGACTATCTTCTCTGATGAGTTCATAAGCTGTTCACAGACAGTTGGGATGTAGCAACTTTGCAAGACACTGTTTAAAGATCTCTGACATCTGAGAAAGCCACAAAATCCAATAATCCTACTTTCAGAACTCCAGGGTGTCCTCTGAGATCAATCTCATATCTAAACATCACATAAAGGGAGTGCATGGCGTTATAGACTGGTTTCTATTGAACGCAAAGTAAGAAGCAGCATTAGACATTCTTGAAGAAGAGCTTTTATCAGGAGAATAGAGAAGGTTGTCAAATTCTGAAAATTTTAGCCATGATTAAAGCGGTGCTATGAAAATTGTTACATTTTTAACAAAGGTCAGCTTATCGTCCATCAAGGTCTCTGGAGAGTATCCAGCAAATTATTTATTGGGAATAAAGTGGAACAGCTTTCATGTTTATCTGTGTGCACGAACAGAGCTGGCATTAATTCTCTTGTCTCTAATCACCATGCTGTCATGTCAAATATCCTTTCAAGTAGTCGTGGGTTCTGGTTTCAGTTGTGCTTTTGGTCCACATGCATTTAAATGAAATTTCAAGCTAGTTTTAAGTACAGTGAAACTGTCTGAAAAAAAAGGTTATGCAGGATTTGTACCGTATTGGTGTTCTTATTATCCTTGTGCCTGTATTTTCATACATACTCAGGAAAATTTTCAGTCTGCCACGCTGATATTTCACAGCGTATTTTTCAGAGCGTTGTAAGCGGATCTAAGCATTAAAGATCTTTATACCTGCTCTGCAACAAAAACAGAACTAAAAAGGAATTGGTGCTATAAGTTTAAACTGGGCTGTTTAACCCAATATACCAGCCAGGGTGTGGAGTTATTCCAGAATACCTCAGGGGAACACGCTTCAGGAACGTGTTTTACTTTGCTCCCAACCAGGAAAATTCTCACGCTGTCGGTCACGGCGTAACAGGGCACCGTAACTCAGCCGGACATTGGAACCTGTACCCCGTGTACTTGTTTGCATGGAAACTCAAATGAAATTGCCTTAATTTGTTAATTCATTGAAAATTTTAAATACTTTCGCGTGAAGATTCAATGAAAGTTTCTAACATCTAGCTTTATTCCACTTTTGAGCGGTGACAAAATCAGTTTGATGGGTTTTCTGGGGCTTTTGGTTTTAAATGGTGCGATTCATATGATTGCATTGTTTTTCTTTCTTTTGCTATCCAAAGACGTGTTTCTGTCTTAAGTCTACATACTACTTTTGGCAACATTTCTTTTGTGCTTTGAGTTGTTGCATTCACTGGATAATGCATTGAAAGATTAAATGTAGTTAATGATGGATTATATTATTAATTATTGGATTAATCCAATGATGGATTGTAACAGAGTTTTTGAATATTGGCTTTTCAGATAGGCTTACAATATTTAATATAGAGCTCTAAATTCTTAAACGGGAGGTCCAGATGCAGATATAGCCTGAGCAAATGCATCCATACTTCTGTCTGATCAAACTGTGTAGCTGTTTATACAAACTAATATTTCTATGCACATTAATCATGGATGTAGCGGTATTCAAATACCACAATGCTGCAGATACATTGCTGGGATTGTTAAACCAGTTGCGGTTTTCAAATATGCAATAGCGAAAGGCTTCTTGAATCTTAACCTCTGGATTTCTGGTATTTACCTCTGAGAAATAAGAGGAGTTTGTCTGGAAACGACATTTGAATATTTGGATTCCGCCTCAAACTTTTAACATTTAAACGTCCCATGTTGGACTCCTCCCTACTTTCTAGTGCCTGTCTGTTCTCGCTGAAAAATATCAGTGTTGAGAGACGCAGCATTTATGAGCAGAAGGAAAGTAGTAGTAATAGATGCAGTAAATTAAGCAGAAATATTTTGTGTAGAGCTAAGAATGGGGAGTATTGTGTACTAACTGTGCCAGACCTCAAAAAATACCTGTTTAACATGTCCTCTGGGAAATACGATCAGTTGATGTAAATAATGACTACAGAATAATCAGAGTACATAAGATTTGTTTTCTTAAACTAGCAGTTAGTAGACGATCGCAGTTTCTAATACCTGTGTAATTTGGCTAGAATACAGACAAAGGGACATGAGTGTACCCTGCATTAAAACCTATCCAGAAACAATGCGTCCATAACACAAAACTTCTGATCAGCTGCTCCAAGTTGGCATTTGTCTCATAAATATCATACCTAGATGTCTCTTCTGTATTTCCTACAACGGATAAAAAATTTAGGCACATTAGGTTTCATCACTCTGAAGATGATTCCCAATTAAATTCCGTTAATTTGTTAATGGTCAGGATATTCTGCTGAAGCGTGTATCTCATTTTAATATCTTTAATATTGACGATATATGCATATTTGCCTACTTGCACAAACCTGGTGCTTGGGGCTTAGAGTTCTGAAATGCAAATACAATATTTGTACTGTTGCGTTAGAACATTTGCTCAGAAGTACAGCTACAGGTACCGTGGTTGGGGAGGACATTTTGTGGTGTCTGTATTGGAAAACCTCACTGCGACATCCCTTTTGGCTTGCGGACGAGTCAATAGAATCATGTTTCAAGACATTTTAAAATTCTCTTTTAATTCATTGTAACGGCTTATATGTATGTTACATTTTCTACTTTATTCTTTGACTTGAGTCAATACGTATCCAATGTAAGTGCAGTTCATTTATAAATAAATTGATGTTCTGTCCCTCATTACCTATATTTCTAATGCATTCTGATACATTAGTAAATAGACTTGTCTGATTAATCATTAACACATGAAAGGAATTAGCTGTCTACTGCCAAATGGAACTATTGACAATGATAATAAGACCAGCTACTGTATCATCTGGAAGCTGGTGTTTTACAGCAAGGCTGAAAATGGGTGGTATTCCATTTGTAGACTGAAACTGAATGACAGAAGTCATCTGTCTGTGTAAAAGAAAAATAATAATTTCTCCATATGCCTTCATGGATTTCTACCACTAAAATACAATAATGCCTTTGTACCAAGGGTATTGATTGGGCTGCTTTCATGCCATCTTCAGTTTGTTATTCAGACTGAGGAAAAAAAGATAAAATGTATTTTCCTTCAAAGCACTGCAGTAAGTTTCTAGCATAATTATGCAGAGAAAAAGAGGAAAGCAAAAAATACCCTGAATATTGTGTCATCTTGCTACCGTAATTTAGCTTTGCGCATCTAGAAGGGTCACCACCCCAGCGTTTGAAACTAGTCTTTTGATTTTTCCCTTTCTACTTGTACCATTTAAAAGCAGGATTTAAAGGCATTCCAGTGCAATTGCCATAAATATGCAAGTTAATGATTTGACGGAAGCGGCAACTTCATTTAGCAAAATCTTGTGAGTAATTTGATTATGGTTAGTACAATATCTGCATTGTATGCTAAATATTTGTCAGAGGTGATGCAAAGCTGCCACTGTTCAGTGCAGTACTTGTACCTTTTCTCAGAAATTCACATCATGTAGAATGTTTACGAAATGCTGACATGAAAGCTGAACAGAATTTTATTCACACATCGTTAGCCTTCCAATATGTTCAAATAATACAGAGTTAAAATGTGTTAAACAGACTCTAAGTATTTTTAATAAGCACTGTATGCATTCAGTTGCATCATAGGACATGCAAGAAAATGTAAATATCTAATTCGGACACCTTGAGAATTTCCCCTTGCCCAAGCAGGATTTACCCTGGCAAAGCACAATGATGCAGAGGGGGTCCCTCGGTGCCATTGCCAACCCGTCACGCGTTTGCACCTGCCAATTTCCCAAGTTGGAGCTGCTTTCCTGCAAAAGCCCCTGTAGCCATTCCTGAGCCCTCTTACCATCTTTTCTGTCAAGTTGGTAAGTCATAAAGAGACTAAGGAAGAGCATAAGTCATCAAAACGGGAATTGTTCGTCCATTTTTTTTTTTCTCGTGTTTAGTTTTCTGGCACTTACTCGTCACCTTTGAAGAATTAGGGACAAGTGTAATTATTAGGGACTCATTTTAGAACACTTTTTTGAAAATTTGGACCTCGGATCCATATTATGGGAAGTAGCATCTTCATTTTTTAAAATTAAAAAAAAAATTATTTCAGATTAAGTTTTTTTTTCAGGTGATGTTGATTAGGCAAGTAAGCATGAGCAGTGTGGTGAAAAGCAAATTTATTTATAGATGAGATAAAATACTTTTTGTGCATCTGTGATAGCTAAAAACTTACAGAGACTCCACAAAGAAAGTGAACAATATAAAATGTAGAATGTAAAACGTTCAATCCCTCAAGCCTTTTTGAGGGCCTGAGGTATGATAGTGCTTTTCGGTTCCCCATTCACAAAAGCAGATGATGCCTTACCGCAGTTTGGATTTTTGATTCGTTTTGTAATGTTTTGGGTTAAGAAATAAGAGTGTGCGAAATGCTGCTTAGCATGCTTTGTGAAATGTGTAAGTGACCTTTTGTTTGTGTGGTTCAGTTGTGGATGTGAATGCAGAAATGGTATAAGAAGTAATATTAGTAAATGTGTCGTATTTAATATGCATAGGATTAAAATACAGCTATAGTAGTTGACGTATTATCAAGCACAAAATACAAATAAAGGACAGGATGCAACGAAAAAACCCAACCGATGGGGGAAAAAAACAAAAAAATATGACAGCATATATTTTTTTTTTTTTTTTTTGGTCTGTGGGAGGAAGTGGCAGACTGCTACCTGTGAGTCAAACATAATTTGCAAAGGAGCTATTTTCAGATCCCTTTAAAATTCAGTCGAGAAGAATACATCCATACGTTAAATTGAGGGAAATTGAAAAGGCTACGTTTGTTCAGCATAAAGACCTAATCTGCAATCTCTTGAACCATTCCCTTCGAGTATGAGTAAGGCCATTTATATTAATATAGGATCCACAGGACGGGGCTGGGAAGTTTGCTGTATTCAGCTTTGTTACTGCCATATTTATAGTGTTTAGATTGCATAGTATCAGTGCTTCCTAGGTTCACTTACCAGTGCTTTTGAGACTCTGTCCAGGGACCTAATTACTGCTTGAATCTGCAGTTCTCTTGTAAGAAAAGTGCTGCATTTAACATAAGTCAATGGGACTTTTACTTTTGCAAAGGCTGTTGGATCAGGCTCTTACTGTATACAAGGAATATTTCAGCTCGATGACCTTGTCTTTGCCATATTTGAAAATGAAGCAAAAAGAAGGTCATTGTTTTATGAAAAATATTAAAAATTCATTATATGTTTTGATTTCTGCACTTGGATTCCTGGAGTAAATAATACTAATGGTATATTTTCAACATGTCTCTTGGCAATTACTGTATATTATGTAAATACTAGCAGGTAGCATACTGTAAATCTGCAACTGAAGAAATATTCACTTGAGACAAACTCATTTTAATTGAGAAACACTGAACTTTTTGTGCCTTTTTACTGGTCTCAGATTCATGGTGTAACAAATCCTTAATTTCCTAAGACGGTACACAGAGAAACTGTAAAATGCCATTCTCAGTGTTCAGGGAATAAAGCAAGCAGAAAGACATTTTTACTAAAATAAACAACTTGACTAAAACAAATGCTGTAAAGTGTAAGTGTGAAAATCCCACTTTAATTGTGAAAGAGAAAAAAAATGCATCCTCCCTATGAATAAAGATACACCTTCGGCAGCATATACAGAAGGGAATAGAATAGATGAATACCAACATACTGCAGCAATGCACGTTGGTAGAAGGCAATGACAGGAGATCGTAAGTTTCCATCATGACTACGTATTGCTTTTGTTTTCTTACTTAATGCAATAACACTGCTGAATGTCTTAATGGTATGCGTTTTCCGCCAAATTACCTCTTCCCAGTAGTATTTTGAAAAAAAAAAAGAATACTCTGGAGTGTCATTCAGTGCGTCCTAGCTCAATACATAAAAATAGTACGAATAAGACCTAGCAAGATCAGCTGTTTCGTGTTTTCTGACGCTGTTGCAAGTTGCGATGAATTCCTTCCTTTCACCACTTAGCGACAAAAGGGTCTTTTTGAGAACATTTCTGAGGGGGAAAAAAAAAAATCATAATGTATTATTCTAAAACTAGCAGTTAGATATCACAAAAGCAAAGGTCTTAGTATTTATTTTCCCTAGAATTATTGATTTCTGCTTTCCTTTATCGTAGTTCTCCCCAAATAATACGCCAGTCTCATGGTTTTGCGTATCAACTCTACATGGTTCTGAAATACTGTTCGTGTCAAGGGAAGAAGGCACCGATAAAGAGAAATAACTGGTTCAGGAAACCTTTGCAGCCTTTTCACTGACAAGTTTCCATTTGTTGTAGCGGTGCAGGTACAAGCCCTAATTCACTTCTCCACGTGTTGATCCACTTTTATATGATACTGAACTCTCAATGGAATTAGTGAGCAGTAAGGCGCTCTGTGCTTTGAAGAACACATTTTTGAAGGACAAGATCACATCTCAAAGTTTTTATCCAGCTCTGATATTTATTAGGTTTCCATGTGCAAAGTTTTAGTTTGAATTTCTCAAAGGGATCTTTGTTAAATACGACCCTGTCAGCTCACCAGTAAGTCATTAAATCAATCTAAGTAATGTGGGTTTGGGGTTGTTGGTTGGGTTTTTTTACTCCTTTTAGTAATCTTTTCCCTGCTAAGCACAGAAGCTTATACGGTGCCGAGTGCCTTTGTCTTCCTAGGGAAGGTGACAATATGGCACAGAATAAGATTTTAAGCAATACTAAATGAAATGACCTAAAAACCTGAGGGTTGCCATAGACAACTGCGCGTCTAAATATGGGACTAAAATATATCACGGTGTGCGTCAAAATCTGGGGTTCTCCCGCTGCCGAATGTGTAGTGCTGTGCTTGCAGACCAGAGGATGTGGCATAATAGGCCAAGTCTTTCTACCTTACTTTTCCACCTTTGCTACCCTTAGAGGAAAACAGGAGCTGCCGATTAAGAGTTGAAGTAATTTCTCTTTTTACTCTGTTTGTTTCAAAAGACTGACGTAACCTTGTATTTAGTGAAATGTCCCGTACTTAAAAAGGTAACACCAACTAGGAGCAATTGGCTTCTCCGTAGCTAGAGTTATTGGAAAACATGATATTGAAATGTAAAGTGCAACTTACGATTTGGTGTGAAATTTATATGCAAAATAATTTCATTTCCTTGATAGAAGTTAATAAATATCTTTCTGATTAGTATGTTTAGATTATGAGCTTCCATATCAAAGAGAGTAGAATCTTATTTCTGAGGAGTCTGAGCAAATCCAGTGTGGGGGAAAAAATCCAGTGGGGAAAAAATGCTGCGCAGTGTAATAGTACCACAGTCTATTCCCATTTTGCACGAGAGGTGAAAGCCAGAATTTGCAAAAGCTGGTGTGGAGGAAGTCAGCAGTTTTAGGCAAAGGGTTTGGCTCCTCCCTCCATTGGTGATTCCAAACGGAGTTGGTCGTTTTGCCTGGGGGCTCTGCATAGGACAGGAGAATGAGGTATTCTAAATATTTATCCTCTGAATATTCTCTATCCAAACTGTACGAATACTGCAAAGGTAGCTCTTTCAAGTGGAATAACTTGGTTTTGTGAGATTGTGATTTTATTATACATCTTGCATCAAAATATGTATTGTTACGTGTTTATAGCAAACAATTAGTCATGTCGTTATTCTTCATCGAAACTACTACAAATACGTTTTTTATTTAAAGGTTACTCTTTTCATTATACATGGATTAGTATTTTATTTTATAAGCCCTAGTGAATGTTGTATAATGAAAAGGCTAACCCTTAAACTAAATGCATGTTCAGTGATTAAGTGGTTTGCCTATTTCCATTGAAAAGACTATATAAATTACTTAAAAGACACGTGGACATTATTTATGAAGCTTATAGATTGCTTTTCAAAGTTCACTTGAAACTGTCAAGGGGCAGGGATCCTTAACAGTTTTACTTGTACCACATCATACTAAAATATTTTAAATTATTTTTACTGTTTTTCTGAGTGATAGATATAAAATGGGGTAAAAGGTTCAGCACATAATTTTTTTTAGTTTTCTTTCAGTTAGTAATAGCTTGTGACTCGATCATGAAGAAAGCATTTTAAAACTCATCATTTTCTGTTATATTGTATTCCCTGGTAGTTTTTATAACATAACAATTAAATACACTGAAAAAATGTGCAGCAGAAATACTCTTGATAGTAAAAGTCACATGAGATTTATATTTATATAAATTTATTTAAGGGCTTGAAAGGCACGAGTCAACATAAAAACATATAAAGTATCTGCAATATTGGATAATAAGACTACACATTTATGGTAACTTTAGGCTTGGTATCATGAAAAAAGATGCAGGAAAAATGCATGCTAGTATCCTTATACCAACTTTTATTTATGTCTGTCTTTCATACTAGGCAACCTATATGATTCGTTCATTATTTATCAGGAATATATTACTGATTAGCAAATGTTGTGGGGAAGTTTGTAAGAAAGCAATTGGCATTATTCCAACCTGGAGTTTTCCTGTAAAGTCTTGTAAGAGGTAGTGCTTCAGTTTACTGAAAATAAACCTTTTAGTGACTCAGAATTGTTCTCCCAATTATCCTTAAAGTAATACTAGAATAAAAATGTCATCGGATTTTAGTTCATACTGGGTGCCGATCTTATTCAATTAGATGAATTTCATGTGATTAGTCCTCTCCCTTTCAGGTTCACCTCACTCCCAAGAGTAGGTGAGGTGTGCTAATGTTGTTAAGAAGTTGCTAATGGGGAAAATTCTGTTCTCGGATGAATGAGCCAAAATTTTGATATCTTGCTCTACTAAAGGCAATGACAAATCTCTTATTCACGTAAAAACTCTAAGGAGTTCACTCCCAATCCTTAGACATTTTCTTTAAACAGCTGATGGTTTATTTATCTGCATGTGTAGAGGAGGTTTAAATAATGTCCATAATCTTGAACATGGCACATAGTTTGCAGTTTTAGATGGGCAGTTTCAGTAAAGGTGCTGTTTTAACTCATAAATTTGGAAGATTACAGTTTTGAACGGCGTCCCTATATTTTAAAATAGAATATGCTGTTTCAAAAATAGTCTCGGCTTGCAAGTCACACACGTTCTGTAAATACATGTACATGAAATGTCATATAAATGCCTAAAGATCTGGGATCCTTTGTATGAAATTTATAATAAGGCTTGGTGCATCACAAACAGGGCTGGAACCCAGACACTCTTTGGATTTGCCTTTTTCAGTTGTCTTTATATTTGAAACATGACTTCAGATTTTTTTCTTGTTTAAATCAATCAAACATGACCTACATATTTGTATGACTACCTGGACTGCTTATGGGGAACGTTTACATGACACTTCTCTTTCTTAATTCCCCTTTCCTTTACTTTCCTCTTCTACTTTTGTTAACACAGCCATGATAGAATTTGCAGGGAAGAGCAGAATTCACAAAGTAGGTGAGTTTGGAAGAAACGCCCAGCATTATCTTTCCACAAATGGTGCAAAGACTAGCTATAGATGCAACATCCTGGCAAGTGTTTTCTTAAAGCAAGTGTTACATAGTTTTAGAAACATTTATTCTTCTGTTTCAGCAGAAAATAAGAGGTAGAAATGACTACTCTAGTAAGATTCTCAAGAGTAAAGCGTAACAGCCTGGATAAAGTTGGACTGAATGCTGGCTACAACATATTTTGTATGTGTAAAAGCAAAATAATTCTATATAAACTGATACTTAGTTTTTTAAAAAAAAAAAAAAATAAAAAAAAGACCGAACCAATAGTAACAAAACCTTTCGCAAACCCTTTTCCTTCATTGTCTTTTTCATTTTTTCATTAGCGGAAAGAGACAAGGACTCAGTGAACTCTACTGTGAAGAACAATAGCCAGAATAGATGATAAAGGAAATTGATAAGTACAATGATTTTATGCAAATAAATTTACAAAAACTCCACAGAGACAGACCGGGGCTTTTTTCCCTCAAAGCAAGTAATGAGAGAAAAATACTTATTTTATGTAAGTAAAAAGCCGATATCCGGCTGTAACTTGAAAAACCCTAAAGAATCCCTAATGGATTCTGGTTGGCGGATGTGACCCATTTCTTGAGAGCTTGATAAAGCAATCCTTGAGATCTCCTTCTAAATCCTTGAGATCCTCTTCTAAAGAGGAAGGGCAGCAGAACTATCCTGGAGAAAAGACCAAAATAATAACAACCATTAGTTTTGAGCACAGACGGAAGCTAAAAGGCACTCAGGAGGCAAAGTGACCAAGAAGGCATCCATCATACCCGGCGTACATGCGGTGGAAATGATATGAAGGACAAAAATAAAAGTATTCAGCCATGGGCAAAGTTCTGTACTGTGAGAAACAGAATGACTCTCTTAATGCCAATGGCAAAGCGCTCGGAAGGTAGGAGTATTAATATATCAAGTGATTGAAGACAGGACTTCTGTGAAGAGAAAGATACATATAGGGTAACTTTGAGAGATCCTGGGCAAATGCACATGAAGTGCATGTACATTGCAAAAGAAAGCTTCCAGCTATTTTCCTTCCAGCTGTTCCCATTAGGAAAGCACACTCATATCAATTCAGGTCTAGCTGGATTACAGAATTTTAGCTACAATACGCTGCTTATCAGCAGTAGAGATTTAATAGGAAAGCATGGCCAAGTTTTGGAGGAATACAGTAAGACCTTTCTGCAGCTACTGAACAAGTAAGTAGTTCATTAAAAAATTGCTAAATAAAAGCATTATTATTTAGAGGGGACACAACAGAAGACACAAAGTTCAGGGCTAACGAGGCATTTTTTCACAATGTTAAAACACAATCATTTAGCAAGCTTGTTTAAGTATATTTATTTCTGTTTATTTTCCATGTCTGAATGAAAACTAGAAAAAAAAAACCAAAAACCTGAACGGGTTAGAAAGACAATTAAAAGTTATCTTGCAGTTCTGCTGCTCAATAGGGAACACTGAGCACTGAAACTCACGTGTTGGCCACCTTCACGTGATTAGATACTGCATGAATAAAATGTCTGTTGCTTGAGCTGTCATGACCTCTTTGCACATTCAAACTCCGGGCAGTTTTTGGGTCAGCTGTTGAAGGTGAACAGCAGTTCCAGCTGTGGAGTAATGCAGCACTGGCTTTGGCATTCCCTACGGTGACTTCACATGCTCTCACCATGCAAGAAAAGGATGAGTAGTGACGAGTACTAAATATCTGTATTGTATTCTGTAGTGCACCACAGGCATGTGCACATCTCAGATTTTCTTCTAATTCATGTGTTCTAAACTATGTAGAAAAAGGGTGAGCCAGTCAAAGTTATTCTCAGTCAAGCCCTGAGAATAATCAAGTAGTGATATGGTTTTCCGTCCATTTTCTTGCCATCACGGACTGATGTATACCTTCTGTTGCTTCTCCAAGAACTCCCTGTCTGAGTTGCATGCTCACATTTGCTTTCTATATATGCTGGCATAACTCCAATGTATGAATGAATATTTGAGCAAAATGATAAATATGATACTTAGATCTCGTTAGGCTACTAGCAATTGCAGGGTAGACACAGTCACTTTCTGAAGAAGAGAGTATAGAGTGATTTCAATACTGCGGATGAGTTATTTCTAAAAGCGAATCACCTGTATGAATATTCACCCTATAACTTAGAATTGAAGAAAGTGGGCGGAGGAGGAGATAGAATTGTAGGTTTCTGATGATTGCAGGTACAGAAAGGAGGATAACTATTAAGAAATCTGGTCAAATCACAAGACGCTATGTTTCCCTACTAAGAAATCCTTTTTTCTTCATTATGTCCTCCTTTCACAATGTACCTCTAATTTTTTTTACGAATAAAACCTGTCGCCATAAAAAACCAAATCCAATAAATTTTAATTTTTAGAATCTTTCAAAGATATTTGTGCAGCTAGTACTAGGTGGAAGAAAAATCCTAACATCTCAGTTTTCATTGTTTTAGTTTAAAATTTCTTGAAGTGCTTATTTCTTTTTATTCATCCTAATAGCAATTCTCTTTCTAATAAATTTTCTTTCTGTCTCTACTAATTCCTTTCCATCTAAAAGAAAAGAAAATTGAATAAAAAATATTCCCATGACTTTCTGAAAACTGGTAGCAGGACATTGGAAGACCAGATGCTATAGTCCTATAAATTAAAAAGGCATTATATACAGCCAGCTGTACCGTATAAACTCAGTTTTGTACCGCATTGTGGTGCTCTGTGAATCCTTATTTTTTTTCAGCATCTGCTCAGATCTGTCCGTACTTCCCATATATTAATTATAATTAATCATATACTAGAACATATCTTTATGTTTGAGGTTTGGCCCAATAAGAAAGCTATCATAGTATACTTACTGGGTGTTTGCTAAAAAGAAAATGGTATTCTGTTTACGCTTTTGGTGATTAATGAAAATTGCTTTACTTTCACGCATGCTTCTTAACTTTGAAACAAACTTAATTGTAGGTTAATTTATGCAAAAACATTATAGAGAATAAATTCCATATAAATATCCTTTGGTTTTTTTTCAGTTCCAAGTGATTATTCAGTTCCACGTGAAAATGTTATAAAGTCTGGCTCTTTGATGTATGTCCCTTCTTATTGGCATTTCCACATTCTTCTACTCTACTATTCTAATTTTTATGGGAAGTTACTAAATCCTCCTCTAGGCACATCACTTAATGAGAGTTTTAATAAGGCCTTTGCATGATCTCCAAAACCAATTTGGGCTTTCTTGTGCTAAGGTGACACAATGATTTAAAAATAGAATACTTGAGATTCAGAGGCAAGCGTTTCAGCTGAGTCTGCATTTTCCTGTGTAGATCCTGCACAGCTTCTCAGTTCACATTAGAAAACGCAAGGATAAATCCAAACCAAGAACTTTGAATAAAGCAAAGCCAGAGCGGCACATTTCTAAGACGCTGCAAATTCCCCAAACCATGCAGCAACGTCCTAGAGGGTGCTCAGGTCCTATACAGGCAAGATTCCTGTTCTTTTCCAGGCAGCGTCCCAGTTATTTGTGAGGGACTGGTAGCATCTTAGAAGATCCTGCATCCAGGTCCAGTCAGCCGGCATCAAGGAAGAGAGACTGGGATTAAAACATGTCCAGGGAAGGGCTGCAAGCCTTTGTAGGAGGGCAGGGAGTTTCCTTAAGGGACAGGGCTAACGGAATTTGGCTTGGTTAGCCGAACAAAACAGGGACTGACTGGCGACACAGAGCCAGCATTGTGGATGGGGAGCCACAAACTGCTATAAACTGACCAGGAATAAATTTAGACTGGAAATCCAAGAGGTTTGTCACATGACCCAGGGCAGCTCTTTCCTTGGATTGCGACCCCTCGGTTTTCTTTGGGAACAGCTATCCCTGATAGGGCTGGGGCGTTTATTAGTCTTTTGGGGGCTGGGTCTGCAGTTGCTGGTTTTCCTGTCTCCTGGTGGTTCACGAAGAGGACATATTCCCTAAGACTAGGGCTTTATCAGGAATGGGCTCGTCATTTAAATACTTTCCTCGCTGAGGGGTTGCTATCCTATTTCTCTGAAAGCCAAATAAGGTAAGAGGGAATAATTCTTTCCCTATATTTGGCTACAGCTGACGTGTAAATAATGGATAAAAGAAGGTATGTGGTGAGAAGTAATTTTTAAGAATTGAACGTGTGTAAAGTGTGTAGGTTTTTCCATCTTTCATTCACTTCATTAAATGCAAAGCAAGCAAAGTTTTAAAATAACTTTAATAAGTGTTTAATAGTTCCTAACACATTTGAATGGAAATCGTTGTATTATCTTTTCCATGTAGGAGATACTATTAGGCAATGATTTTAAACTTAATATTTTCAGAATTATATCTACCATATAAATACTCACTTCTAAAATTCAAACACTTTTGGGGATTCCGAGAGCCTGATTTTTTTTAAATAGACATTTTTAGTTTGTAAAGGTTTTCCCTACACTTTGAAACATATATGCATTAGGCTTAAAGGCAGAAGGAAGCAATGAGTGGTAAATTACTAGTGGCTGAAATAAAACAGTGTTTCAGGATCAAAGTCGGGGCCAGCATTAACACAAGCCTTCCTAAATTTTTGAATGTTTCCAATTCTACGGCTAAAATTGATGCCAGAAGAGTTAGATTATATTTATTTAATTTCCCCCTTTTTATCATCACAAATGCACTGAAATACACAGCACGTAGCGCACTCTGCTTATATTTCCCTGGGATGTGTGTAGTCTTATGCCCGGCGAAAGCACGCGAGTCGGAGTAAAACTTTGTCTTCATAAGTGTGAACTGAATATACCTGGTCACCATGAGAAAGTTAAACCAGATTATATTAAACTGTCCAATATGGTGTCACTGATTAATAATGATTGAGTCTCTAATAACCATGCAAATGTAAACTATTCATTTATTCCAAATACATAGGAATTGGGAGAATGATATCTCATATAATCTGGTGTTAGTCTATTCACTGCATCATAAAAATTAATTTGTCTAATTAATGACATTAGTCCTTTTATACATGCATAATTCATATTAATTGATAGGTCTGCCTAAAAAGAGCACCTTTTGGAAGAAAAATGATCCTATTAGTGCAAGTTTAATCCAAATCAGGGCTGACAAAGCATGGTGCTTTCAAGGCTTATCTCCAGCTTTGTTAATTGTCATAAGCATTCTAAATTGATTATTCTCACATTAGCATGGGACATTTCATTCATCAATGCTTTGCTGTAAAGAAAATTTGTCTAATGGATTTGGGTAGCAGCACTAAATAAGTGTGTTGGTCCATTTTTCCACTGTAGCTACAGGGGTATTCAAAGCATATTAATTCACTAATACTGAAAAAATTAACTGCTAAAATATATAGAAATATCATACAAAATTAGATTTCTGACACTGAATAATTTTTGTGATATTTCAATAGTAAATGAGCGCACGCACTAGCGCTTTTATTGCTCTTCGGTTTCACAGATGCCTTGATAAACAGCCAATGTTAATATTTCTTATGAGCGATGTTGCTTTACCTTCCAGGGCCACAGGGGCACAAAGTATAGGATAAATTAGTTAAATATGCATTTTAAGGAGCTGCTCGGAGGAACAAAAATTATAATATAGTCAGGCTTTATAATGTACAACCTTATAGTTAGCATGTTAATAATTTATTTGCAGATGATCAAGTTTACTGTTGGTCAATGAAACAGTTCAGACACAGACTGAGACTTCAGTGAAACAAGTGAATTTTGAAGTGCTTCTTGCTCTCTCTGCCAGTTGTCACTATTCCGATGTTTTTAAAATGTATTCATAAACGCAGCAAATACCGTCTTTACAAATTCCTCTGGTTTCTGCTCAGAAAGGGAGGGATTGACTTGCAAAAAGTAGGCTCCTTTTATAAGTATTGGCTCTTGGCAAGCGGAATGCCCTTTATGTGCGCTTTTTATGATGCTCTAGTTTCTTTTCCCCATTCACCTGATCTTTGTTTGCCTTGCACTTTCTAGCATTCTGTTAATCACTGGAAGCCACTGCGGAATCAAATTTGTGGCAGCGCCAAGAATTTCAGGAAGCTTTTTATAGCACTTTGCAATTGAAGGCACGCATCATAAAACGAGTGGGGAGGAAGGGAAGATGCTGTCCAACAGAAGTTAAAGGCCTGTTCTCTCCACTTCTCTAATCGGTGCATATTTTTCCACTTTGTTGAGCCTATCGTTGAACAGCAATCCATAAAATGGGGCCATGCTTGACCCCCACTGCTTCTGCTGTAGTTTAAAAGGGTCCATGAAGGAAACAAAAATGCTTTTCTCCATTTCTAGTCGTCTCGGTATTGTTCAGAGGGAGTAGATTAACGCTTCGGTTTAGCCTCGGAGTTTTGAGGTTCGTTCTGCGTCTGTACGGGGCGTTGCATTCTCAGTACCGAAGCTGTGCTGCTTCATCTTGGCTTTCTAGTTCCATGGGGCAGATTGGAGATGGCTTGCTTTGGTTTTGTTATTTCAAGGACTATAAAAAAGAGATGTGAGATTTTGATCGTTGTATTGTATAATCAGATTCTCCTTCAGTCAATGAGAGCAAAAGATAAAAAACTGCAGCTGAACAGCTGGCTAGGCTATTTTCCACTCTTCAAACACAAAACTTAGATAAAAGTGAGCAGTGTTGGTTTGAATTTAGTCCTGTGGGAAGGGATTTTACTCTTGCTGATGAATTTTATGCGGGAAGTGCTGTGTTACTCTGTAATAAAACCCTGACAGTTATACTGTAATTGTACAGCATAGGGTGGTTCTTCAGTTTGTACCAGGCTAGGAATCAACATAACCTTAAGCCCGATGCCACTTGCATTAAAAAACAGACACTGAGGAACTTACTGTGTATGCAGAAATGCTATGGCAAGGACCACCTTTGAGCTTTCCTCTTCGGTAATCCTGACTCATTTTAGAAAGAAATAGTACAATTTCAGTTTAATTTGGAATATGTAGCCTAACACGGTAAATTTGATTCCTGTATAAAACTGCACTTAGAATCTATGAAAAAAACAACCCTATACTTCTCCTTCCTGAATGCCATCATTTATAAGTATGCTGTCTTCATTTATCACCTTTGACTTAGATCCAGTCTGATTTCTAAATTATATATCCTAATAACCGAAGCTAGGATGGATTGCACCTTCTAGTTTATATCCATTCCTGTGGTCTAAAAAAAATCCCTTTGTTCCAATCATGACTGGTTTTTCACATCCATTTTTAATCCATATGCCAAGCATTCTCCATAGGGTTCAAATTTCAGGGAAAAAGGAACACTTCCGAAAGTTGTTCAGTTTGGTTTACAGTAGACAATGTTTGGGAAAGACAGAGATATTCCATATCCCAAAACTAAAATATACCAGATGTGCAGCTTTATTCTGGTTAAAAACAGATCAGAAAAAAACATATATAATATTCTTTGTTTCCTAAAAGTAATTTAATATTGCTTTCAACAGAGAATATGATACTCCAATTTTATATAGTAAAAATGGAAAAGCTATATATGTATGATAAAGAAGGAAATGAAAACAAATGACCTGTGTTTAAAATCCAATAAAATTCAACAAATACCTTCATGTCTGATATTAGTTGAATACATACTTTCAAGTCATGTAAGAATTAATTACTGTTCCGGTAATGTCATTTACCAGTGCCTGCATTTAACAGATTCCTCGGGTTGACACAGGAGTCTGGTAATTTTTATTATTTTAAAATGAATGGAACTAACAGGTTTTTACTGGTCATTCAAGGAAGTATTATTGGGTTCCAGTATGCCTCTCATGTGCTCTGAGTTTGAAGGATAAAAAGCAAAGGGGTAGTTTTTCTCATTAAAACACAACAGTGAAACGAGATACTCCTGTCTTCTTCCTTTACACCACAAGAAGCAGAACACAATATTTCCTCCAAATGCTTTTGTTTGTTAGGGGTTTCCTGTAAGTTTGATTGTTTTAAGAGACAGCATAAAGGAGGAGGAGTTGAACTTGTTGGAAGATGTTTAATGGTCTTACAGTTATCTTGGAAGTGTCTGCAAGACATTGTTTTCTCATCCTGACAAGAAGAGGCTTTTAAGATTCACTCACCTTCAGACACTAGACATCATGGTAATGCTTGAAGTATGGGACCTACAAAGACTAAAAATACATAATCTACTAAATCGCTTTTCCTTGTCTTTATCTTTTTTTAGAGTGAGTTCAGGCTGTCTGAGCTATCCTCTGTATTCTCCACAGTCTTGATGTCTGACACGCATGTCTTACCATATATATTACTATCCTTAGATTTCCAACTGTGACTAGGGTTTTGGAAATTCTTAGGTTTTGAACGTTTGGAATCAGAGTTCTGGGTCAGCTGGTTGCAACTTTAAAATCTGAGCCGTGAAATTCACATCCTGTTACAAATTCTGACTGCAGCGTTTAGAGATGTTTGTATTTGGGGTTTTATTTTAGTATTTTATTTGGTATTAATGGCAGGAACAAATAAGATTAAGGAACCAAAACGATTCAGATGGATTTTCCCAAGTCTGACTCCCCATTGAATAAAAAGCTAAAACTCGTCCCACAAGATTTGTGTTCCTGGTGGGTGTCTGTGACAAAACCAAAGAATTTACTGTGGAACAGATCCCTTATTGGATAAATCTATGCTCCAAATGCCAATTCTGTATGCCATCTGTCTGGCAGCGTGTGCTTCATCCACGGAAAGTCGTCTTCCATAAGCATTTTCAGAAGTACAGTTTGCAAGAACACGAGCAATATTGGCTAAATGAAAAAATCAATTGGATGTGTACTTTCCAGAAATACATGGGCTTGGGACACAGCCTGGTGGATTCCTAGCTTTATCAACCAAGAGAGGGAAGGAAAATCCAAGTGTGTTGCCGTATAGGCTGTCACATTCCCGTACATATCTAAAGGCAAAGGAGGTAACGAACAGAAGAATCATGATAGAAACAGGCTTGTGCTTAGAGAAGAAAACACTGACTTTTCTTGAAGAAAGTCTCTTTCTTCTATGTTTACAAAGCCTTTGTCTCCAAAACCCCACAACTTCTTATTTTAATTGGAATGAGCAGAGAGAAAGGAGTAAGAATAGTTCATATTCTGATTCCTGCTCTCCAAAAGTTAATAGTGAAAGAGAAATCTCAAAAGATCATGTTTGCATCACCCCTGACTTGGAATATCTGTATTTGTTCAGCGCTCTCTGATGCCTTGATTTAATAAGACTTGGCTTGGGTTCCTAACGGGAGAGTCTTCCATGTGAGGCACAGCAACTGGCTTGCTCCCACTTTTTCTTTAGGTTACATTCTTCCCCAAAACAAATCATCCGTAGGCTGGTGAGAGGGAAGTGACTGAGCAGCCTCGTACAGAGGATCTTCCTCTCCAGCACCATGGATTGTCTGCAGGTGTCAGGTTAGACTCTTTGGACTGAAATGATGACATGTCAAAAATCAAGTAGCAAAATTGCTAACAGATTATATAAATGAATTATGTTAAATTGGAGGTGTTCCAACAACCTTCCAAGCTCCAAACAGGTTACTGTTGATGATTTTCTTGGGGCCAGCAGATTAGGAATTCTGGGAGGAGAAGTTTGTAGGTTTTTTCCATGCCTTTTTTTTTTTTTTTTTCCACCATGTCATTTCACCACAATTTTAATTTTGAGCCATCAGAACACAATGAAATCTTCTTGTCAGAAATATAGCATGGCTTGGCAAAGCCATGCAGCAGCTCTTGTGTACATCAGGTTATTGCTTTAGAATATGACATGCCAATGACACCATGCTCTGCTACAAATTAGTGACGCCACGTCTCACTCTCTGAGAATTATTATGAAGTGCTGCTGCAGATAGAGGACATTATATGACCAAAAGTTTATGATCATCCAGAAGGAGAGAAAAGGTTTGCATTATCCAGAAGACAATCGGATTTTCTCCATCCCAGCCCTAAACGAAATACCAACTTCTAATATGTTGATGAAAGATTGTCTTTCCCATGCTTCCCCTCCTCCTCCATTCCTTTGTAAAGCAATTTCAAAGTAAACAATGGCCTACCACCAAATAAGAGTTTACTAAGAATAAAAATTGAATTTGGTCTGCCTGTTGACAAGCTGATTGATTTGTGAGCTCTTATGACTGAATCCTCTCCTAAATGTGCTCTCATTTATCATGTGTAAGATTGTTCCAGAATCAATACGAGCTTAACACAGAAGCATTTCTGCCATGGACATTTTGAAAACAACTTGCCTTCTCAATATTGCTGCTAATTTTTTCAGGCAGAATTATTGGAACACTTTAATTGCGCTTCACAAGTTAGAACATGCTTATACTAGGTTCTGCTTTGAAAGGATGATTTTCAAAGTAACTTCTATATATCATCTTTTTAAGAGAACAAAAATAGATTAAAATTGGATTTTTCTTCCGCTTCTAATGGGGAAATCAGATCGAACTTTCTCTAGTTGTTAAATGTGCCCTTTGAAAACCCATTTTCCAAAAATTGGATTTCTTAAATTAGCTTTTTAACATAATTATTAGCATTCTATTGGAATAAGTACCAGAAAGCAGTCTGGGAGAAAGCCTGCTTGTGTATATGCTCCTTTTCTTCCCCAGTGCTTGGAAGCATTTAGTGTTACTTTTCTTGATTAAACACCCCTAAATTACATTTTAAATGACCGAGAGAGACTTTAAAGTCAAATATAGTGCAAGGAATGGAGGAATGAGGAAAGAGAGGAACACGGTCGAAGGTTCAGAGCTCTTCAAGAGTTATGTCGGGCTAAGGGTGCAACTCTGCAGGAAGATGGAGCGTGTCAGAGCTTGGCTCTGCTCCGTCCCCCGGGGCAGGGCAGGCTGCACCAGCATCGCTGGGAAGAGCAGAAGCGGGTCATGCTGGTACCAGACTGCCAGCCAGGAGGGAGGACTGGGGCAAAGGGGTACACGGTGTCGCCTATCTTCCATCTGCCCTGTGCAATCAGCACCAGTTTTCATATATTTTTACACCTTCCAACAGTACTTGTATAACAAGCGGTCCGCATATGGCAGGATCGATTTGGGAAGTAATTGAAGGGTTTGGTCACACTCCAATTTAAGTCTGAACCCTGAAAGACAGATTTCTCTTGAGCCCGTTTGAATTTGGTGTTCTGAAGGACTTTACCTCCAGACACTGCCCCTTGTGGTCCCAGATGGTCCCGCGTCCTCTCTGTTGATCTCAGGGTTTAGTCTGCTCCCGCGAGTGGGAAGCACTTGCCTCGGTTCAGCCTGTGCGGCGGCGCAACGCATCCCGAAACCGGCCGTGCTGTCACTGAGGAGCGCCGCATGCAGTTTTAGGAAGGACATCCCGTGTCGTCCAGCCCACAGGCATTTCCCAGGTTCCCACATCATACAAACCTTTTCGTAGATGTGTCACACTCAAAGATACTTTGTTTGACTAAAAGGCCTGAACGTCACAAGACAAAACCGTCCTGATCAAATTTATACTTTTCACAAACAAAACTTTATTCGATGTAAAAACACATATTTAATACATAATTACGCCATGTTTAACTAGTCTTATACTTCATTATATTGTATTTAGCGTATAATTATTCTTTATCTTAGTTAGTTATATTTAAATCTCACTTATTTCACCAGGGAAAAAAGAAAAAAAAAAGTCTTTCAATTTTTCAGGGAGTGGCTTAGCTTCTAATCAGAACAACTGGTTACGCATACGGCCTTATGTGTTACGTTATTCACAGTCTGTAAATGTATTTACTCCAGTGTTTTACACTCTGCTACCATGTTATCTTGATCACACAAGAAATCAGAAATTTTCTCTTGAATTGTATGATTGCTCAAAAAAAATCTTTCAGGTTTCACCTTCGTTTTTAGATTTCTGCTGAGGCGGTGGCAAACACCAACCCATTACTGCACTGAGTACAAGCTCTGGCTCCTCTTAGATTAAAAGAGGTAATTTTGTAACTTTAATTAGAGCAAGGCTCTATCGTATGATAGATTTAAATGGTTTCATGAATAGAAATTAAGTTTATGGAATAAACTCAGCATTCTGAAGGAAAAAAAAACCCACTAGAATAGTTAAAGTGCTAAAACAATTGAAGGTACTTGCAGGTCACTTATACTGGAGAAAATGATCACAAATAGAAAACAAAGAAAGAGAAATAAGCATTGAAATAAACATGATTATTATTGCACTGTGCAGTATAAACTTGAATTAGAGCTGGGGTTCAACTGGGGTTTAATTAGTGCAGACAAAACCTAAATGTTTTCTAGAGCCAACTATAAAATTTTTTTAAAGTTTCCACTTCACGTTAAATATGTCTATGTTCAGTTATCATTCTCAAAAGGAGGAGTATTTTTTATGAAATATCTGTAACAACATATTTTTGTACCATAAAGTGCTATTAGGGCTTACCTCAGAGTGGGAGATGATGATAATGTATACATGCAGACAGATAAATGATTCAATTCTTACTTACAAGAACAGCTGACAGTGATTGCTTATGCTCATTTCCTTTATGCACACTATGTAGACCAGGAAACTCCAGGTTTCGTGGCCTTTCATGTTCTCCAAAGTAAATCAGTCACTCACATAATAATTATTAATTATTTCATGTTGGCAGATTGTTGTACTGGTTTATGACAGTTGAAAGTACCATAAAAAATGCCAAAAAATGCAGCAACTGATAAAATACATTACAGCTCCAGTGAGAGCATAAATAATTATCAGCTGTTTGTAAATAAGCAGCCAGGTAAATTGAGATATTTGTTGTTGAGACGGGGCTCACTGCAGCCTAAACTTTCAGCTTTGTAGATTATGAAGCTGAAGGTACGCCACAAAGGTTTTGGTTCATATTGCAGTGGATTTATCCAGGTCATATTTGGGTCTCTACCCTGGATATTAAGAACATATGTGGTTAAACTTTTATTATGCAAGATATTCACCAGTCGGTTGTGAATTTCTTGCATTGTGCTGACTCCAATATTTAATTTCAACTTCAGCCCTCTCGGAGCTGTGGTGTTTGGAATATTTCTGATTTTAATCTGAGCTCTTTATCCTGCTGTGCTTTCAAACAGGACTCCTAATCACCTAGCTGAGTTGAACTTTGCATCTGGGGAAGGCCGCGAGGTATCCCAGCCAGAGATCAAATGCTCGCAACTGCTGTGCAGCGTGGAAGCGAGCCAAAGCGATCGCCAAGCGCACTGCGGAAAAGCAAAGGAAGCTGGGGCGGTCTTCAGATTTTTTCTCTATTAGGAAGCTCCTCCGTAGCTGCTGAGCTGGGGAGATGTGCTGGTGAGGCACAAAACCAGGGTACAGAGCAGACGGTGGCTGCCTGTGCCAGGTTCTCCCCGGCAGCAGCCGGAGAACGCGCTGGGAACGGCGCGTTCCCAGCTCCGCGCGGTCCGTGAGAACCGACCCTGTCCTCTCGGCCTGAGCGGGGATGCCCGCCCCGCTACACGTCCTTCCCTACCGCTAAATTGTCTTCCAGCAGGGCTGGTAAGGTGGAAAAGAGGGACAGAGAAGGTGTTTGGGCTCTGCTTTAAAGAGTTGAGATCAGCTTCTGCAGTTAATTCCTTGTCTGGCTGGCTAGAAGAGGAGTTTTTGCTTGGATCTGCTCACACTACTGGGTGCCATGGGAAGAGCTGGGAATGACAAATAAATGTATTCTTGATCTTGGTTTAGATAAGTCTCATTTTCCACTCCTTTTCTTTCCCTAACTCTTTCAAAAGATGGTGTCATGTTTTTATGGTCCCTGTACCAAAGCCGTAGTGCTGAGCTCTTGGGATACCCACGCAGCAACACTTGCGAGTATTACTCTTACCCGCACTGCAGAGCATGCTTTGTGGTTCGGCTGCTAGCAGCAAGCCACTGATGCTTTTCTACTTAAAAAGGGTCTACAAAGAATAAATTAATTGTGCTATGAATCATATAGACATTGTGTATCAGTACTCCAGCATTATTTTTAAGGGAAAGGTTGCTACACAAAATAAAAACACCTTTTTTTTTTTTTTCCTTTTACCATGATATATCACCATAATCAGGAAGTTTATTCATTTATAAACATCTTATCTTTAGCATCTCTGTCATATGCAACCGAGTTATCATTGTTTGTATTGTGTAGATGACTCATTTCCTTTTCAAGGATGTGCAAATCATATGTCATATACAGTATCTGACCTTACTTCTTCCAGTGCCTACAGCCCACCATTTGATTATTCAAAGCAATGCCTACAGCAACGATAACAAAGTCACGCAAAACAGTGCGGAAGAAAAAAATAAAAATCCCTTAAGGATGGCTGATATTAAATGCATGCAATATTTAAACATTACTGCAAAAACACCACTGAGAAAAGTTTAAAATAATACTAGTAGAAAGCACGACTGCTATTATGAAGAACAGCATGGGAAAAAAAGCAGCGTGGAGCAAAACGCCTAAGAAATCCAAGTTTTTTTCCAGATGAATTTCAAAACATGAAAAGACTGCCTTTATGAAAACGTTGATTCAAACAGAGAGGCTGCAACCTATTCCCGCCATGCAAATCTGCCGCGGTTTCCGATTGCAGATGGGACAATGGCCTTTCATGATTTCCCCTCTCGAAACAGCCGAAGTGCTGGTCGTTTCATGTCAGCGGTTGTCTCTGGTCACACCTTGGAAAGGAAAGGGATAAGGGAAAGCGGTGTCTCTGGCAGTTCGCAGCGTTTCGCCTTTTTCCACATCTTCTCTAAGCGCAGTCATTTGCGATGTCATGAAACTACCAAAAATATAAATGCCTTCGGGGTGCCTGGCGGTACGCCAGATATAACACTGCATCCCGTGGGGTGCCAGCTGTTGGCAAAGCATACGGCGCTGTACAGACACAGGACAGGGAACCCCCAAAGTCACTTTTCTGTTGGATTTGGTGACGAGTGTCTGTGGTAGCCGAGCAGCAGAGTATTCAGACTGTGTAGCCCGTAGTCGCAAGACAGACTTGAGTCCTGCTGAGGTCTGCGCTGAGCAGCAGAAGAGGTTCAGTAGCCGAAGCGAAATGCTCAGCCGCGCGGGCAGCCAGCGCGGGTCGGGAGCTCTGGGCGCGCGGCACGGTGGGGTCCGGGACAGCCCGGGAGTTTGGCTCCGTGTCACGCAAAGCCGCTGCTTCGCCTGTGAGGACGATCAGGCTGTGCTGGCAGCACGGGCTCGGGGTGGTGGTGGGTGGATTTGGTCTGTTGGACTCCGACTGGCCCCACCGGCAGCTGCCTGTGCCCCACGGCGGTTCGTGTGCCACATGCCCTCTCTACACGAGGTGACAGCGGTGGCTGTCACCGCGAAGGGGGTTTCCTGCTCCCAAGCATTGTTTTCCACAGGGTGCCTTTTTTTTTTTTTTTTTTTTTTAAAAAAAAATCTTTTATTTCCATTACCCTGACTCATTCTGTTTTGGGGGAAAATGTGTATTCTTCTTTGTATAAAATCTCTGTTTATGACATGTGTCAGGACAGCGTATAAACTCCTGCTGAATCCCACCTGTACTTTTAATCTTCTTGGAACTCGAGTATTTTACTAGCAATGAATGTTATTGCAATGATTTTAGTGTGTGTGGTTTCCTAATTTGCTAACCTTACTATTAAAATTAATATTTAGGTTTTATATCTTTCAAAAGGGACTAATGATGTTAGTTATCTGATGTTTATGTCTTTCAGTCACGAAAATGTTCCTATTTAGGCTGTAACAGGCCACACACATGTAATCACAATAAATAGCATTTAATATGTTTACAGTAGTGGAAGGATGAGGTTAACTTCTGTTTTTATATTGATGGACTCAGCTGGACTTGGAATACTATTGTTTACAATTAGCTACATTTTTGTTGTTGTGCTTTACCCTCAAATTAAATCTTTATTTCATCAACTAACCCTAGGGATTCCCTGTTATAATCAATGTAATAAACAGCATTAGTTGATAGCCTATAGCTGATGTTCATTTGTAATTAGGCTCATGTTTAAAGATGAATAATTTTCTAAATTTTACTGCAATAATTTTCTTTAGATTTATTTATGAAAGGCAGGATTAAAAGTTGACTATGGCTTGTCTTGTCTCCACATGTCTTTAAAGCAAGGTCACTTGAATGGGACAACGTTTTTCAATGTCTTTTTTTAAGCATAATTTTAGAAGGGAAATGACTAACAGTCAGTATGGGCTGAGCACCTAACTACCAAAGGCTCATTCAAAAGTCTGCTCTACTACTTTGTCAAATGCTCGTTAAAGACACGGCTAACGTATCGACTACCCACATAAGACCAGAGCATATGGCAAGTATCAGTGACACCCTACTAAACAGAAAAAAGTAGGAGCAAGATGCAACGGGGCAGGGCACAGATAACAGTCTCCAAGTTTGGTTTTACTTGATGAAAAAAAAAAAAATGGCCAGAGGCAGAACTCCTGCAGGACTGAAATATAAACCTTTAACAGCACTTCTCAGAATGCAGGTGACCCCCAAAGCCTTTTGTGTACAGCGAACAAAGGGACATCCAGTGAAAGCTGTGTTGCTGAGGGGTTATTAGCTTTACCCATTAAGTTACCCTTCATTGGGTAATCTTTGAAAATTTGTAAATGCCTGCCTATGCAATATTAATTTGAATCTGATGAGGTGACCTTGCACAGTTCTGATCTCTGATGAAAGTGATCTTGTAATAAGCCTTCACTTCTAAAACAGGGCATGGACAAAACCACTTCAGTCATCTGGAAGAAAATAAATGGAAAGAGTGCCTTATAAAGTATGTTTTTGACTAACCAAGAGGAACAGCATGCTCAAAGAGGTCCCAAACTTTGGGTACGTTATATACATTTTGTCAGGTTAAGCCATATTTATGATAAAACACGACGTGGCAAATCTTTGCATTTCAGATTAGACCACTGGTGTTTAGGAAAATCATAAAAGGAGAAAGGAGCTGACAAGAGAGCTGATATTTAGGTATGGGTGGTTTAAAGCATTTATCTGTGTGAAACCCAAGAGAGCCCTGAGCAAGTCACACTGGTAGTACAAGTCATCCGGCTTGCACTGTTAGTACAGTGCTTTATTTCAATACAGCTTGTGCCATGTAGATTTATTCTTTGAAACGAGATTAATTTCCCCTAAAACCACTGCTAATACCCTCAAACCTCCTGCTTATGTGACTGGTTTCCTGCATTTAACTCTGGGAGGAAGTGTCGATCCACCCCTTCTGAGGCTCTGGTTAACACTCCTTGCTGCCAGCTAGTACTCGGGCTGGGCAAGCTGAGCTCAATAACAAATGAGCTTTAGTTAATAAAGAAGAGAAAAACAGTAATTGAAAAGTAGAAAGGTACAAGAAGGAAATTCATTAAGTTTTGTAGTACGGGTCGTTACATGATCTGAAGGATGCAAATTGATCATCCTTATTTGCATGGTTGCTCATATGCGTCTTACTCAAATTTAATCCTGAATCTTTAGACAAAATATAGGTGTAGATCAAAGACTGATAAAATAATTTGCAAGGTGCAAAGCTTATTGTCTTACATAACAAAGCTACCGATGGAACAAATTAATATGCTGCACTGGAGCCAGAGCAGGGTTGTGAGCTGTGAATGTAGAATACATTTCACTTGAGAGACCTGGGAAGTTTTTCCTCCTAGCTAGCGATTCTGTGTGCTTACATGGTTCCAGTAATATCTGTGACTCTGATGATGTAAAACTCATGGATCAGGATCTCCACCAATCCTAACAATCCTTCCTAATTCTGCTTTGATTTGTGCGTGTGTGTGCACATGTGCATATACAAATACACGCACACAAATGCATGATGGCAGAGAGGCAGGGCACAGGAGACTAGCGAAAAAGCACAAAAGGGTTTCATCTGGAAGCCACGGGTTCAAATAACTCTAACATTGAGCTGGTGTAGGTGCCACCTTGCCTAAGCGAAATGACTGGAGAATCCCAGGTGGTATTGCAGAGGTGTGCTTATTGCATGAGTCGGGGGGAGGCTGGTGGACAACCAGCTTCTTCTAAAAATTAAATGGAAGACTTTAGTCTGTGCGGTCGCTATTTAGAATCGTGTCTTTAACTACTACGATACAGGTCATCAAAAGCATTTGAGAAACCTAAAGAATTAAATGGCCACCAAGTAGAAAAATAGGAGGGGGATGCTGAAATGCCTTTCAGAATTGTTTGAGATATATGTGCGAATACAGTTGTCTACGATTCATTTGTGGATATTGTGCTAAAGCGGTTTTTTTGCACTTGTGATTCTGAATTTTTCTAAGATCACCATTGCGCCTATCCAAGACATAGAAAAACAGAGAGAGTCTGTTCTCTTGTGAAGAAACGTGGAGTGAAAAAACCTCTTTTTTGCCCAATAAGAAATCATCCTCTCATAGGAAGTTGTATTTTGGAATTCCAGCAATGCATAGGACCATCTTATTGTTTCAAATTATTAGCCTTTAGTTCAAATGTAAAATACATTATACGACTGTGGTTATGACCAGACTGTGGAACTCCTATTTGTGCTGTTTTGACTCTGTGACTACCCGCGTTGAAGTCAGCAAGGGACATACCATGACTTACCGTAGTGTGCAGCTGGTCACCTCATATTCCTGGGAAGACAGTGCAGCTACGCCTGTGAGTAGCTGCTCACTGGTGTAATTGAAGGGCTCACAATCTGACCTTCAATGCCAAAGTGCATTAAAATCTGGGGTTGACATTTCAGGAAACTTTTAAGTGAGAATAAATTAACCGCTTTATGCCAGATATCCACAGCAAGCTTTGGAGATCTCATAATCATGTGAGGAAATGTGCCTCTCAATGTGGGAGGTGTAAATAAAAATAATTTCATTTGTATTCAGGTAACATTTTTATAGCATCAATTTTATGATAAACACAACAGCTGCAGCAAGATTGTTTTTCTTGCTGTAAGGCATAGTAGAGAGTGTTTGCCAATTTTCTGTCTCAAAAAAGGTGTCTTCACATCTTGATTTAGCCCTGAATAATTCAGCAGAATCTTTAATAACAGACTTGCATGTTGTAAAGTTCCTAAAGCATGTTATAGCTTAAAGAGGCAGGAAGAATTTGGATGCCATCATAGGGCTGTGATTTATAAAGAGTAGTTTTAAGGGTATGTTGTATATTATTTGGTTTATCATGATTGACTTTTGCTTGACCTAGGTCAGAATCTGTGACCCTGAAACAGACTATATTCCCTTACTGAACTGTATAAAAGGAATACAGAAAAGAACATGCTTATCTATTGCACTAAATTCATTCTCTGCCAAATGCGCTCTCTCCAAATGGCTGCTTTCATGGATGGGAAGGAAAGAATTAACATGGGGGAGCAGATCTCCTGTATCTGCAATTTCACCTACAAATAAGGAAAAGAGCTATTTTTCCATGGTGTGTAGGTGGTACAAGAGCACCAGCCTGAGTTTTACATGAGGATTATTTAAATAGTTTGAACATTGTTTGAAATAAAAATAACAAGGGCTGACCAAGAGCATCTTCAGTACTGAAGTAATGTATGTTTCTGTATTTTCCCAAACTTTCCGCACTTTCAATTACAGTATATTTACAATTATGTCTCCTGTCTCAATAAGGCCCAGTTGTCTGGAGCAGTGATGGCAAGTTGTTTTGCCACATAACCAAATCCTCAGTTAGCTGAGAAACATGAGACGCACCAAATACCTAGGAAAAGACGGAATGCTGGGAGTAGTTTGCACATGCACGCTCCCAGAAGAGTCTGCTGCTCCCGGGAAAAGATAGTTTGGGCATGAAGTTACATCCTAAGATGTCCAGGCTCACTTTTACAGATGAAGATGTGCGGCTGCATTAGAATGCCACTTTCAGCCATGGAAGTGCTTCAGAGTGGCATGAAGTTTAAAAGCCACCAGTTTGGCCACCCCTGCTTCAAGATACACTGAATCACGTGAATTCTCAAAGTAACTTAATGAAATTATTCTTACAGGGCCCTTAATATTTAAATAAGCAACTTGGGAAGATGAAATCAGATATGAGCAGGACATCTTTTGTTGACAAACACTCTAACGTAGGAAGAGCAGAATAAACATTGGCGTGCAGCTTTGTCTCCGAGTTGCATGCGGAACACTAATCAGCATAGCGTGGTATTTTCCTAAAGCAAAATGGCTGCAGTCATTAAAGTAATGGAAAATCTTTACAACGAGAACTTTCACAAAAGGATACGTTACATGTTAATCAAACTTACGGCAGCTGCTAGAAGGGATTGTCAGTTTCTTTTATGACGAAAATCCACATGGGGCCAATTCACAACGCTGGCCAAGTTACAGGTGTCACATGTAAAAAACATGTAGTTGGTTTAAGATTTAATTAGGACTTTCTTCTCTGATCATAACACTTTAAAGGAAAAATACACTTAGGATTTAATTTTCTTTGAGAGTGGTTATTAATTTGATGTGATTGATGTTAAATGGGAATTAAATCATAAATGTGATTATGCTTGTGGTTGGATGTTGTCTCAGCAGATTGTTTCTGCTTGTCACTTTTGAATGACTGGTGACGTGATATGGCATGTTGATTTTTATTATTGCTTAAAGATTTCACTTTATCATCATTTGTCAGGAAACTGATTTTCCTCTTAGTCCCATTAATATTAAATCTGTCATAACTAGATTAGGATAGAATTGTTATCTACTGAACCTATGAGCCCTAGGCTAAATTTTACTCCCAGGAAAAAGACAGCATAATAACACAGAGGGGAAAACCAACCAACTAACAAAAAGTAAACCTGGAATGTGAATACCAACAGATGAGAGTAATTTTTTTCCCCCTGTAATTATGGTGTATATTTCTGTTCACTTGCCTAAAACGGATTTCAGTGTTTACACCTGAACTGGAAAGTCACTGTTCAGTGCTAGAACAGGGAGGAAAAACTACTAAGATGAGGCATTCAAAGATGGAATAAGAATGCTGTATCTTTTAAAGATAGTAATTTACAAGTTTAGAGAGGCAGTCACGTGGATTTGCCTGACAGGAAACCTGCTTTTGGCAAAGATAGCAGAGGAACATAACACCATTTCTGTGGGCACCCCCCTCCCCGTTTTCGTTCAGAACGCACCTAGAGGAATTGAAGGATTTCTGTCAACTTATAGAATGGACCCAGTGTCACGAACACATGTGCTGCCCTCTTTCATCCAGAGAATTGGTGGAGATTGTTTGGTGCAATACCCTTTTCCCATCAGAGTCTAGTCTGAAGCCTGCTAGGTCAATTAAATGGACTTCTGGGGTCTCCCATCAAGTCTTACATTTGTTGCTCATTTGCACTAACCAGCGTTCTCCTCTGGTACTTATTTGATGCTCATTACTGTGATATCTGAGAACAAAGATCATTGAGAACAGATACTATTTCTACCAGAAAACAGAATTTTGTATTGTTGTAGGAGCAGAAGAATCCTATTAATCCACAAAGCACATCAGAGTACGTTCCACACAATGCAAGCCATGTGCACTCTCTACGCGAGCTATAGCACACAAGTGGAGATAGCTGGGGCATATCCCTCAGTGTGAAAAAAAATAAAAAAATCAGCAGTGGTTTGGGTTTTGTTTTAGAATTCTGAAAAAAGAAACCCAACCCCAAATTGTTATTTAAAACAAAAGTTTTGCTTTCTAGATTATATTTGGCTATAGAAATAAGTATAACCTTGAAAAATGTGTGAGGGTTTTATATACAATCTATGCTTTTGTGTTAGTCTCAAGCCTAGTACCTGAATTTATAGGACTTAGACATCTACCTGCTTGCTTGATCTGCCACCTACTATCAACTCCGAGCCACGCTGTGTAAGGTATGCCATCAACTGCAAATGACACTGGATGGTGCCGTTTGGTTTCTGAGAACCACTTGTCAAATGAAAAAGCTAAACAGTTGATTTTTGTTCTGGGAGTACAAATATTTCACAGGTCTTCTAAAATACGCTTTTTTAGACTTGAGAGCTCAGTCAAAATTCAACTTTCTTGCAAAGACTTAATTTTTATTTTTTTCTTTTGGTAAAAAGCCTTTTTCGGCAACAAAATTTCACTTTAAAAGTTCTTCTTCAATGCTAGTGATTAGTAACAAAAAAACTCAAAAGCGAGAAACTTCAGCAACAAGCAGAGGACAGCAACACCTCAAGAACATTAATTGTCTAAATGACGGAGTATGAGATTATTCAAGGGCTTTTCCCAGAAGGGAACGCGTTTTCAAAGAAAGTCTTTTAATATGATAACAGTGAGACTCTGAAATTCTGCATCAGGCATGTTAGACTGCAGGTCTGTTTTGTTTAGAAGATCTGTGACTTCAAATATATACTGAAGTGGCTTTTGCTAGCAAGTATTAGCTGTATTAGACAACCAAAGAAGGAAGGGATTAGATTCTGCACTGTTAATAGAGAAAACAGGAGAAAATGTAATTGAAATAAGTGGAATTAAAGGGGAGTAAAACGAGTCAGTGATCAGAATCAAGCCTTTGTTGAAAAAGCTTATGATGTTGAATATTAAATTAATCTAATTTGCACTGTCTGATGGTGGCCATTAGTGCCTGAAGTAGAGGCAATGAAATGCTAATGTGATTAGTTAGGAACACTAAAAACAACCAGTACATTTTTCCTTTGATTGTCTGTGTGTTTAAGAATATTTCATTACTTCTGCTTCCTTTGAAATAAGGGTAAGATATAAATCATAGGCACAGATATAACTAGCGGTTGTGACATTTTGTTACAGAGTTTAATTACATGAATCATAAAATATTGCTACAATTTTCCAAACTGTTAAACCTTAATTAATATGAACCCACAGGGACCACCTTGATGGTTCATAATACTCTGAAATCTCTCCTCCTATAGTAGTAGTTCATATGGTTGAGAAGTGCTTTATAATTTACAGAGAGTGATCAATTATTAGAAATGAAGCCAGACAAATTAATTTAATATAAATGGGGTTGTATGGAGTTTGACTAATTCTTTTTAATTACCTATATGTTATTTTTTCAATAGTCTAACAAAGGGAACCATTATTCTTCCCCATGTACAAATTCATTAATCTCATTACTCTGCAGTATTAATATAATTTTATCACACATTCCAGAAGTGGAGCACATTGACACACCGTAATGAATCACAGCATTAGTGTACTATCACTACATTAATTTCAGGACATGCCTAGCTCATCTGCAATTTACGTTGAGACTTAGTATAAAATGGGCTGAATAAGCATGTAATTATGACATCTGCTTCTTTTCAGGTACCTCTTTGTAAATCAGTGACAAAGGAATAACAGGTTTAAATATGTGTTAACACTCTGATAGCATGTATAATTGCAATATGGCAATGTGTAATGAAGATTAAATTAGACTGGAGTGTACCTGACATATGCAAGAGCATAATTGAACCACAGTAATTGTGGAATGAAAAAGACTATAAAGTACTAATATTTCAATTCAGTGAGGTAAAACTGGTGTAGAGAAGAAATCTTATTAAAATGGTGATGCAAAGAAGTACATTATTTTAATACGAAAGCATTAGTTACGTTCATACTTTTTGGCGGCAGTATACTCAACACGGTCTTGGTGTTAGGTAAAGTTTTTGTAGACTCTGCTTGTTTAATCCTTTCTGGATTTCAGGTGTCTAGGCCCTGGTTCTAGACTTCCTCTCTACAACAGCAGATGATGCCCATCACATATACATGTAACAGTACTGGTGCACAGGTTTATCAGGTACAGGAACCGACTTCCAAACATCTGCTGTGGTAAGCAGTATTCATCCACCGAAGCTGCGTCCTTGCATCTTGGGGGTTGAGGAAGGGTTATGTGCTTTGTCCTGCATATGAGACACAACCTAAAACATATGGGAGATCAAACTATACGCCAGAGGGTATGGCAAATTATTAACTACAAAGTCATTATCACATGACTGGTAAAATATTTATTTTAGACGTGTATCATGCTATATTTCAACTTCAAAACACTTGTGGAGGGCAATTAATTCTAAAGGTTAGTAAGTGAATAATAGGTTTTACATTACACACTCTTATTTGAATAAAAATACACAAAATCTGTGAATATGACTCCGGTGAAGTCTGCACTGTGATACCAGATGTTTACATTACAACCTAAATTGTACTGGTATAATTTAAGCAAAAATGTTATCTCAAATGTTATAGCATATAGCAAAAACACTATATGAACAAAAATTAAGAGACATTCTATACAATAGGATATTATATTAATGAATTCTCTTTATTATATTACATTAAATCATCCTCATTGTGAGAATGATTACTTTCTCTTATGAAACACAAAAGCCTCTTCATGCTTACGACAGCACATCATAACCTTTCAAATATAAGCCGTGATGTCTGTGTCATTTATTTATGGGCACGTATGTGCCCATAGCCCTGTACCTATATTTAGAATGAGACCACACAGTGTCTCTCTCCTGAGAAATGATGTCTCTAGGAATTCTGCAGCTTCTTAGACTTTCTTCTGACAGCAGCCTTCCTTTTGTGCTACCAAGTTGGAAAACAACAGTTCCTTCAAGTGAAATTCACACAGGAATACGTTAAAAATAAATTTCAAGCTCTCCAGAAGGATTTACAGTGAAGCCATCGGAGCCCAAACAGCAAATAAAACAAGGTGTGACCTTCCAGAGAAAAATGTGACTTTTTTAGCTCGTGCTAGATTCCCCGCTTCCAGAACTCTCTGTGACTCCTGTTATACAACCGGCTAAATGAATTCCCTTGTGATATTCCCATAAAGACATGTTAAGCGGGGAGATCAGCCCGCGCCACAGAGCAGGTTTCAGCTGAAGCGCAGACTCCGGTTCGCTCGGAATTCCTTGCGCAGGAAGTTTACTGAGCTTCCCATGGCCAACAGCCACGGAGTCTCGTTTGGGTTGGACAGGGCCCTAAGAAAGCACGCTCCGGCAAATACTTTCAGGAATTTCTTTTTGCAAGTCTCTCTCCTTTTTGGCGTCTAATCTGTAACTACACGTGCACACTCGTATCCGCGCGTCCACCCATCCACCATTAATAACAAAAGCAACTGAAGCTGCTTTATCGAATTGATGTTGAGTAGCCAGACACATATAGAAAGGTAAATATTATTTTACTCTTGATACTGATAGACTCAAATGACAGAATGTAATAGTGCTTTCTGTAGTTCTACTGCTCACACTTGCTAATTTTCATACCTCCTATCTTGCTGGCTCACTCTTCATCTGGATTCTGGGTTCTAATTAATAAGCTTTCCATCTGATGATCAGTAGAAGCATTAATACAAGTATATGAAATTAGAACAGAAAACTTTAAACTCTCAATTTAGCGGAACAGTGAAAGTTTTCTACGGTGGTCTTAGTTAATAAACAGAAATATTAGAAGATCTTTAGAACAGATGAGTTAGTTTAAGATTAGAGGAATTATTTGTAAACTTGGACGTTTTTTATGGTCTAAAGCAGCATTTAAATAACACTTAGTGTTAAAACTTGTAAAAACAGTAATAAAGGGGAGAATTGATTTTACTTGAAATAGTACAAACTCAATTGTCCTCTTATAAAAATACATATAACCCCTGGGAAACAGAAGCTTCAAAGGTTTTGGAAATTATAAATTTGCTATGTAAATGAAACATTAGTATTTTTTATAAAGGTAATTTCATACCAATAATAATTGAATAATCATAATGAGGAAAATACAGAAGAATTGTCAGAGCTGTAATTTAAGCTGCAATTATGGAGAGTCAGGTAAATAACACCATAATCCTTTTCTGATGTGCTGGAATATAAATACCAAAAAAACCCTAAGCATTTTTCTAACAGTTTGCATGAATTACAATTTGAAACATTTTGCAAAATTAGGCTGAAAAAAGTACCTGCTTCTACAGAAAATTTAATTAGTCACCAGATTTACAGGAATGGCAATTAATAGAAACTTTCAAACACTTCTATTCTCTGAAAATTATTAACCTAGAGAAATATTTTAGTCATGTATTGTTAACGTCACATGAGTTTAGGAAATGAGTAAGACTTGCTTTTATCTGAATTAACACTGAATAAATTGAAGATTACTTTATAGATGTTGAAGGAATTGTAGGTTCTGTTCTCCACATAAATGTGGGCATTTTTCTCCATAATACACTTGCTGGTGCATTGTTTTATTGCGTTTCAAAGTCTGCTGAATGGTAGAGAGGATCTGCATATCACTTCCTTTCCTCCACCAGTTTAAGGCATCTCACTTTCAAGAAGTTTTCCTGATATTTACCCTACACTTTTCCCTTTTTACATTAATCTTCTAACTCCTAGTTATATCCCATGAACACCACTAGATAATTCTTTTGTCTTATTTGTGTGTTTATATTCTTGAAATATTTATAGACTGCTACCATGCCTCATACCCCCTACCTAGTCATTATTTGGCCAGTCTGCGTTACCTCTTTTAAATCTTTCCTCATAAATCTCTTCCCCTTCACTAACCTCTTTTGTTGCTGGCCTCCAAATTCCCTTCATTTTTCTAGGTCTCTCACACAGTTCGGTGGCCTGTGCTGGACATGGTGTTCCAGACGTGTCTTCAAGCCATGTTGACAGCGGTCATTACCTCACTGCCAACGGCATTAAGAATCTTTGTGTTAATTCCAAGCGTTTCTCTCATCAAATCGGATTATACGTGTTTCTTTTCTTTGCACATATGAACAAATGAACCGATACACACACGTGCTGCTCCCTCTCCGTTGTATGTGCAGAGCTGAGTTAAAATACTCTTCCTTCTCCCTCATATTTGCCAGTGAGTACAGACCTAAGTTCTGGGGCCGTCAGGAAGATATTTTTACTTCTGTCCAGGACGTCCTGCCTCTTTTCTGAATAGACAAATACGTGGGCTAAGTTATGGTCGAGTCACTAGGGTACAATTCTACGGATGCTTAAGACAATATAGTTCAATTATCACAGTCCTGCCCTCCTCCTAATCATTAACTGTGTGCTGCCTTTAAAAGCAGTAATATGGTTTGGGAAGCTGAGAGAGACAAAAAGAAGTATATATTTCTTTGGTTTCATACACTTATATTTTGTCCAGATCAGTCCCCAGAACTGACTCACTCTGCAGTCCCAGTGCTGCTGTGAGGAAGAGGAGGCTTGGCAGCAGCAGGGGCCAGCCAGACTTCTACAGCTTTGGCTTAAATTGGTTTAAAATAGCAGGGAAAGTGCATTAACAGTAACTGGTAACAACAGATATGCACTATCACAATCCAGTGAAGAACTGCGGTATTTACTATTGGTAAACGGCCACTTCAGTCATATATTTTGGTTTATATTCAAGTGTAGAATCACAGAATCATAGTATCTGTGCTAAAATCTATTTTTATCCTTACCTCCAACAATCATATTGCATATTTATTGGATAAAAGCTCTTCAGCATCAGATGCTGAGGTTTTTTTTTTGCTCCTTGTCGTATATGTGCATTAGTACTTCATGTGTATACATTTCATGGGTTCAACCAAGTGGGAGCTTTTTCCATTAACAAACTTTATAACAATTTGCATATACATAACAGCTTTAGTAAATTAAATCTATGTGAATTGATGGATTTTCATTACTCAAAGTGGTGGCCAAATTCTTAATTATTGCAGCTGTAACAATATTGAAATACAGAACTTTTCAAAACAGCTTTATTAATTTTAATTCCATGTTTAGAAAACTCTGCTTTTTGTTGAGCAATAAGCCAAAAAAAAGGGCCTGACTTTTTCTTCTGATGGATTCAATTTTTGCCTTTTTTAGTTCATAAGTTAGCACAATAATATTCAAAGTATTTAAAAATGTCATGATGACTCTGACTTGTTGTAGAAATAAATAAAGATGGAATCCATATGGTTTTCTTTTGATGGATTAAGGGCCATGTTTACAACAACATAAGTTTACACTGTTGCTGGCCTCAAGTATTCTGCAGACCTTCATGGGTCAGCTCCTGCAGAGGCTCATTCTTACTCAAGAGTACAATTACAGTAACTATTTCCACGGTTTAGGAAATGGTCTGTTCTGAATAGAACATACAGCATGATGTTGATAGGTTTGTGGGGTTTTTTTTACAACTTTTATGTAGTTGAGAACAATTTTTGTCGCCGATAGCAGTACTTCAGTATTTAGTGATTTACTATAGCTACAGATTAACACTCCTCAAATATCATTAAAGTATTTTTAATACGTTGATTTTATTTTGGAAGTAGGTTGTTCTCGTGTTCACGGATAATACGCAGGCGTATTTTTTTAAGAAATATGGAGTCTCCTTTTGTAGCTGCTCTCCTTCCCTTCTCTATTTCAAAATCTCCATGGCACTGTTACCAGGGCTGCAAAGACCACAGAAGGAAGCTGTAAGTTCACAGAATATATTTAGGAGTCACATCTTCATTGGCTTAATTTTGCTGCTTTTGATTTTCTCTTGAATTAGCAACGGATTAATCTGGATAATACTTTTACATCGTGATGTATTGAGATAAATGCTGAGATCTTGCGTATGTTTATAAGGTCAAGTTTTAAAATGTATATATTTATTCCTGTTAGTGTCACAAGGCCACGGTTTGAAGAGTACTCAGTCTTGATGAGTGATTCTTGGTATTGGTGTTTAGAGACTCCAGTCCATAACAGGAAAAAATATTTGCTATTGATCACTGCCAACTAACAGCCCGCTGTTGGCCAAGCTTACCCCCACGAAGCATCGCTTCACTCCGATGGCCATACGGAGTTAAGTGGGTAAGACTGTGTCTAGCACTTAATGCGGGTGCAAAGGCCAGTCTGACAAACAGAGACTGGCCCGGTTTCCCAGCCTCTGGAATAAAAATCCTCCCTAGCTGAGGTTCTGTATCTTCTGTGGCTAAACAGCAGCAGAGAGATGTTCTCATTCCACAGTTCCCTCAAGGCCTAATATGGCAGGAAAGGGAAATACAACTAAAAGGAGCTGTAGAGCACATTTCCACTGAAGGCTCTTCAGGAAGATCTTGGCGCAGGATATTCATGAGTTTCCTTGCGGTGCTGCCGTTCTGTGTGTCGCGCCCCTTTCATTCAAGAAATTAAAAGTGTTGAAGTAAGCAGTAAATTAGAACTGGGAAAAAACTGGTAGCAGTAACGGTAGAAGGTGTTAGCATGCTTTGTACGCAATGTTTAAAATCACTTTGGAAATACTATCTAGGGGGACCATAACTGTGGAAGCAACTTCAGTAATGGAAGAGGGGTTTGTTTTTCTGCAGTGGATTAGGAGATTTTCTTCTGAAAGTAAATGAAAAAAAAAAAATTGAAAAAATTGGTATTTCAAAGATAAAGAAAATGGCATTTTAAAGCTAAGAAAAATTTCTTAGCTTTAGGGAGAGGATAGAAAGCCAGACCATCTTCTGAGATTGCTCTCTCCATTTATGCATTTACAGATAGTAAATATTTGATGATCAGTCTATGACTTTCCAGTAATCCTTTCATGTTTTTATGAGGCAAGCCAAAAACTGATTGTGACTCAGCGATACACAGCCTGTTTCTGTAAGCGTGCTGAGAATCAGGTTCTTCCTCAGAATATTACGTTTTCTGTATTTTTTTTAAATATTCCCTAGACAGAAATAATGTTAAATTAAAAGTTTGCTTCTTTAATTATTTTTTTTTAACCTATATATGGGCATTTGCACATGATGCGTTTTAGTTCCTTTCAAATTACAATAATTTACTCGGTGAATTTGTATTGTTGAAATTCCCATGCATACAAATATTTTGTTCTCTTTTTATCGGTTTTATTTTTGTTTTCAAAAGTCATTTTAAATGACTTTTGATGGTTCTAGCTACTCAAATCTTAAAACAGATCAAAGGACACTATTCGTCTTCTTGTAAAACTTGTTAAATTTATAAAACGAGTAAAGCTACTGAGGTCTTATTTTTCTTAGATGTAAATATATTATGGAATTATAAGTACCTATTTAGAGAATAGGTTGCTGGAAATGGTCGAATAAGTGAAGTGTTCATCTCGTGTTCTCCAAACACGACATCCCAAAGGCAGCTGTATTGTGCAATATTTCCCGGACCATTATCTACAAAATGTGTGGTCGTGCATTTGACAGTTGTTGCCTGGAGAAAAAAGTGGGAATATTATTAATGGGCTCCAGCATTTTATTATCTACATGGTAGGCTTGCTGCAGCACAGGAAAGCTGGCAATGACCACAGAACGTGCTGTTTGATGTGACACCGGGAAAAGGTTAGGTAGTTCCCACATTAGAGCCGTCGTTTCTGTTAGCACGACAGTACTCACTTTTACGGCGTATTGAAAGAAGCCACTTGGGAGGCAGACTCTGTCTTTCGAGAAATGACTGATAATAACAGGTTGGAATATGGAAAGCAAAAAGTTTTAATTACATCATATACCGACAGAAACACACACAAAAAATTAAAAGTCAAACACTCGGCTGTTACAATTTGGCAAAGTCCATTTAACTACTGAGGACGTAAAAAGATACTGGAACATTAAGGAAAAGGGATCCCTTGGTGACTTAGCTCTGGTATTTAAAGCTAACCTCTGCAGTGCTCATTTTGTTGCTTTTCCTCAAAAGTAACATTTATTACGGCAGCAGTAGTAGGTGGGACAATACTAAGACCAGAATACTGCTTCCTGACAATTTCCCAAACCTGCTTCTTTCGTGTTGTTCATATCTTTAACAGTATTTTCCAACTTTTTCAAGATTTTTTTGCAAGATTTTTGGGAGAGAGGAAATATACTTAGGTTTATAGTTCTGTTCCTTCTGCAAGGCATGCTGGGTGCTCCGCTAAATTAAACCTCGTAGTTTTCAAAGTTAGTTTATGCTATGCAGACTGCTGGAAAACAAATGCTGTAAATGGCAATCTCAGCAAGTTTTGAGAGAATGGACCCACAAATGAGTCAGCTAAAGTAGAAAATTAGTATGTCAGACTGAGAATTAAACTTAATCCAGTGTGTGAATGTGTGAAAAGAGTCATAAGTGAAGATAAATTGAGTACCTCACCAGCCTTTCTCTCTTGTTTTCATGGTACCATGTAATCAGAGTTTTGAATAGTACAGATAGTTTTTTGAGAGTAAAACTGAAACACAAACACCTTGTGGATTAGGTGTGGAATAGAGAGTCAGAAAAGCTAGATTTTCAGTCAGGATATTTCACAACAACAAGGTCTTAAGGACCTTTTTATTATAATATCTTGATTTTTGCGTATTTCCTTTTATGTTATGTTATATGGTTGAATTTAGAAGTTAATATAATCTGTCCAAGAGTAGATGGAGAATAGAATGATATAATCTATGTCAATGTGTATGCTACTGTATAAATTTAACATTTACCTGATCTCCTAATTGTTTCTCTTACTGCCCCTGTTGTACATCACTTCTGAACCTGGCTTACAGAACCAACTGTAAATAGCATCTGATAATTCCCACTTAGATGGCCCATAAAACTAAAACTTGATGACAGAAGAAGCCAACTGGAATGATTAACTCCTTGCTTCTTTCTTTCGCTTGTATGAGTTACGCTAAAGCAGGATATTTTATATTTAGTAAAAGTGAAAATAGCTTTAGAGAAGTCTGAAGACTAAACTGACTTTCATTATTCCATCGTTTACACGTGTTCAAAGACACATTATTCTCCAACTCTTTTGCATAACTAGAACAAAGAATGTGGACAAAAGTAGAGAGAGAGGAGAAAACCTCTGCAGAGATATGTTGGTCAGAGATGCAAGGAATGCCTGAATTCTCTTCTGGAGACAGGCACCTTCAAGCCCCTGTTCTGTCTGGGGAAAAGACAGACACATGCTCGCACACCTCAAGTGCGTGCACATTCTGGTGCAAACACCTGGCCATTAGAGCCCACCACTCAAGCGAATTCTAGAGGCCTCGGACGGATTTCTATAAACAGAAATCCTTAAAAATGGAAATTCCATGAGGTTGGGGTTTTTAACAAATGTTCCAGATCTCTGCTCATGTTTGTTCTCAGCGAAAGCTGTAAAATAAATGTAAAATAAATATGTAAAATAAAACAGAGGTAAGCCTTTTAAATACATTTTGAAAATTTAACAATAAATAGCAGTAAGTGTTTCATCAGTCAGATCTGCAATCTGGCCACCTCTGGAACTAAAATACAATGGTTTTTATTTTATGATAGAGAAGAGACAGCACAAACAAGGCAGAGACACAGCAACTACTCTCTCTTTTTATCTTGTTTGATCGGTTGGTTTAGTTTGGGGGGTTTGTGGTTGGTGTTTTTTTTTAGCAAAAAGTAAAACTAGATTATGAGTGACTTGAGGAGGAAAGTCATGTAATATATCCACAACAGAAGATGCCATTTGTTCCTAGTAAAGGAAAGAGTAACTTGCAATCTAGGGTAATAGTTGTGCATGTAATCACCTAATCTGGCAACACAGTAATAATTTAGATTAGAAAGATCTTATCTTATAAAACTGTGGTTTTGTATGTCCTTGAACAGTCCAACTTCAGAGTGAGAGTTTATATCTCTCATGGTAAACTTGAGCTGTGCTGCAGGTGTTTTAGTTTATCACTGAAAGGAAATGACTTTTTTTACACCTAATTTAAACTGAAGCTATTCACAGTTTAAAATGTTCGGTAACAGTGACCTCTGTAATGACTAACACATTGCAGGTGGTCTGATAGCAGGCCAGTGGTTAATGTTTGCTATTGAAAGAGACAGAATTAAATGTCCACCCCAGAGTTGTTTTCTTCCCTTTATAGTATGAACACAACAGCTGGCACAAAAGTAAGCCACAATTAAAGGGCTCCTGAAAAGTCGCGATCTGTTTAGTTCCTGCAAGAGGAGAGCTTTCCTGTTGGCGTCTATTAAAAATCTGTCATTAAATTTGAAAGCAGAAACCCTGGTAAATATTTGCAACCTAAATTTCTGCATTAGACTTTTGATGCTGGGGTTCCAGTCTTGCAGTCCCTGCTTAGTCCTTCAGGCAAAACTCCTATTTGTTTTGTAGTTACACGGTTGGGATCAATGAGGGTTTTTTCTTGGAGGAGCTTTATCACACCTAAGAAAGCTCCACCAAAGCTCTTCGCTTTCACAACTAACTTAACTGAGAAGGCTGTTCAGCGCTCCCATAATGCTGTATAAAGCAAAACTGGTGAACCTGAAGCTTTAATTTTAGCTGATTTTCATTTTGACACAAATTGAACATCTTTACTGTGCAGCTGCCATGCGGCTTTACCAGATGCGTGTAGACCTGCGTAGTATCTGGGTCAGTCATAACCGCTGTGAAACGGCACCTTGATTTAAATTCCATTTCTTTGTAATGCTTACTGAATTCTAGTATCGCGTAACCAGAACTGATCCTGAATCCCTTTTGTACAGTGCAATTAGAGAGATTAACACAATTCTGGGAACACAAAAGTACTTGTTAAAAATGAGTGAGAAATTTAGGTACTGTTGAAGGACAGTTTTCTACTCCGAAACAATTCTGCTGTTTCTGCTATTTGCCTTGGAGTAACTCGAGTCGTTAGATGAAGAAAGAACCTCTGAAAGTAAAAGTGAATCTGCTTCACAAAAGATAATAACCTTCCTACCTCTGAAAATGTTCCTGCAGGAGGTTTCTTCAGCAGGAATTTGAAACAGCCATGTTTGCATAGAAGACAGGATAACTGGCCATAACAGCTGAAGGGATATGATACACAAACAGAAGTGGTTCTGAAAAGGTATGTTTCAAATTATTTGATGTGTCAGATACTATCAACTATGAAACAGCCAGGATTAGGATTTATCAGCACTTTGTGAATTAGTTCTTGATGAAAAATAGTCATCTTACTAATAGGATGCCTGGATAGGACCCATGTCACTGCTTTGTAACTATGCACAGAGGAGAACCAAGGGCACTCTGTGGTGGTATGTCAAACACATCAGCTGACGTTGCTTTTTGCTGCATGAATGAATGTAGACAAAAAAACTTCACAGTATGAACAGTAGATAAAGTAAACTGAATGCTAATTGGAAAAGGAATTGGAATCCAGATCATTTATGTGTAGAGCCATAAGAGGAATCTCTTTTGGTCAGACTGAAAAACTAAAGTGAAAATTGGCTATACCAACCACCCAAGAGACTGTCAATATCTATCTAATTACTTTATTCACTTTGGAATAACATATAATATGGTTTTTAGGTTTCTTTTCTTTGAAGAGGGAAATTTGCATTTGAAGCCCGTCAGGCAGAGGGTAGGATTGAACTTATCTTTCCTGTCTCCTAAAAGAGTGCCATCCTCTGCTACATCACCTTCTGCTAGATGTTACCCTGGAAGTTCTGCTAGCTTTTATAACAGCTTTCTGAAAATGAAATATTTCATTCATATTGAATGTTCATTTACACTGCAAGAAGTAACACTTTTTCTCTTAAATTATCTCAGTTTGTGCAGTAAATTTTCAGTTGAACTAAAACAGGTTCTTTGTACAGCTGTGCGAACAAATAGTTTCTCTCATATTTCTTCCTAATGCTCCCTCCTATACGCATTTGAGATCTAAACAGAAAGCACTAGGAGAGATGTATGATTAATATATGTTTTATTTATTATTTTAGGATAGATCCAAAGCCTAATATAGATACTAGAAAGAATTGCATTAATACCATTCCTCCATTCATCGCAGGTTTTCATTGTCAGATCTTTATTCTTTGATTAAAAATAATTAGTTTGCCAAAGTCTTTTGGTATTTACACTTGTTCAAAACTATTCGATTTAGTTCTGTTTCTGACTAGGAATGACAGCGTGGCATGGCCATCTTCTTTATTTATGTAGCTTTATATATTTTATAAGTCCATATAATTGTTTGTAGTTTTAGTTCCTTTAAGATTCTGTCATGTTTCAAATAATTTGTCTAAGATGGATGCAAAGTTATAGCGATAAATATGTAGATTTATCAGTTAAAAAAAATCCATCGTTGTTCTTTTCATAAGCTATACCTTATATGGTACTCATATGAATAATGTATTTGTATCTTTGGTAGCTGTGTTAACATACAAAATTAATATTTAGTCCTTGCACACCTATATTTATATCTTCAACACTAAAAATTTCCATTTGCAGTTAAAGTCTGTACATATATTAGCAAGGCCCTTTATAGTCTCGAAATTAAAGCTTTTGAAGTTTCTTCCTCCCTGAGACACAAAAGAAAGCATATAGCTGACATCAAAGTGGAGACATACTGCTGGCTAGTAATTATGGTAGCTTAACGTTGCCCAGTCCCCACCCATTTACAAGCCTGCCTTTACTTTCCTCAGCATGTATTTGTTTTGATCAACACCTTTAGAAATAACTGAACAGCCCAGCTACTTACAAAGTTTCTGTAAAATTTGGTTGGAAAACAAAATACAGTTTTAGTAATTTATTCTTTATACATCATTTTGGCTTTTTTAAACCCTCATTTAATTACTCTAAGTAAGTTGTAACTGTTAGCTGGGTGTTGCCAGATGTGAAACCAGACACAAGGGTGAGATTTTACAATTTAAGCACAGCTGCTTAAGACAAAATCTGGTTTAGGACACAAGAGATGGATTTAAAATACTACATTTATATTAAAAATAGCAGGGAATCGTATGCAGGACAGCTAAAGGTCTTCTTGGCAAACTTACTAACTTCAAGTGAATCCATCCAGCCAAAGTCCAAAAAAAGGCTTCAAAACCCAGTAAATAACATTTGACATCAGTCTTCTCCCCGCCTCCACCAAAGTAAACATAGAGATGCAGAGCACTGCTCTGTTTTCAACTCAGAGTCTCCATTCTTTCTAATGTGTGTATTAGGAAGGTGAGCGCAGGAACCAAGGCTGAAATGCTTCTGCATCTTAGAACAGTTTTAAACCTTTCTAAGTACCAGGATAATGAACTCAGGAGAAGTTTATTTATATGGGGCATTTGAGTTGTAGAGCTTAAGAGAGAATANTTGGCCAAATGGTTGATATGCTCAGCAGAGCGTGTAAGGTAGTGCAGAGCAGCTGAAATAACTCTCGACGTCTTCTGTGTGTTGATCTCTGTACCACGTGCGTATGAGGAGAGAGAAGGAGCAGCACAACATTTATATCACTATTTTAACAAGAGACGTGTGGGACTAGAAAAACCTATCCAGTGAGTAAGCCTTTCATTTTTCCATAACTAAAACCAAAACAAAAATAAGTTTGAGGGACTTTCGTCATAAAGTGTGTTCAAATTATAAAGCTGTAACAGTTTTACTAGCTTCACTCAAATCTCCTGGGTACCATGTTTGCCCTCACTGTATTCCATCTCATCTTTAGGTGACAGGTATGCAACACTTCGAAGAGACATGTTTTCCTTCCTTCTGAGTCCACCCTAAACCCAGCAGTGACTCACAAAAAGAACAAGACAACGTAGCTATAACACAATCTAAGATAATTTAGCCGCAACAAAAAACTAGAATCTTCCATCTAGCTTGATTCCTTATTTTGCCTCACTTTACAAAAACAGTAGATAAAAAGCGAACTTTTCCAACCATTTCTCCCAAGTTGCTCTCTATCTGCCACTCTGCTGATCTCAGTTACTCCTCCAGAACAGCAACCAACTGCAGCAGCTAATTATAACCAGCAGTCCCTGCTTCCCCTGCCTTCTTACCAGGTCATTGCAACATTCATTTTTAAAGTGTTTTTTTTCTAAACAGGAAAACATTTCTCCAACAAAAGTCTGTAAATATTTCCCTCAGTAGGACTAGCAAGCAATATTTAACCTGGTCCTGAGGTCATTTAAAAGAGACTAAGTGTGATAATGCTGAGCTTTTAGCTGTCATAACTTTCTGGCTTTTCCATAGAGTTTTCAAACATATAAGCATAGAGGCGTCTATTTTTTTTTTTTTGTCAAGGCAGGCTCCTAATTTCCACCACTATTAATAGGTGTTGTACAGTCTTATCAGGGACATTATAGACCTCCCGTGTGTTCTATAGAGAGTTAACTCCCTCTCACCTTTTTATTGATTAGCTGTGCCAGATAACAAGATACACAAATCTGTGATTTGATCAAGAGATACTGATGAAGCTCATAAATTTTCAAACTGAAACCTAAGTGTTTCATGAATACTTTCCAAACCTGGGGGTGGAGCTGCAGAGTAACATGGGCAATGAGTGTTTATCTCGGTATAAAACAATCGCTCGTTTATTCCCTCTGCTTGCTCTGTCTCCTTATCACGTTTTATCACTTCTTCTCTGTATTTCCTCTTTTGGGTTTGGGTTTTTTTTTCTTTTCCTGTCATTATGACATTCATTTTCTGTATGAGCCTTCTTGTCAGTAACAATAGCTATTTTGAAGTGTTGTGTGTTGTTTATAAAAGTCAAGTAGCCAGTAGAGTAAACCATTTATAAACTTCTCCTAAAGCATTTATAAACTTCTCCAACAATCATTATTTACATGATACTTACCAGTATGTCATCCATTCTATTTAGTTACTGGTCTACCCATTATTGTCATCATGTTGATGTAAAAAAATAAAAACCACCTTTTATTCTGATTTCTTATGAAGTAAGGAATTACTGGAGAAATGTAAATGTTCTGCTACTTCGAGTAGGAAACGTAGACTGAGGGACGAGTTCTAAAGAACCACTCTTTGAACTTCTCGACTGAGTGCTCAGAGGCATCTTTCTGCATTGGCCTCTCCTCAAAAATATTAGCGTCTCCTTTATCAAATGATAATGTTGGGAGGTTTTCTTGCTTAGTATAACCAACATGTAGGAAGGACCTTCCTCAGTGTTATTGTCCCATATGCAGTTGACCTTAGAAACGCGTTATTTTATTCTCATTCAAAGCAATTAAGTACATACGTAGCATCCACCCTTCCCCAATAGTGTTACTATGCTTCAACATTTACCTACCAAATCTCAGGTTTAATACGAGAAATGAGGCTCCTGATGTGACACAGAACATGATCAGACTTTATAATAAATCTGTCAGAATTGCTTGGATTTCCATTTAGAAAAGCATTTAGACTTTTCAATTCTAGTCTCTGTGGCTATTTATCTGCCTATAAATGATTATTTTTTTTAAAGGGTGTCTCTTCCAAGGCACTGCACAGTACTACATTACTACTCTGACTACCTGGTGTAAGGAAAAGGAAACAGGAACCTGGCAATTGTCGATGACTTTGCCTCTCAAAACACTTGAAGATATTACATATTCTCTTCCAATAGTATTATGAAATTGGACTGCTGACAATAATGCAACAGTTTATAATGTCTTTGTTTCTTGAAAATAAGTCTATTGCTAATTTTGAATGTTTCAGAACAAAACTCTGTTCTCCAAGTTTCGTACAAAATATCCACTGACATTGAGGATGCTTTTATGCTACTCAGAACCCTAATTCACTGTGTGTATTAGGATGTCAAATTCCTCTCACATGACTGCCTCAAAAGAACAGACTGATTGTGTGGGAAGTCATTGCTGAGTAAAAACAAGTTTTTGTGATACAATATGAACACTTGTTATTTCTAAGCAGTTGAGGAAACTAAAATCCTAGTATTTTCTTTTCATTCCCACTTAGAACAGTAACTTGCCATGCAGACTTCCCTGCTAATTAAAAATATTAGTAGTGTTAGCATTGAAGGCTAGCTAAGTAATTTGTCTTAGTAACAGTTCATCCAAACCAGAAGCAAGCAGAGGGAACAATTTTAAAATTAATTACCTAAGATTATGTATGCCAATCTTCTGATGAATAGGTGGTACTGAATTCCATGAAATAATTTAGTACATAAGAGTCTATTAGCTAGTTAGAAATCATGACCCCATTTAACAGTTATGGACCACCATAGCATCTAATCTATATTAGTTGATTTGTATACCCTTTATGATCTGAACCAGATACCATAATGTCAAAAATCATAGCTATCACATTGAATTATAAGCCATTAAGAATGCAGGATTGGCAAAATTAGAAATGTTTTCTCAAGAGCGAGCTCTGTTAGCATATTTACTCTGCAGTGAAAAACATTCTGCACATTGCATTTTTAAAAAACCAAGAATCCATCCCCAAGTGCTTTTAAAATTAAATGGTGCCTGGGGTGATCAGTTTAAACTACTTCTATTTGGCTTTTCACTGCAGTCTGCATAAAAAAAAAACAACAAAAAAAATTAATCATTATTTATATTTTCTTTCTAAAAGCCAAATATCAGCCTGTTTGTTTGCCCACAAAATTTAGATCAGCAAATCTTTTTAAACTGCTTCTAAATCCCAGAGTAACTGTATTTACCTGTGATGGAAGAAGAAAACTATTGATTCTACAGAAAGATGTGGTAGAAAAAATAAATACATCCTTGAATTTCTTTATTTTTCCTCATTAAAAGAAGCAGCCAATGGCTCTTCAGGACAAAGTATGATGAGAATACATGGCGTGTTTACAGAAGTTGATCACAGAGCTTTAATTTAGCAAAACATGTCTTAAAACTATTATAATTATGTATGACACTTATATTAATATTTCATGCTTTATTCCAGAACCTCAGCTTTTTGGAGATATAAACTGGAAGATATCAGCATAGTTTATTTTGGTATTGTAATGGATAATATGATTCTTTCTGATGAGGTACAACTCTGTTACCTAAGTATGCCAGGCTAAAGGTCAACATTTAACAGCTCCACTGCCTTCTGGTTTTAACAGAAAAAATCTAGTAATAAATTCTTTCCCTTTCCCAGTGGCTTCTCAAACTTGTCCAGATTGGGAATTTAATTAAAAAAAAAAAAATGTATCATCACAGAGGTTGTTGATTTTATTTTTTTTTTTTAATACCAATCTTACAAATCCTGATGTAGGTTCCTAACTAGAGGCAGAATGCAAAATTGTATTCACTTCCACATAAAGTTAAATATATCAAAGCTCTCCCAGCTATCAATTTAAAAATAGCAATGAAATTAAGTTGTCACAGAATTTGTGGTGTCTAGGACCCAAGCAACATGGGGTTTACCAGCTCTCCTACAGCTTCATAGATGTGTACGTAAACTAGCCTAGAGATTGAAACTACAATTTTAACTTGAAATTCTTTTTTGTTTAGTGTACATATGCTATTTTCTCCCAGAGTATAGTGCATATTTAGTAGGTAAATACAACGTATTTTTACTTGGACAAAGTGTATTTGTATTTGGACAAAAACATGCCCATGAATGAAGAGGAGAGGTAGAGATGAACAGGAAAACTGACCTAGGAGTGAATTAATATAACCGTCAATAACCGTTAACTATGTATATGGAAAACAGCAATCTCTGAAGATCCCATCATCAGATATTCCCAAATGAAACCTGTATTTGAATGTACACACACAGTTTCAGCGCAACGTATGTTCTTTTTACATCAGGTTGTATGAAACTTGCAAGCGAGGAAGTTTAGCTCTCGCCGTTTAGTATGGACACATCCACAGAGCAACCTGCTCTTCCCGATACCTCCCTGCTCCTCTCGGAAAAGCGGGCAGAATGTTATAATAGCCTCGGAGGCCCCTTTTAGTGTCCTTTGCACGTACACCTATGATAGCATACGTCCAGGATTCAATTTCAGTGTACGGAAATTAGATTTGCACTTCTTGCATAATTTTTTTTCACGTTATAAAACTTCATATCCTTCCGGTAATGTGTTGATGTACAGTACGGTTGCCTGCAAGGCAGATCTGGAAAAGAGAGACGGAGGAAGGTATACGTATACTTGCAGGGAGGGGCACATTCTAGGGCATACCCAAACATAGGACAGATTGAACAAACGGGACGAGTGGGTTTGCTTTTACCAATACGTAATTTGAAATCCCTAATACGGAGTAACCCTTTCCAGTAATTGTGTGAGTGATCAAGCGCTCAAAATATCACCACAGCCTAATAACTTATTCCCAAGTTCAATGAAGTATTTAGGCCCAAACTTCTCCTTAATTTAAATGGGAAATCAATGGGAAGTCAGGAGCCTAAATACATTGTTGAATCAGGGCCTCCGGGCGCAGTCGAGATTCCCACAGTGACCCCTGGACAGACTTCCATGAAAGCTCTGGATTGTGTTCATCACTTCTGTAAATGTCGGTACCTACCTGGTTCATTTACAACGTTTATTTTGTAGGTTTTGTTGGGGGCTAAAGCAATACATTCAAAGCATCCAAGATACAGTTAGAAACAAACTAGGAGTTTGAGCGCGATCTAGAATGTTTTCTAAAATCTTTCTAGTGCCTACCTGCACTTCCAAGTATGTATCTACAGCGCTTGCACTAGTGACTGAAATACCCAAACCCTAAATTATACTTTCTCTCCACTTCAAAACCACTAGTTTAGAATTTCTATCTTGAATGCAACCAAGAATTTAAAAAATTATTGCCATAATCTTGCTTGCCTCTGTGTCTGCTGTCAATCAAAGACATTTGGAAAACTGGCCTAGTTTGTGAACTTTTCTAATGGAATATTCTTAAGCGGTTGAGGAATCTGGAAAAAAATGCCATATTTCAAATTTTTCACCAAGTAGAAAATCTGATCAATAGAGATAGATGAATGGTTAATTCTAAATAATATCTCCTTGTTTGTTACTTTAATTCTACTAAATAATTATTCAGTTTTATCTTACAGTATTCCCCAGCTCAAACTAATTTGCTTCACCTAAAGAATTCACCATGGGCCAAAGCTTGATTGCACTGAAGTCAATGGCAAAAATCCCATTTTCTCCAGCGACAACAGCATTTAACCCTGAGGAACTGACCTTAAGGTTAATTAAATGTTTGAGAAAACCTAAGGTGATTTATAGTTTCATGCTGAAAGCAAGAAAAATTCACAGTTTTGTTAAGTTTTCATGTAAAACAAGATAAAATCTAGTGCTCTCAAGCTGAGTTTCACTTTCAGTTTTTATTTTCTTTTAAAATCTGAAACCTGGAGAAACTCGGGTTGAGTGAAATGCACTATGTAGATTGCACCCAGATTTTTTTTTTTTTTTTTTTTTTGTAACTACTTAAGAAGTTGGACCCACAAAGTTTTGTACACCTTTGCTTCTATGAACTCCTTCACACATCCCTAGTAATAATCAGCCTTTTTATTAGAGGTTTGTTTTCATGGTACATTTTTCCTGGAACTACTGCTAGCAGCGCTGGGTATATTTCTTCAATGTGCATGTAAACAGTTATGAACGAATTAAAAAAGAAAGATTTCTGTATGCACATTTCATGGAATAGACAGCATTAGTTAAGAAGTGTTACATACTTGATTTGATTAATGAGTTTTGGGAAGATTATTTCTCAGCTTGATTCATCCGCTTAAGCACCGTAAAGTAATTTAGCATCTAATTGCAATGTTTTCCAGAATGTTACATTGCTTACGTTATCCTCATGGAATACAGAAATTCAAATCCCTCCGCTACATAGCTTTTTCATACACAGTAGCATGATTCACTTTACTAGCAGGTAACCAGATTACACATGCGTGTGTGTTATTCATCTACAGATATTAAACTTTCTTTTGTATATGTTATTAAAAACACCCAATACCAGTATGTTACTACACAGATTTCTCAAGGCTTCCTGTACAGTTCTGCTATTTAATAAAAGCAGGGGAAAGATTTTTCCACTGTAATTGCATCTAGAATTTTAAATGTTAGACTTTGCATGTAGAAACAATTGTGATTTTTTCCTTTTGATTTCCTCAGCTAGCATCCACTCAGAAGTGACTACATGTATCTATTTGACCATGGAAAAGGTACTGCCATATGCAGAGTCTGTAGGTGGGAAGGAGAATGAAGAGAAGTATTTATTAGCAGCTATACAAAAGAACACAAGCATTGAAATCATCAGAAGCTGTATAAGCAAAAAGATCAAACTGAGTGGAAGCAGTGATGTTGAATTGAAAGTCATGTGCACAGAGCTCAAGACTTTACAACCTCCCTGATTCCATGAAGAGGCCTTTTCACACTAAAAAGGAGCAGGAAACACCTAAAACAGCGCACCAAGTTGTATGACTCAGGTGATGCAATAGTAAGACGATCTTTGTGCTCAGAGCAAAACACTGAGAATAGGAGAAATGGTGTTCAAGAACTGCTTGAACATCTCAGTTTTCTGAAACTCTCTGTTGCTTAACCCTGCTCTGACATCACTGCCGCTCTTCGTATTTGGTAGAGTCTGGATTATTTTTTTTTCCCCCTCTGTGTCCCTGACCAGGAGTTAGCAGACCCCAAAAACGGATAAAAGGAAGATCTTAAAAATAAGCTAGATACAGACACCCAGAACAACAAAAAAGGCAAAGAGCTCTTATATTTTAGCACGTTGCTTTATATCTTGTTCTTGGTATCTACATCTGGCTAGTATTTTATATATTTCCTCTTTCCTCCTCATTTTTTGTGTTGTCTGCTTTCAGTTTGTCTTGAATTGCTGACCTTTAATAGCAAAAAGACCACATCTCAAGAGGAATTTTCTGGAACCTAGACATTTAGAGAGAAGTCTTCTATTATAGAATCACAGAATCGCTTGGGTTGGAAGAGACCTTCAAGGTGATCGAGTCCAACCATAAACCTATTATCGCCAGTGTCCTTGATGATGCACAACTGAAATCCAGGTTAGTAGAGTAAAACCTTCTTTTTATAGAGACAATAGCTTTTTTGCCTGTATGTCCTCTGTTTAGACTTGGAGTAGACTAATTTAAGGTCACAACATTTAAAAGAGTCTCTTAATGTCATGAGGTTCTCTTGTCTCTATTCGTACTTGGAGCTGACAGGGGATGCTTTGGCCTGCTGTAGATTCCATGTCAGTTTTCAGAAATTTCACCTCACCTTCAGTTTCCTGGATATTCTTAGATAGAGTGTGCCACAGTATCTAAAGTCGTCTTTTTCGTGCCTATGTTGTGCTAATTGTCATGTATCTGTTAGCTTTGTCAGAAGAGCTTAAGAGGAAGTGCTGAGACTAAGGAGTTGGCCACTGGCAAAGAATGACCTTTTAAAAGGAAAGTGAAGCTTGATAGAAGCGAAGTATCAAAATTACCTCCTTCATTTACAATCTGTTGGAAGCCAACACTTTTTTTGCTTTTTCAAAATATGCTCTCAGAGGGTTGTTATTCTCTAATTTTATTCTCTAATGTAAACATAGATACTGCAGAGAATCTAGAACAGTGAGGAGGCTGTCAGACAGATTTTTACTTTGCTGAATTCAAATCGTTGATATTTTGGGACATTACCTGTTGTATTATGTAGTGTGGAAAAGAGGATGCCTTGGCAAGACACAGCACAATCATCAACACCAATCATTATCACCAGTAAATACCACAAAACCAGGAAAAATTTGGAAGAGGAAGAATACTTTGGCTTAGATTCTTGATGATTGAAGTTTCATAATTAAGCCTCTTCAAATTTACTCTCCCTGGAGAACTGTAATAAGCTAAATGCTCTGTACTCCCTGTCTTCCTTTCTCCTGAATTTTTTCACAGTTGTTACGTAGAACTAAAATGGAAATCCATGACTTCCTAAGAATTGGGAAGCTATCTCTGTATTACTTGGTATTTATAAGCTAACAGTAAATGTTTTATATATATTTGGAGATTAGGAAAAGAAGGAATGCCCCAGGTTCCATCTAGTTATAATCCACATATTGAAGGCTACATGTTACATACATAAAGTTTTAGTAGATGTGTCTGAATATAGAATTAGGCAACACACTTCACATTATTTTACACTCCTTTCACCAGAAAAGTGAAAAAACACAGTGAACCATCTTTGCATCTATAAAAAGATACTGGGGGAATCATTGATAAGGTTCCAGGTGTCCACTGGTAATGACTGCACTGAATTAGGAAACAAATTTTTCAACTTTATTTTTTCAGTTTTTGCAATGTTGCAAATTAGTCTGTTTCTTTGCTGTGCTGAAGAAAATAATTATGAGAAAATGAAAAGAGAGAGAAGTATTTTTAAAGGAGTTTTGTAAGTGTAATTCCCAGGTATTTTAAAAGCAGATTCAGTAGCTTAAGTCCGTAGTCTATATTGTACCCACGTTGATATTAGAAAGCATCTAAAAAAGAATGGAACATTGATGAGATTTTTAGCCCTGGATAACTCGGGGACTATTTGAAAATCCTATTATGGAAATCTTTCTATTTCTTTTGAGTCAGTTGCAGATTTAAGTTGTTGCTGTTCAACAGAAGAGTATGAAATACTCAGTTCTTAAGAAGAAGAACATTCTAGCGTCTGTCCATTGCTCAGGAAGTTTATAATTCAGAGGATTTTGTTGTAAACATTTTTGAAACATATATCGAATTGGAGTGTATCAAAGGTTTTGTTGGTACTTGATTTTTTTTGAGGAATGTGAGTTTTGAAATGTGATGAATAATGAAAACATTCCTGTGTTACGCATTGTTGAACCACAAGTACTGCTGCAGTTTTCACTGTTGTTGTATAGTCCTGGAGATGATCAGATCATAGTTGCTCAGGTAGCTCAATCTTCTGGTTTGATATGATCTTGCACCGTAAAAGCACTAAATCCCGGAATACCTGACTTTTGCTTTCTGGTTCATATTTAGAGCTGTGGGTTGTGATGAAAACCCGCACAGGTTTTGACCCTTGGTACTGAAGAGTGAGTTAAAAATCTGCCAGTTTTGTTAGCAGATGAGGAACCCCTCCCTATGTGGGGGTACTGCGCTCAAGTGGTTTTTTAACTGGTGCAGCACATCTTTATTTACAACTGTTACATACTCAGCACAACTTGTAAAGTGTGTTTTTTCTAAAACTTTCCATGTGATACAGCTCTATATATTATATTACACTTATAAAATCCCACCAAACCCTTATGAATTAAAAGATAATTAGTGGTTCAAAACACATAAGACATTAGGCCAGAAGTGTCAAAAATGTCATGAAAGGCCATAAATCATAGTATACTTGCATTGATCCCTTATATAGTTAGTTTTTAAATCATCTCTTTAACACCTTGTAAATGTACAAACAACTATGAACCCAAGGGAAACTTTAATATGTTTTTCATACATATTTTAATTTCATCTCAAAGTACTGGCTGCATAAAAATTAAGTCAGACTCACAAAAACTCATTGATTTCCTCTGGATAAAACCCATCTGTCCAAACTAATTTAGAACCTTTTTGAAGCTGTAAAGTTAGTCATGCAACACTGAGGTCATTATGGACATCCTGTACTGTAGGAACTCTAGTGTAATTTTAAGAAGGTAATTTTGTTATATTTACTGTATTTAAATACAGTGCTACTTTTAAGGAACAAAAGCCTTACTGTGTAACTGTATTGAAAGTAAACCAGAAGCTGTGAAAAGTGAGATCTGTTCTTTTCCTTGTGATTAATGCACCTTTCTGCCAAAATTGAAACTTCTTAACTGAGCTCATTTAATACAAAGTAAACGAATTCTGCTCTTTGGATTTGATCCGCTGGCTAAGCTCTATAGATAAGGGTCTAACAGTGAATAGCTTTCATTCTAAACAAAGGATGTTTTGATAGAAAGGTCAGAGCTAAGGTCTTTTATATTGTGATAACAGGAAAGGGAAATGACATATTAATGGCAATTCATGCCATGGTGGTCTGCTGAACATGGTGGATCCAAAAGAAAAAAAAAGTCTGCAGCCCTATTTTTTTAAGGACATCAGTTTTTAATTGGTCTTACTTTGAATGACAATTTCTTTCATTGCAGTTGGCAAGACAGAGATGCCAAAATGTACAACGCTACTACTGCAGGGAAGATTGAAAAAAAAAAATTGTGTGTATTGATCTGGATTCTGCCCTCGAACGTTTTGCCGCCAAACAGAATATTAAGCAGGTTTAGCTCCTGCGAGCCACCCTTGCAACGAATGGTGATCTGTAGCTGATTTTTATAATGCGATAGACTTTAATTACATGCTGAATCTCTTGAATAGGGCAAATAAGTTTGAATTAAGAGGTTCTCCCTGTGGCTCAGGACACGTACAACACATGTGCTTTAGGTGCAGCGTTTGCAATTTCGGGAACAGAATTTGTCATAGCAGAAGCTTCATAGCTTCTGCAATAGAAAGCACAGGAAGTTTAAAAACATTTCTGCACGTTAAAAATAAAAGCTATCATGCAGTTGCAGGACTAATTCTACCACAGAAATCTTTTTTCTGAGATAAACAAACCAATGCAATTAGGCTAGGCAGTCACGTCAGTGAAGATAGTCAAAATGGTTATTCCACTCCCCTTTCCAGCCTCCCACCACCTCCCCTTGGGGCAGGCTGCTTTATCTAGAGCCAGCTGATGTTATCTATAATGCCAGCAGCTTCTTACATATCCACATTGAGTCCAACAATTTTGTGACATAGCATGATGGTGTAGATTCCCATGTCACCTAATGAAGTCGGAATGGAATAGCATTTCTTTTATGCTCAGTAGAGTATCAACACAGAAAACAGCAGGATCAAGTATTCCAGAAGCAGTGTAGGATGACAGCAGAACAGTACATTTTTCCTGTTCATGTCTCGTACCTCCAAAGAGAAAACTTCCCCTTGCCTGCTTGCCTCCCTGCTCCCTCCCGCAGCACTCAGTCACGTTGCATGTCAGGCAGCAACTGCCGAATGGGTGACATTAGCAAAAGATGCTGTCCCTTGCGACTGTCTCCGAGCACTGGAAGCTGCACTCTCCTTTTCTAAACTACCACAGCACAAATAATGTCATTATATTTGCTTGTAAGGGCCTGTCAAGCACTTCGATGACACCAGATAATTCTGAAGAGCATCACATAGGAACGACACCAGAAACCAAGCAACCCCCACCCCACTCACGTCTGCCGTTTTAACAACCTCCCACCCCCAGACGGGAGATTAGAACCAATCTCATTTCTTGCAAAGTGGGACATTGCATGCCAGCTCTCTGGAAAATCTTTGAGAGCACGCAGGCCCGCCTTAGAAACGCTTTGTCATGGCAGCTGGGAGTAGCTCTGGGAAAACGTCCTGTTTAAAAAAATGAAAAATCATCTGCACACAACTGCTTTCAGCTGCAGCAGAGAGAAATGCAGAACTCCAGAAATGTTGCTCACTCAGGAGAGCAGCTGTGTGCCTCCAAGCTGTGTAGCGTGAAGAGAGTTACATGCCTGAGTGCACACCAGGTTGATAGAACTCAGCTATTAGGCAAGAAGCAATAGGAATTCAAATAATTAAGTCCTCCTTTCAGTATATCCCTTTGTCCAGTGCCCATTCGCTTGTCTTAGTGCAACGCCGCTGGACGGCTGGACTATTCCTGCAGGGAGTGAAAATATAGGACCTGGAACCAATAGTTTTCCTGAGTCTTGATGGGATCTGAACTCAAACTCTGGTCATGATGAACATCCTCTCCACATCTCATGCCTTCCCAGTTAATATTCTCCGAGATCTCAAATAGCAGGCACTACTGTCTGTTCACGCAATTTGCCAGCTATTCTCCCCAGAAAAGAAAAGATCTGCTTTAAAATTATATACCCGAGTATCATTCTACTGTATGTCCTACTATTTGCCCATAGCACATGGTTACTTCCTCACCCTTTCTTATTATACCCTGCAGTGGTGCAAAAAGCTTATTTCAAGTGGTAGCCAAACATTGTTATTTTACTGTAGTGTGACTGTAACATAGATGTTTATCTTTTTACTCAGTGACAGTAAATGATATCTGTAAAATAAAAAAAGACATCAGCTAACATTTTTAGAGAGAGCTTTTGAAAGAAGAATAATCTGCAGACTAGTGAAGTATGTGCAAGTGAATAAACGTGATCTTGCTTTGAATTTTTTTTTAAGTTATAAAATAATAAACAGCTCTTTATGAGATAGTAAAATTTTGTCAGATTTTAATCTAGTCATGGAACCAAAACAGTTTCCGATTTTGGAGTCTGTTGCCAAGGGGTAGTAATTTTTTTCAAAATCAGATTTCTTCCTTTTAATAGGTAGCTATTTAAGCGCCATAGGAACAAGGCAGTAGTGTTTTCTAAAATGTTTTAGGAGTCCTCTGGATTTTTTTCAGCTCTCTTTACAGATATGTAATTTAGCTCCTGCATCTGACCAATTACGCCACAAAAAAATAAACCTGATATGCAAAGTTTTTACCGCTGCCAAAGCTGATGAAAGTAAATGAAACAGCATTTATTTATTTGCTAATTTAAAAAAAATTAAGAGAACAGCATACTCGGGAAACATCATTTGAGATGTGACTTGATTGTGACATAAATTCTTGAATAACTGCCATAATTACAAATGATTGTGCGGTTGTAGGTGACATCAAAGACAAGATGGTTGTGAAAGTCAGTCTGTGTGTGCACGTAGCACGTCTTTTATACCTGTATTCTAGAAGACAGAATAGGTATCTTTTGAAACCACACCGCTCTTGACTGAGCTACTAATTGTACAAGACTGATTTGGATCAATATGCTTAAGTGATGGACAATTTGTTCTTCCATGGTTCCCACTTCACTCTGTAAACTGTGAAGAGGGCAAGCAGAGCTCAAGGGATATGTAAGTAATATTCTGCTACACAGAAGGGTGAATTTAATCCTCAGAGCTGACCCTGTCACTTAGAGGAAGCACTGCAATCTTCACTCATCAAGTCACTTTGCAAGTACAAACGAAGTAGGATGTTTCTTTAGCAGTCTTTTCCACTCGCAAAGATTCCACTCTTAATCTTTTTCTTAATTAGAAAATAAAATAAAAATCTAGTGGTAAAATTAATAATGAAGGAGTAATGTGCTTGTAGCATATGTGTCAGGAAATGCCAACATTTTTACTGAATGGGGAAAATAAGGTGAATTCATTAACCCCATCTTATTCTTCCTGCTATCATAGTTTTTATAGCGCTTTCAAAAATTCCTGTTTTATGCTATGCTCTTCAGTGTTTCTTCATCTCTGTCTTTGAGGGGATTGTTCATCTTAAAAAAGGGGAACACATTGGAACCATACAATTGTTCCTTATATTCTCCAAAAAAAGTCTTCTTATGCAGGGTCCTCTTTAAAAGCGTATCCATCACACTCTATAAAACATTTTATATGACCTCTGTTTTCATATCTCCTCGTCCTGTTTCCCAAGACATAACTGCGATATATGAAGGTACTACTGTCTCTTTTATACTGAGGGGAAATTAAGGTACAAAGTAGCTATATGAATTGGCAAAATCACAAAAGAGGCCTATGGGGGAGCAGGAAATTGAATACCAGCCTTGTAGCTTAACCAGTGTGTCAGCCTTCTCTTTGAAAAGAATACATGTTCCTGGAAGAACTGAATAGTTATTGAAATCAATATACAAGAAACAATAAATAAATGATTGTTAGTTTTTGCAGTATTTTTGCTCCTAAGCTAAGATTTATATTTCAAATTTCAAAACCAATGTAGTTTCAAATGACAAAAATAGGCAGATCTTACAGCAGATAAGCAGAAGATATTACAGTTATAGAATTCTGAGTAAATCAGTGTAAATCACCACTTGATGGTAAAATTTTTCACATATGGCATTTATATATTTATGTAATTGATATGCGTGTGTGCATATACACCCTCCCCCCCCCCCCCCCCTATTTTCTGTTCTATAGGAGTTGTTCTCCCTCCATCACTTCTGACTTTATTGTTAAAGCCGTCTTCTATCAAGGCAAGATATGGTATTAAAAGTGGATTTTAGATTTTTGCTCAGTGCCTTGATGACAAAATATGCGCTCTTGTTTCACGTTAGTCAATACTTCATGCATATCTTCTGTAACTTCATTTATTAGTATTCATTACATAATTAATTTCTATTCTTGATTGACAGGATTATAACAAGTGAAAAGTACGCGGGGCTTTTAGAAACAGATTCAGTATCAAATATGTTCCCAGTTACAAATTACAAATGTATGCACTTGCTAATATTGCGTGTTCTCCAGGATCTTAATTAAACAACCTTATTTTAGTACATCATGGCTCTGAAATGCCAAGACTGAAACAAAAATCAAGAGGCTAGAACGTGGCATATTTCTTTATGACATTCAATGCTAATTGTTAGCTATGTCAAGGAGGTCTAGAGCTGTTATAATACTGAAGTCATTAGCCTGACTGTTTATAACCTATTATTTAACTACAGCGTAGCATTAAAGAGTCAGCTAGCTACATTTGCTACTCAGGGCGAGACATTTATCACCAAACAGAAATTGTATACACTGTGGTTTTCCTGACATTTTGCTCAGCTGTTCACTACATATTATACCATGATTACTAAATTGTTTGTTAAATTCAACATAAAGTTTAATGAATTAGAGAAATATACTTAACTAAGAATTCCTTTCAACAGGGATGAGCCCATGTCCTAACATTAGCGCTCATTCTCAGAAGGAAAGAGAATTTAGCAGCAGACAACTTCCTACTATGAAATTAAATGGCTGGGGGGGAAAAAAAAAAAAACAAACAACCAAAAGAAAAGAAAAACCTCTACTTTTTCTTACCTTGGTTTTACTTTATGGCTAAAATCAGAAATACAGATAGATGAAATTTTGATGTCTTTGCAATGAAAATGTTTTGAAATTTTATTAGAATTTCATCTTCCTCTCTCTTTAGGCCATTTTTCATCCAGTTCATTTCAATGACAGCCCTGTAGTGACCTTCTATTGACATTCAAAGAACGTTTTTCCATTGTCATGTCATTCAATCCATCCATTTTTATGCTTTTGAGGTTTTGTTTACTAAAATCTACCAATTTTAAGGCTCTTCAAAAGAATTTGCATCTTTCTGAATCAATTTGGTTTGTTCTCATGCATCTTCAGTTTTCGGACATGAATTTATGAGAAAATTTTATAATGCGTCATGAGTTAAAGCTCTACACTGAGGGTGAAATTTCCATGTAAGCAGAACCTTCTGAGTGCTCCAAAATACCAGTAACTTCTGTAGCCTCATTCAATTGATATTAAGAAAAAGGAAGAAGGATTACAAGTTGGAATAATTAGTATTGGAAACTAATCTTCACATTGAACTCTAATGGAAATGAATGGGGGAGTTTTTGAGAGAGACTTTTAATCACCACTTTCATAAATAGTGAGCCTCTTATCACGGTCTCTCAAACCCTTCATTATTTTTTTTCTTTTCAGACTTTGAACTGGTTCTTCTAGTCCTAACAACGGACAGTTTAAACACGCAAATAAAATCTCACATCTTTGAAAAAACAACTGGAAGGGAAAAGATGATACCTAGTACAATACATGTTAAACTCATGATAACCTTGAGAACAAATTTAGTATGTGCAATGGCCATCACCCCAGTCCAGCTACCAGTGAATGAACTAGTAATCTCTGGAGTTAAACTCGTGACTTTCTAAAGAACTTCAGATATACGTGCTATGACAAGTCAGTATCTTCTCTGAATTAGGCTTATAAGAGATACATCAAAATTGCCTGAACCTTAGAGCTCAGTAAAAAGTTCAGTTCCACGATAAGCCACTTTGACAGAGGCTAAGAAGGATATGATAGACGTTGCTCATTTAAGTACCTGGAGAACATATCACATGTGGATGAGTTAAAGTTCATATTAATGCACCCCAGTAGTAGCTATTTGAGTAGCTATTATTCAGATATTCCATTCCATTATATTTTATCTTAAAAAGGTAACGCATTTCTGCTGCCCGAAACTTGGCTTCCTAACTGCTAATACCTTGATCTATACAGGGTGAGAATTTAACATAAAAGGTTTCATGCCTTTAACACAAAAATGAGGACGTATCAGAGCTTTTAGAAATGTATGTAAATTTTGTGCTACCCAGTCTTTAACCTACAAACATCTCAATTTACAGGAATACTCGCATCCTCCAATGCATTAGGGGAATGATTATTTTTTTTCTTCAGTGCCATTTATCTCATTGTAATAAAACAGTACTCCTTCCCCTACTGATCAACACTGATATCATATCACTGGTAATAGAAGCTACTTCTGAAGTGTACGGAAGATCAGTATAATCGAAAATCAATGATCTAAACTGAGGCTGGTTGTTCTATAACGTGGTTTATGTAATTTGATAATGCCAATCCTAATGGAGTTAAATATAATCCATTGAAATTTCAGGATGCAAGGGTCAATAGGGAGTGCAATGCCTCACTTCCCAGCAATTACCACTTATTACTGGGGCAGTGCTTTTGCTTTGCTGTTCTGCTTGCCTCAATAAATAATATTTGGAGACCCTGCAGCTGCAGTCAATAGAGTACAGTTTTATTGTCACAGCTTCATAGTCAGATCAATACCAACTCTTCTGAGACACAGGAGAGAACTACCACACGCCAACCTAATGAAACCATGTGTTTTTATGATTCTGAAATTATGCATTTTATTCGTTGCTCATGCTTAATGTCACTGTTGCTTTTAATAAGGCCCCTTTGACTAAACTTTTATGTGCATGACATTTATGTGTACAAAGAAAGGGAATTTGTGTTCTGAAAATGAGTTATAGTGAACCAAAATTGCAAACATTTCCTGATTTTTTTCCTGATGTTGGCTTCGGTTACAAGATTTCCCTACATTTCCCCATTTTCCCTACATTTCCCTACATGTTGCAGAGTTTGAGAATAAACTAGGAAATAACCAAAGTGTCCAAGTGGACATCATGCTGCAGTTTAAAATCCATTAAAGGACAACGTAAGCTTCGCTCTCTCAGGAGGGTGATTCTGGGCCTCAGAACAATAACTGGTTACAAAATTTATTATTTTTAAATATATCCAAAAATATATCTGCATCTCTATGAAATTTTACATGACAGCTTTCTCTGCAAACACAGGACTCGGGGGTCGGCGATACAACTCTAAAAGCAGCTTAACTTTAAAGAATGAAAAGCTCAATTTAAAGGAACAAGTTCCATCAAAGAAAGATGGGCTCAATTCAGGAATTGCATATAAGATGCAGGTTAAATTCTCTTGTGCAAACATTAGTAGTGATGTGAATAAGCAATAGGGAGTGCGACCCGGTGTAAGGAGTTCTCGTTTAAATCAGGTAGGTATTGCTTGTGAACTTGTGCAAGAGCACGTGAACCTTCTTCTTCTTAAGTGGGACATAGACTTTTCTACTATGCCATCTAAACAGATGTAATAAATAGTCATGGACAATATTTGTATTCTGAGGTTTTCACAAACAAGACAAGTTTTCTTTTTCCCAGCCTCCCTTTTATCCTGCTTTTCATCACAGTTGGGTGTAAGGTGCATAAAAAATGAATCAACAGCTCAAAATTAAGAAATCAAAGCGGTCTGGAAGTATCAGAAGAAAATTACAGCCCTTCCAGGTTAATGACAAATATAACATAGAAAAAGAGTCAATACAACAGGAAAGGTATAGAAAATGTCTTTACATTGCAGCTCTTTTCACTAACATTTGCTTTTAAATTACACGACCATTTTCCAGGAAATAGATTATACCATGGAAGCAATTTTCTTTACAATTATTTTTCAACTCTTACTTGTATTTTTGACATCTCACGCCAGTGATGATTCATCACAGGATTACAGAAATGCGGTGATCAGTCATTTCCATGGGTTTAACATAGACGTGCTTTCAATGAAGGCTTTGGGAACACCGAAAGCTCAATTTTTTGCCGCTGGTAAAAATCCCACAAGATGTATAGACACTGAAAGTCTGTTCGATGATTTAAAGTCAGGTAAAAAAGGTGAGGAAGGATTTCGACATTTTTTTAAAACAGAGACCCTCTTTCCAACACCTTCGGGAGGGAGTTTTCCTTTGCAGTAGCATAAATATTTATAACACTCACCACCACCTGCACAATCATCCCCATAAACTGATATGCTCTCATAACTACTGGTAATGAAACGTGTTTTACACTACAAGCCTTTGGCAATGTGTCTATGCAGTGCAGACATTATCAAAACAAGAGCACTAGCAAGCTGACTACTGTGGCACAGCTATTGGCTATTTTAAGGTGTTTTCTTTCCCAGACAGACATCTCACATGCACGTATGTACGTATACAAAACTGCAGGAAGCAGTGTTGCCTAGAAGCTAGGGCAGAGTTTTGGGATTCAGGTTCTATTCCCATTTTTTTCCACTGATTTACCGGTAAATTTTTAGGAACTTTATCTTTCCATAACTCAAGTCGCTATTTGTAAAATAGAATACTGATGCCTTGTTTCGTTACGTGCTCTAAAATTAGTGAATGGAAAATGGCATGTATGAAATAAAAACTCCATGAATATTGAACTTATATTTGTATGTATCTAGGTTTTTAAAGGACCAGTTTGGAGTCGACAGTATATAGTTACCTCATTGTAGAATAACTATGCTCATTCTCTTTGGGACGCCTAGAATATCGTTATTACCAATGCAACATTACTGAACTACTTCATCAACAATTTAGGGAAGGTATCTAGAATAATATTTAATTAATAATAATTTCAAAACAGAAGAATGAAAATTAACGAATTTCTTAATTTCAAACATTTCTAGAAGGTATAATTATTTAAAATGATGGCTAAGATCCAAAATTATCTTTACAACATATGAGTGGCCTTTGTGGGTTTGTTGGTCATCATCCAAGTTTGTCTAGTTTCAACGTTTTTATAATGGAATAAGTAGGATAAAATTTCAGGTTTGCAATAAAATTTTGGCAAAACAGACCTCAATGTTCAACTGTAAAAATCTTCTCATTGTGCATAAAAAATAAAAAGCAACTGGTTACACACAATGAGAAAAGAATCTGGAAAAAGACCATGAAATAATAGAAGTCGATGCAAAGCTCGCTGAAGACAACAGACGACCCTTCGACTGGTTCCAATGGATATAGGAGAGGATCCTAAATGGGGAAATTAAGGCATTCATCCAGTGAAGCACTTAAACCTGAGAGTAGTCTCACTTAAATCTCCTTGAAAACCTCTTAGTTTTGATTTCAGCAGGATTACTTGCAGGGTGAGAAAGGACTCAGTATGAGCAGGGATAACAGGATACGGCCTCTGGAGCCGTACACCTCCACCACATCTTTGTGTCAAGGAACGCACAGTCTGTATCCAAATCCTTAAACAGTTGTAGAGGCTACTTTAGCCTAGCTTAATTATAGTTGATGAAGCGTTGAGAATGGAGCAAGTCTCACAGCATGCCATCACCCCCTTCACAGAAGGAGGTTGATCACTATGCTACGTCACGCGCAAGGCGTAGCTGTTCCCAGCCTTCCGCTACCACATTAGTTCTGCCGCTAAGTTTGCTGGGTCAGTCCGAAAGATGTTTGTTTCGTAATGAAAAGCAACCAAGAAATTTGAAGAAGGGACTTTTTTCCCATGAGTAGACCTTTTGACCATCTTATTTCTTCTGACCGTACCTTATTTCTTCTCTGAGAATGTGATAGGGAAGTTTTGTATGATAGAATCAGTTGTCTTTTAGCTAGATTGCTCACGCCAGCAGGAGGGAGGCTATTATTTAACTATGCGTTAGTAAAGGTGAACAAGAAAGCACAGCTTATTCCTACGTAAAAATAATCCATACTGTAAAAACTGAGGCCAAGATCAGGATATTGCCATAAATACAAAATCCACCACTTTTTAAAGAATATACCAGAGTCAGTTCACTCCTTGGTTGTCAACACAAGTATACACAATACGTGTAGACATTAGAGTTGCGCAGTATTTTCTCTTTAAACTGCCATATAGGCATCGATTATCCAGTGAAAACAGGACAGCTCTGCCAATCCTTGTAGCCCTGACATGCAATACTTAAAGGTGGAAGAAACTAGAGACTACGCATTAATTGTTGGAAAAGTATAATCTAAGAGCAAAAGAGATGCATTTCAGCGTGGGGTTTTCTAATGAATCACAGGACAAATGAGATTACTGTTGCATATGGAAGTGTTCAGTTGTACCAATATTTTTTCCTCACAAAAACATCTCTAGGTGGAGAAATGCTCATATATTTTACAATGAAATGTTATTGAAAATGGCCATGTCTTGGGAAATGAATGGGATCTTATATTGTCACTGAACATACTGAAAGGGACTAAAGACCATAAGTTAACTCCTTATGGTTCTCATTTGAAATGTGTCAAAGCATCACTAGAACTAGATAATTCATTACAATCCAGTGCAGTTAAGCACCTCATAAAGTTAATATTCAACACTTGTATTTACAGCACTTTCACTTAAGTAGGTTTTTAGGCATGTTGTTTAAACCAAACTAGTGTTGACACAATTATTTCATTTTGCCTTGTGTCAGTATGAGATAATCATATTTTTCTTTATTGAATGCTTTCCCAAAGTCAGACCAATTACTTGTGTTATAGCACAACAGAGCAACAACTGGAACACACCATTCCCACTGGGGAGGACATGGCATGTATGAAAGGGCCAGAACTTTCAGTGCTTTTTTTTAAGTCTTCCAACAAATAATGTCTCCCTTCCGCTTTATAAAAAAGTGCGGTATGGGACTGGGGCAGAATTCCTTTTTTTTCTTCAAAGTTATACAACTTCTGGTTTGCTATACAAGGGATCTAGAGATTTTCCATGCTTTGCATAATGAACACCAGAAAACAGGCTGCAGTTTTCAACTTCTTTACCCATGGAATATGTAGAAGAGCAGAAAATACAGTCATGCCACTAGATGAAAAAGTATTTGCTATTGTCTTACCTTTTTCCCCCAAAATGAAAATGCTTTGACAAGGAAGTGATATCCAGGTTGCCTAGATTCATCTCCGTGTTATTCCATAGAGTCCTACTGCAATCCATTTCATCGTTTTCCCTGTAAAATTGGAAAAAACCCCAAAATTAAAATATCTTCCTTGTAAGAACACGCAGTATTTCTGGTCTTTATATTGTCTTTTCATGATGTAAACACTCCAGAAAAATAGTATCTTGATATTTATAAAATGCTAGCACATGCTCCTAGTTTGGATGCAAATAATAAACAACAGTGTTAGTACTGCAGTAAACATGGTGTAAAAATGTGTGTGGGAAAGTTTGCAGTAAAAAGAAACTTTTTTAAATACTTTTCTTTTTTAATCTACTCTGTTGTTTTCAACTTTATTAATTGGCCTAAGAAAAGATACTGCTACTCCTTAAAATTCCTATTGTGAAAAATGAATGGCAACAATGATGATAAAAGTATCTTTGAAATGCTTCTACTGAGGATCGTGTAAAATAATGACATCAGAAAAGAAACAGAATGAAAATATTATCTATAGTATATTGCGATTATTGCTCGAAACCACAGACAATTACATATGATTTGAGGGTGTGCAGTTCTACTAGTTCTGGAATTAATTCACGCATTGCTTGTTTTATGTATACTTTCTGATTCTGTTCAGTGTCACAAAATATATTGAAAACTCTTAACACCTTTTAAAACTCGATTCACTTCTGATGCAATAACAGAGATTGGTCCAATAAAGTAGAACGAAAATCCATTTGTGAACCTTTTCGCTGAAGTATATTAAAAAAAATCTCCTGTTATTTGAGCTTACCTTATAAAATGTTTACATGCCATTAAATAGTACTAACATCTCCTGTGTAAATTAAATGGGCTGTGATGTTCCCTGTGTCCTAAAGAGCAGTAGTACTTGAGGCTATAAAAATACCTTCATGTAATAAATCAAACGCTCTGCTCCTAAAACTAGAATTATAAAAATAAAGGGACACAATCCCTGCCCAATTAGCTTGTCTGTACATGCATTGCTCTGCAAGCACTATAAACAAAAGTATGTTTAAACTACAGTAGTTCCTACAACTCGGCATACTTTAAGCGTTAGTACCTGCTGCAGGAGGGAGAATTTACTTTTCACAATGATTTTGAGAACAAATTCTAAAGTAAGCGTGCCAGTTTGTTAAAGATTTTTCCATCCCTATGAAAGGTAGCCGGTAGCACTGTATGCCGGTATAGAAGTCTGACACAACAGTCTAAATTCAGAGGGGAGGCAGGGACTGGAGTAAGTTGATCCTTTTCATGCTCACTTAAAATATTTGCTTTCATCCATTTACTGATGTGTAAGTGGAAGGCGGCCTAACCTGGCACGAAGGCAGGTACAAATGTTAAGCTGAACTAGAAACCTTTTTCCCCTCAGTTTACATGTTTCTGCATGCCCTGTGAGTTTCTCTCTTTGTTACATTCCTCTCCGCTGAACCTTTGGCAAATAATGTTTGTCAACATGAGAGCTTGGCAAACCTTTCTGTTTCCATTTAGTTTCACTTTCGGAAATACTTTCAGCTTCGGCTGTATAGACAAGCGGTATCTTTAGACAAGCCTATTCTACAAAGCGTAAAATATACGTTGTGGTGGCTGAGGGGGGCTCACCTGATCCATTTTATCTGCTAGAGCCACTTTTCCATCTACTACAAAACTGAGTGTTACTGAAATTCAGCTGAGAGCTCCAAGAATTACTCCGGTGAGGAAAAGTTTTTGTATAGTGCATATTTTTTACGTGATAATATCATTTGAAATTAATTGAATCAACATACAGTAGCTGCCAGAAATAAACGGCACGTACTCTTGCTTAGCTCTCGCCTAGACTGATCCTTAAATGAGCCTTCCACGTCCAGGGATTTTGTTTCCGCAGGACACAGAGTAAATTACAGACAAATGGAACCAGATTGAACGCTGTTGCCGCCTAATCACACTCGCTTGAAAATGATGATTATTTCGGTGATGTTTTTGCGGTCTGTTTTCTTGACAACGCTAGCGAGGCTGTTTTGCAGTCAAATGCCACCACGGTGCTTCTTGGCCACTTTTTTCCTCCTTCCTGCCCTCCCCATCCTTCATGTGAGTTTTAAAACCCTGGGTGCGAGGCCGCTCTCACCTGAGGGACCAGGTGCAGGGGAGGAGGCCGCCCCCCGGCTGCGGCCCGTCAGGCGCTGAATCCGCCATGCTGCTGGTAGCTGCTGCGGGGCTGGAGCGTGGAGGAGGCAGAATGTGGCCTGAACGCAGTTGTTTCACCGCCATGGTGGGTGTGAGGCTGAGCCGGTCGTCTTCCTGGTGAGGAGGTTTCTGGCTCAGAGGCTGCCGGTGAGGGGGTGGTGTGTGATGGCGGCTGTCTGCTGGCTTTGCCCCTCCGTGGTGCAAAAGCCGAGGGAAATGCTGTGGTGAGAGGCAGCTTCCTGCGTCCCCTGGTTGCCTGCGCTGGGCAGGGGGCTGGCACCCACCCGGGCTGGGCTCGGTGCTTCCAGCGGGGAAGCCTGAGGGAGCAGCTGGAGGCTGTGGGGGGGACCCTCAGGAGCCTTCTGGTGGCCTGGGGCAGCGCTGCGCCCGCTGGGGTTGCTCCTTCGCGCCGCGGTGAGAGGGGCCCGCTGCCGCCATTCCACGCGCTTCCTTCCCCCCGGGCTTGGCGGCCCTGAGGCGGCCCGTGCGGGCGGGCAGGGCCCTGGGGCGTCCTCCATGGTGAGGCCCGAGGGCTGCTGGGGCCGCCCCGGCGCGGCGGGGGCTCCGTGCAGGAGCTCGCCAGGGGGAGCAGCACGTGCTGAAGTGTGGCCGGTGCCAGGTGAGAAGAGCCGGCTTGTCGTTGTTTGAAACGCGTCGTTTTGCATGTTGTTCGGTAGATAAACTTTGTGTGAGGCGTGCACGGCTGTTTACTTCCCTGCCGAAAAGCATCTGTGTTTTTTAAAAAAAGGCACGGGNTGGCCTTTTGGGGACCGCGCTGACGTGTTGTCACAAGTCAGTTACGAGCGTTTTCCTATGGCCAGCCCGGTTTGAAGTTCAAAGAAATCCTGTGAAGCCTCCCTTCCCAAAATAGGGCACAGGAACAGACACACACATGCTTTGCGGATTCAATTTGCTGTTCCTGTAAAAGGTGCCGTTAATAACACGCATGAATAAATGAATTTATAACTTTAAGTTAATACCAGGGTAGAGTGGAAAGTTTGAGGCCTTAATATCTTTTACATGCGAAAAAACCCCAATTTTATGAGGCGCAAGTACTAATTTACTTGTAAGCAAGCTGTGTTTATCTCTGCATATTGATGTTGTTTGTCAAATAGCCTGTAAAAGGTGTAGCCTTGCTGCCCGTGAGACTGCAGATGGCGGGAAGGGCTGCGGCGCCGTTTGGGCAGAAGCCGGGTATGGGCGGGCAGGGAGAGGGGGAAAGGCCAGGCCTTTTTGGCAGCAGATAAAGTCTGACTGGAGTCATTGTATAGTGAAACTTTAATACGTAATTTAATTGTACCCTTGTAAGGGAAGAGGAAAACTTGTGTAGTTACGCTGCGAATAGTTCTCTTGGTATGGCAGAACTTTTGACTTCACTGATATTTTCAGATAAATCTGAGAGGAATAATGCACTATACAAAGATAATAAAGTTTCTTTTAGCTTGGAAATAATTTTCTGAGGAAAGAGACAGAGTCTTAACTACAGAGGTAACTTTAGAACTGTTATCTTGTCATCCTGCTTGGCCCGATGCACGTGCGTATGGCGCTAAGTACAGTTGGGGGAAGGCATTATTAAATTTCACAAGTAAAATTTGCGTCTTGGATGACCCGCCGCACGGAAAACAGAAAAATTAGCATGTAGAAAAGCATGGATGAGGTTCAAGAGGCCCTTGAGCGTGGAAGAGGTGGAGATGAGGCAGAGGCGTGATGCTCTGCGTTACGAGTCGCAGCTGGGTATGCGAGAGCCGAGCTGGGCGCCGCGGCCGCGCACCTCAGCTGCTCGGCAGTGATAATGGCTTTGCTGTATGCCTGGACACACAGCGATGCTTTACAGTTTTAATGAGTTGTTACGTGATGCTTCAAATGTGATTTTTTGACTAACTTATGTGGCCCGGTGTTGAGCCTGTAGTTCCAGTCTTTCCTGCACATTTTCCATTGGAGCAAAGCCGAGTATTTGGGCTGACTCCTGGATGAAATGTCGCTAGCCAGTTCATTTCTAGTTCACTGTAGGAAACCTGAGATGTCATCAAATTTGTATTTCTTAATGGGAAGCCGCATATTATTTTGAGGCAGATTTAATTTTAATGTTGCTGAAAAACTTGACCTGTCCTCTGTTGGAAGTTATGGTATTGTATCGCTGGGTGGAATGTATGAACGTGTATTGATGCATGGATCACAATTATTTTCATTCCATAACATTATCAGCAACAGACATATGACCATAATAATGCAGTTCTCTTTAACACAGTCTGTAAAAACACATTGATTTTATAGCTCCCCAAACTGATTACATTAATATCTGTGCATAATTAGTTTACACATTACTAAATTACTGACAGATTAAAAGTGAAATAGTGCAGTTCATACATGGCCGCATAACTGCCAGAAAGGAAATTAATATGGATTCAAATGGTCCTTGGAGACCAGCGCTGAAATAGCAGAAATCTATAAAGACTGCTTGCGTTAGGAAATTTCTATCACCAACATGTTTGTGGTTGATGCTTTGCTAAGTCTGTTAATATGAGTAAAATTTAGTACAGGAAATGATGTTTGAATGATGCTTTTACTGTTACTAGCTCAAGAATGTGTTTATTAAAAGTAAATTCCTGACTTAAATGGCAATTATGTTGGATGTGAATATGAATTTTTAAATACCTGTGTAAGTCTTCCTGATGAAGTAGTAGCAGCATAAAGTAGCTACTGCTTAAGATGCATTTGAAAATTATATTGGTCTTAGATACTGTAAACATTGAGAACTTACTTTTGGTGCTTCTCCCTCAGGCCAAGCACACATTAGAGATAACCCTATATCAAAAGTTGATCTGTTTGTACAGCCTGAAATGCTTTGAGAGGACTTTCTACCTTTGGAAGAATTTTGATATAAACTGTATAAAAAAACTTTTATCAGCTGTCTACAGGCTTGTGCTTACTGGATACTTGCATGCCAGTCCAAGCTGTCATTATGGGAAGAATTGTAGAAGGAATTTGTTGTGTTTCTGACAGGCTGGTTGTAGCAGAAGGTTGTGCTAAAGTGCTTTATTTTTTCTTTTTCTTCCTTTTTTCTTCCTTTTTTTTTTTTTCTTTTCTTCTCAACCTCATTAGACCTACGTGGAATATGATACTGAAAGACAACTTGGAAGAGAAGCAAGAGGCCAATGCAGCCAATACTTCTTTTGTAGGCTTTGGTGAAGGCTGGAGGATGTGACCTCAGTCAATGGGTGGTGTTGGTTGGTTGAGCATGATGGCAAGGGTGAAGGGGGTGAACTGCACTACAGAAAAAGCTGCAGCTAGATTTCCATTTTGTGTTCAGTTATGGATAGTAAATGCTAGATGAATTTAGTCTCAGTTGTGTCTCGTGAGGCAAAACGCCCTCCAAGGTCAGGCGGCGTGATGCGCATGAGGATCTGGTTTCTTGAAAGTCTTGGTATTTATAGCTCCTATCGCCTTCAGCAGAAGCTGTGGATGCTGGTGGCTGACAGCTCTAAAAGTCACGTTACAAAGACAGATTGAATCTTTTATTTTGGGGAAAGATTACTGCTGCTTCCCTGTCTTGCTCCTTCTTTAGCATAGACTCTTGTTTACTCTTTCTTACTAAGCCGCAAAAAAATCAGATTTCTATAGAAATAAAAGATTTGGGAAGACTCATAGTACTAAATATGCCTCTTTGCCTAGCATTCCTTAGGTCCTCGAGTGGGTTCATCCTTTCTTTCAGAGAGGGCTCATTGGTTCTTTTAGAAACACGCGTTATGTGAAATTAAACTTATTATACTTCAATAGAAGGGACAAACTTTTAGCTTACTCTTTGGATGCCATATTTAGCACATGACCTTTTTTTACTATGAGCTTAGCATGAAAATAAAGCTCTGAAGAAAAGTTGTGGTGAAGCACAATAAAAAGAATATTGATGCTTAGAGGTATCAAAAGATTTCATTGTGGATGTGTTTCTTTCACTTGAATGGTAACAAAGATGTAGATTTGCTAAACAGGGATGACGTCTAGGTTCGTGATTTCACATGGAATTACTGGGACATTACACTCTGGGAGGAGATAGCTTTCATGTTTAAGATAATAACAATTCTAACATCATGATCCATTTCGCTGAAGCAGTCACTCTGACTCGTTAGAACTGTACTTATGATTGCAGAATAAGTACTTCAAATTCGCCAGTCGTTGCTGGAATTAATCGCATCTACATGCCAATTTACTTTCTGGATTTGGAATTAAGATGGATCTGTGTGAAACATGACGATTTTGTTTGTAAGTATTTTTTTTGTAAACGTTTCCATCAGTTATAACTCGTGCAGTGCGATGCCGTATGGGAGGTCTGCCAGATTTCATGTAGACCATATGAAATGCATTTGGCAGACCTGTTGCACATTACTGCTGGATTGTTGTGCCTCTAGCTGAACTATCGTGAAGTGCTTCGCTTCTTGCCAGCCAATGGAAGCTACTGTTGTACTTCTTGTCACGTTGGGCTTGTGGAGAAAGCGTAGCCAAAATTTCTCGGAGGAAGAAAGGACTGCACGTGGATCTAAGAGAATCAAAGATACGGAGCTAGCTTTTTAGTATTCGAGAGATATTAGCAAGCAGAATGACGATGAACTGTAGTCCTCTTTGCTTGTAGTTTGGTTTTGGTTGTGGTTCTTTTGTTGTCGGGTTTTTTTTTAAGAATAGTATCTTCTACTTTGATAGATAGGAAACTTACGCGAGGTAGAGCTGTTACCATTTACTGTAATAACAAATACAGCATTAGTCACCAGGGCTGTGGGCACCAAATCAGCACTGGGTTTGCATGGTGTTTCGAGTAGAATGGGACAAACGATGTTACAGCTGTTGTAACTTCCTTGTTTTAAGCAGAATTCCGAACACCTGTAATGCTTGACATAGCCTAGATACAGTTTGAATGATATTGTCAAGTAAATAAAGTTCCTGCAGGTGCAGTTAAAGCATAAGATTTAACGTCACCAACTATCTTGTTTAAAACTACTTTGGGTTTTGAAAGCTTTGTTTGGACAACGGGTATACCTTGGTGGTGTTATTAAGAATTGAGTAATTCCTGCTTTGTTATCGTGTCTAGTAAATCGGTCTAGAAATGTTATGTTTGGGATGTTTTTCAGAGTTCCTTTGATTCTTAGTGACACAGGGGCTACTGGAATTATTTTTTTGGCAAAGAGGAAAGTTTTGTTTACATATATTACATGTTTCAGTAGTAGGTGTAGTGAAATAGGAGATGAGATTAGCAGAGTTTTGCTTATTACATTATCCATCTAAGGCTTTATAGGTCTGGAAGTTACATCTTTTCTACTAACGACATGGTTCTAAGAAGGCATGTAAAAATACCAAAATGAAGCAGACCCACCCCCAGCCCCAAAAAGCCAACAACAACAAAAAAAGACCCCAAACCAAAAATACCCTGAGCCCTAGTATTCCACTTTTCATTTATTCCGAGCTTTATGTTGCTAAAGCAGAGTTAAGATTGCTTAGGAGCTGGTCACAAAGACTGTTTTGGTTTAACGAGGTATGTGAGCGTTGGAAGAATTGTGAAACATTAGACTGCAGTTTCCGTAGATGTTAATTTGACATTTTTACAGCAGTATTCTCTTCACTTGTCTGTATGAAGCAGGTCTGTAACTAAGTAATTGTTTTGTTTTAGAATTTCATTTGCTTCAGTACATTCTTGTTTTCATATAGTGTCTTGCTGTTCTCCATGTAGAGATCCCTGCATTCAGATAGGGAGCATTATTGTTTTACCGTTTCTAATGGTTTCTTCACAAGTCTTACAACTTGGTGCGTTTTCCTCCTTGTATTAACTCCAGGAAACCTAAGATTGTGAAAGTTGAGTTTCTTACAATAGGAGGGCAAATTAACTTGGCAAATCACTATTTCCTTTTAAGGTTGCAAAACTTTCCCAGATGAGATATGATTAACATTCCCCTGGATGGCTCAGACTTCCAATTTGCTAAGTTGCGTGATCTTGAAAAGTGTGATGGTTAGCAATTGGATCGATAGGGGAACAATTTTTCCCACAAGAGTTAATGTATTAGATGTGGACTGTATGCATGGACAGAAGTAATGCGTGGTTGAAATACATATATGAGATGCATGCAGTGTAGAGGATGAAGGTGCAGTAGTAGACTGTCAAGACTGTCAAGTGGAGGGGAGAGTGACTGAATTTTTGGTGCCTGGAGGTGCTGAATGCTTTCTGAAATAAAAATCACGAGGTGATTGTTCAATATCCTGTACAATAATCATACAGAACTCTGAAATTTGGGTGGAGATAATGGCGGAATTTAATGCTGGTTTATGAGAGCTGCCTTCATGAAAATCTATGACATCTTATAGAATCATAGAACGGTTTGGGTTGGAAAGGACCTTAGAGATCATCTCGTTCCCCCCCCCTGCCCTGGGCAGGGACACCTCCCACTGGACCAGGTTGCTCAAAGCCCCGTCCAGCCTGGCCTTGAACCTCCAGGGATGGGGCAGCCACAACTTCCCTGGGCGACCTGTTCCAGTGACTCACCATTCTCACAGTAAAGAATTTCTTCCTAATACCTAATCTGAATGTCTCTTCTTTCAGTTTAAAACCATTGCCCCTTGTTCTGTCTCTACACTCCCTGATAAAGTATCCCTCTCCATCTCTCCTGTAATTCTCCCGTAAGTACTGGAAGGTCTCCCCGGAGCTTCCTCCAGGCTTAACAACCCCAACTCTCTTGGGCTGTCTTCATGGACAAATCTTGATTCTTGTTAAATTGTCACTGAATTTGACATAGTCAATTTGAAATATTGATTGCTCAATCAATCAATCAAAATCAAGAAATTTTGAAAATTTCTTGGCAAAATTTTCTTCGCTACTTTTAACCTTTTTTTAGTTGCTTTGTTTTTTTTAAGACTGAGCAATTCTGCTCCTTAGAAAAATCTCACACTGACAGTACCTGCAGATCCACTCTAGGGGAAGCAATCCTGTTGCCTTTTGATAGCTGCATTTTCATTGCTGCTATCTTCCTCGGGTGGTTTCAATGTGAAAATTCACCATTTTTGCCTAAAACACCCCCCAGACTGCAAGATTCTTGAGCAGGTTGTTAGTACTAGGTGCTTTTTTAAATATGAGAATGCAAAGAGTCAGAAAGGAGCAGTTCTTCTATCGGTATTTTGCTTATCTTCCCCGGGTAATTGTACATTTAGGATACTGGGCATTTTGGTCCTTTTAGAGGTGGCCTTGTTTTCTTTTGAACCATTACTGTTTGAAATGAAGTCAGACTGTGAGATGCTATTTGAAATGTGAATTCCTATATTCGTTTGCCTTTCAGTAGTCTCTTAACTTTTTCATTATACATCCAAAATTCAGAAGTGTTAAAAGTTTACAAAATAGAACATTTCTTCACTGTTATTACGTGATTTTGGGAGAAAGCCATTGTACCAAATAGCCTTGATGTGAAAAATTGAAGCAGGTGCGTGATTGGCATGAGTTGGGAAGTATTTAAGGCTTTGTTTGTCTACCATATTGGATATGGGCAGAAGCAAGGAGCATCATCAACACGTTCAAAGATCTCTAATTGGGCACTCATTGAATTATCTAAAAGTGTGAAGAATTTCCAAGGGGAGGTCAGAAGGAACTCTTATGTACTAACACCCTAACTAGAAAAGGACATAGGAGGACAGAAGAGTAATGGTTGATAGTGTGGCTGTTTGGTTTGGTTTGCTTTTTCAAGCGGCATATGAAGTCTTACTGTTAAATTAAAAATAGGTTCTAATAAAAAAGCAATAAAATAATCCAGTGTTAGGGAACTATTGCTTAGACAGTATTTCTTAACCTGTTCTAGGAAACTGGTTATCTTTCTTCCCCCCCCCCTTTTTATGCCCTAAAGAGCAAATGTTTGGTATTTACAGGTTTCTTTTCCTTTTGACTTGAAAAGAATTACACCAGTGATTTCAGTCTCTTTGAAAGTTAATCTTCTAAGGCAAAGGAAGGAACAGTTCTAAAAAAACCTAATTAAATTGTGCTTTTTCTATGTTTTTATTATTTCTGCTGTTACTTAAGAATGGTGAGAGTGGTTTTTTGGCTTCTATGAAGTACATGTAGAGTTTCCCTGCCTTATCAAAAGTAGTTAATCTTTGTTACATGGTAGTTGCATCATTTTTGTTTATATTAGGGAAGAAGGGCTTCTAGTTAGAGAACTATAAAAAAAATTATATGATGATGTCAGGACAGAAGCGTGTTTTATGGCTGACAATTTTTAAAACCAAGTTGTAGGTCCATTCTTATTTTTCAACAATTTCCGAAAGGGATGAATGTTGAATATCAGGAAGTTGTTATCATGTTTACAAGTACTATGTTTTCTTTAACTGTTTGAATAAATTTTGAAAATCTATTTCACTTTTTTTTAAAGTAATTACTGACTTACTATTCAGATTCTTCAAAGAAGAAGGGGCAAGCGAAGACAGTAAAATAAATGTGACCCAATGGTTAGCTGGCTGGCAAAACTTTGACTTTAATGAGGAGATTTCATAAGTTTCTCTATGAATGGATTACAGGGTTGCCTGCAAATATTTGTATAGTTATATGCAAAAATAAGTAAGCAGTAGGGGAATTGTTTTGGTTCTCCCCCCTCTTCCCCCTGCTTCATAATTGCTACTTTGTGGGACTTATTTCAAAATTCCTTCTCTTGTATTACGTGTGAGATGAAGGGGCCTGATGGTTTTTCTTACCAAAAAAAATTAACATGGAGGTGTGCTTCTGTTTATTCAGATACCAAAATTGCATAATATGGTCTGTGTAGAACTATATTTACAGCTGTTTGGGAAACAGACGAAGCAAGTTTGCAGCCTAAGTAACAAACTGCACAGACACAGCCCTCCATTAGGAGTTGCTTGTGTAAGCATATCACATTTCCTGGAATGTAAACCACATTAAAAAAATATATTTTATATGCTGTAAATCTCATTAAAGCACTGAAATTAACTCAGGTATTTTTTTTATATTTGTTTCTACTTAGCAGTATTTGTAGCAGCACTTTCAAATGTATAGCTGCTTTCCATGTGTTTCTGCATGGTAATGAGCAAACATGAATATTTGTTATTGTCCTTTCTTTTTCATTCAACAATGTACTTAAAAGTTGTTGTGCCATTCAGACTAGTTCTCCTAATTATGCTGTATATGCATCAGTAAACAACGTGAAGACGCAAAACATAATTTTAGGGGAACTAATTAAATTTTGAATTCAAAGCACATCACAAAAGCTATCTGAATGTTTTCAAGAAAGTCGAAAATCCTACAAGCTGCTCCAGTTCTACTAAATCCCTACCCCTCTGAAACCAAGAAAATGAATATTCAATATATTTTCCATTTGAGTCCCTTGACATGCTATTGATTCACTTTATTTTCCCAACAATTTCTGACAGATTTCCCAATGTGGATTACTTATGTGCTTTGATATTCATTTTGTGACTGCCTTTGAAAAGCACATAAAAATTAGAGCTGCAGCAAACTGTTCACTAGAGCTACAAACTAGTGAACGTGACCTTTGGAATTGGCGTGTTCACTGTTGGCATATGCAATATACTATTTGCAACATCTGGCATACTGACTATAACCGAAGGTAGAAAATGTTGAAGAGGTAGGAATGAAAGACTGTTTCATTGTCTCGTGGCAACATTATCCATAGAAGTTTAACATCCTGAAAGGCAGGCTCCTTCCATGTTCCGTCTCTGCATGCTATATTTCAGTTATGTTTAGTCAGTACACTTCTTGTACATTTTGGGTACATAAAAGATAAATGAGAGAAGTAGTAGACTTTTGGGCAATAAAAGTGGTATTGACATGAAAGCTGAAAAAAAAAATAGCATAAATCTGAAAGCAAAGTCCTAGTGCTGACTGAGCTGCCTGTAGAATTTCTGTGTTTAGAAGGTGACTTTCTGAAGCACATTAGTGATTAGTAATTGGTCTGAACAATCTCGTGAAGTGACAGGCATTGAAGGGGACAGGGTGCATTTTTGTTTCACTGTATGAGGACACACACATATCTAAACATTTTAACAACCAACCAACCCCTCCAAATCTCTCAAAATACCCAGAAAGTTTGGAAATACAGCCCTCCCCACCCTGGGGTTAAGAGGGAGAATGCACGGCCTAGGCAAACCATGAACAGTGACATTTTTCACCCTTCTATGGGGCTCGGTCAAATCCTATACCTCCAGAACAACTGAAAGCACTTTAATTCTATGTAATTTTTTTCCTACCTGGGTGACTTCATAAGCCTTTAGCAATTTTCTTAGTCTGAGCTTAGCCTAGGTATGATGTATGACATTTTGCTTGATTGGTTAAATGTGTGCAAGCAGTTAGGATGATAATGACATTTAAGATCTGAGATAATTTCTACTTGTATACCCTTTGAATTATTTTTCAAACCCTTTTTTTTACAGATGTGGGAGCATTTGTGAAAACACTGGAAAGGAAACATGTTCTGAAGGTGAAGAACACTTATTAAGAAGTCAGCAAAGCAGTAAGTCACATTCTTAATTTGTAGTGTGTGAATAACCATGTCAAAGTGGTATGCCTAAAGTAGTATCTGTTGACCCAGCTCCATAGTTCTGGGTATGTGCCTTAAAGAAACACCATTTCAGATGCAAACCAAGATTTAATACATGCACCAACATACTAGTTAAAAACAAACAAACAAAAAGAATCCCCCAAAATAAACAAGTGTATTTTTGTATACACAGAGTGTGAAGACTGTGTGAATATCAGGCCAGAATAATGTTGAGCAGTTCTGTTTGATCCTGATTTTTCAAGGCTTGTTAGGCTTTATCCTTATTGGGTTTACGAGCTCAGATTTTTAAAAATCTTTTTCTGGGTAGTTCCTTCAATTTTGAAAGCAAATTCACTGAAGCAAAGTATGCCTTTGAAACCTGCTAATTCTCTTTAAGCTTCTTTATGAAGGTTGTCCCAAACTGGATTAATTCAAATTATTGCCTTGGCAATATCTAAGCACCTAATGCTAGTGTCGTTATTGAGAGTTCTACCTTGCTTATAACCTGTTTCACCGTTATGCTTAGGTAAAGTTCAGCTCCCAGGACAGCACGATGATCATCTTGCTATGTTCTCTATTTAGTATTCTAATTCGTGATGTATTCTAAATCAAAGAAGGAATGGTTTAGCAGCAGACACTTATCTTTTAATCTAAAAAATACACTGTTATTAAATGGAGAAAAGGGGAAGACCTGTAGGAATTCAAGGAGGAAAAACAAATCAGTTAGTATTGATATATAATTTTAAAATTGAAATACCGTTTATTTTCTGAAGAAATATATCAAATATACCCATTTGTGCAGTTTCTGGAATAGATTATGGAATTAAGGGATCGGTTTTTTGAAGTTCCTTAAAATCTTCACAGTTTCATAGGAACAAAGTCATTGTTCTCTTTACGATAGGACTTTTTTTGATTCATGATGAGAATTTTTGGCAAGCCATAGTTTGAGGTCATTTTAGTTTTCTAGACATCTAGATCAGCTGATATCGACCAATAGCAGTTACTACTATGAACTAGAAATTACTGAAAATATATACAGAACTTCCAAGTTACGTGGCTCACTAACGTCGTCTGGATTGTTGACATCAAGATGACTTCTTTGAGCAGTTCTGTTGACTATGAGTGAGGGTGTCTGTCTTCCTAAAATCTTTTGAGTTTGGTCATTCCAGAGTAAATGTGATGGAGAGCTAGAAATCTTAAAGATATTTCAATTCTGTGTGTCCTAGGAAAATGTGCAAGGGTTAGAAGAAAAAGCTTGTATTCCACTGAGAGGGAAAGCTATAATGTAATCCCAGCCTTTATTAGAAGTGGGGGAAGCCACATCAGCTATCAACCCTGGGGCAAAACTCTGCAGGAAAGGAGGGTTCATTAGTTTTGCTCCTCCAGAAAGCGGTTGGCTTGGTTTGGAGTCATGTTTTCCTAAAGCAAAAACTCCTATTACTGTGGGAAAAGCCCACACAAGCAGCTCAGAAAGTGACCAGCTAATTTAGAAAAGCTGACTATAAATAATGCTGTCAGGTGTGCCTGCTATTTTGGAAAAAGGATGAAAATATTTTGTCTCGTCTTTCTATCTCTCTCACCTGTGTTTTCACAACTGGTTATTCACAAACAAGCTGCAGTTTCAGAAAGTAAATTCCTCATTAGTGTGTAAGAAAGGAGTTCACTGTGATGAATCTTGTTTTGGTGCTGTTGTGTTATATCTGAATTTTTTCTCTTCATTATTAAAATGTTAAATTTATTATAGACTCACGGGGGTAAAAATGAGTTGCATGAGATCTGGAGGTAATTTAGAAGGCCAGCTTTAGCTAGTCCACCCCCCTGCTCAGAACAGGAGTGACTTCCCAGTTAGATGAGGTTGCTCAGGGTTTATCCAATTGCATTCAGTAAATCTCGGAAGCTGGAGTTAATATAGTCTCTTTGAGTGTCTGTTCTAATGATTAAAAACTTACTTCTTCTAAGGCCTACAAGACCTTTTTCTGCAGAACTGCTACCTACCTACTTGGTCCTTAGCTTGCACTCCCGCATGGAGCTGTTGTATTCCAAAAGAGGTCCTTTTCTCTGCAAGGCTTCTGTTGTCCCATTTTTCTGGCTTGATGAGATACCTTTCAACATAAACTGCTTCTATCCACAAGCAATTTGGCATCATCTACAGACTCTCTGAATTACAGTACACCATGCGGGTCCCAGGTGACACTGTTAGTCGTTGAACCACTTCACATGCCTCACCAGTTTCAACCCTAGTCAAACTTTGGCCTGCCCAGTTCCATTCCTGCTTGCTCGCATGAAATATCACTGGTTCTGTCATTTGGATATATGGAAGATTAATCTGATTTTTAGAAGTAAACCCTGCATCAATCACCAGGATCTGCTGTGTTCCTACACAGGCATAGGTGTACCTCTGAATCATCTCCTTCGAGCCACGATTTACCGTAATGTTGTACTTGGATCTGTGGTTTGGCACGGGACAGTATTACATCTCCTCAAGATTTCTGTTTCTGCTGACACACAATCTGGGAAGCTTTGGATCTGAATCGGATTTGCTTATTACCTCAAAAGCATATAGCCAAATGGAATTGGCTTCTTATATTCGAAAGGGCACATCTTCTGGCTCACTATCTTTTTTTCTGAAGCGTTCTTGTCACTGGATTATGCATGTCCTTGGTAAGAGGGAAGATATTCTTTCTAGCCATTAAATAATATTCTCTGGGCCTTATGCTTTTGAGGTGAAGATACCAGCAACAGACTCCAGTATGTTGCAGGGGTGTACTTGATCATATTCTACTTCGCTGGTTCAAGCTAGGGAGTGGATTTGGGTTGAAGCAGGCCAGCCCGTGATCAAGAATGGAAAAGTCTTTCCAAGTATGATGTAGCATATATGTATTCAGAAAAGTTAATATATATTAAGCTCAGAGACAAAAGGTATAAATATAAATGAGCTTTCTGTAGACACGTTTTAAACTTAGGTACAGCTTGGGTATTGTGACTTCTAAGTCTGTTCAGGAAAACGTCACAGCATGGATGTTAGATCAGAAAACCATTTTTCGTTGTCCTTTCCACTTGCTATTTTTCTACTTAGCAAATCTGAGAGAATGTAAAGACTGAATTTGGCCATCGCTCAAAACTTTTGTTTTCTCATTTTTCAGTTTTTCATATTTTCTTCATTTTTGTAAATTTCTTGTAATATGTTGAATTTGCTAATGTCTGTTGTGATGTGTTTCCAAGGAACTACTTTCTTACCTTCTCATTCAGGTCAGATTTAAATAGCTAGTAATTAATTTAGCACAAGAGAGCTTGTTCTTTAAGTTTACTCCCCCGGTAGCATATTTATGCCTTCATAGGTGATTATACTCAATATTTATTTGAGAGCTATTAATACTAGAATTATTTTTGTGTGCTGATCTAAAGCCAGAAAAATATTCAAAACCTTATTGTTCTTTCTGTATTTATGCCAAAGCATTTTTTCTGGCATGCTGTCAGAATTTTCTTTGAAGAAAATATTTTGAAAAGGCAACCGCTTAGTGTCTTTGGAGGCACTAACATGAATGGAGCCGTTAAGCCTCTTATTTTTATGAAATAGGGTATCCTCAGAGCTCTTGCAGTAATGATCTTAGATTAGGTGAAAGCTTAAAATAGGCAAGGAATGAATGCTTTAAGATACCGTTCTGTCAAATGGCTAAACATTGTAATACATTTGTCCTAAAAATGCCATTAGAATACCTAATAAGATATTGTAGTTTATGGTTGTTTATGATTGTTTGCATAGATTTTGGTAGGCCTGCTAACACGCGTAGACAAGTGCTCATATATAACCTTTGCAGAATTGTGGCAGTAGTTATACGAAAAATCAATACACTATGCTAAGATATTGAAAAATAGGATTTTCCACCAGTTAGATGCACACCATTAAGGTGTAGTAAGAATTTAAGCTATTGAGCTTGCTGGGTAGGGCTCCAAGTGCAATCCTTGTTATTCTGTCTGCCAGGTTTTTCACTTTGAAATATACGCTCGTAGAAACTTGTGACAATTGCTCTAGCTCTCTGTGTAAATTTATTTTCCAGTTTGAGAGGTTTGGGGTTTGTGAGTGTTTGAGTGGGGTGTGTTTTTTTTTTGTTTTGGTTGGTTGGTTTGTTTGTGAAAGGAGGTAGGAATGTAATGAGCTCTGTGGCTTGATCCTTTTGTAGCAAATTTTAGTGACTCTGAAGCCTGTAATGGCAGCTGGTTCTGCAAACAGGCGAGATGTCTGTAAACTCAAGGTCACAGAACAGAAATTACAAGTATAGCAACAGAGATCGCAGTATTATTAATACTGTAAGATGTAGTAGTGCTGTAATGCTAACCCAGAGTAAGGCCCTGTTGAGCGGAGACATGTTCAAAGTGAAACATGAATTATCTGTCACCTGAAGGCCAGTCTAGTCCCTAACTTCTGGGACCAGAGCTGAGTGCTTTGGAAACTGCAGTCAGTGCTGTTGAACGCGCTGTGGTGGAACTACTCGTGTACTTTAGAATTCTAGCTTTTCTTACGCCCTTTTATCCGTTAACAGCACTGTGTGTCGGCTCTAAGTTCGTGTGTGTAATGATTATACAAATTTAGCTTGTGAAGATTAAGGCATTCTAAAAACTTTTTAAGCTGCAGGCCCGATACGTATTACTTGAGGTCATTCTTGCAAATTCTTTAATTGATTGCAGGAGTTATTATTTATAGTACTGTGTTAGTGGAAAAATTGCGTCGCTATTTTGAAACAACAGAGATCTGTGTGTGTTTATTCCTGATAGACATTTATATTTGTAGCTGTCCATAAGCAAGCAATGATTCAAACTTGCTCTGTATCAGGATATAGTGATCTCTAATATTCAGTAGTCCGTGGGTGATCGTATTCATGCAGTAATATGTTTGAACCAGAATTTTAAATTGGTTTTGCCATCTCCAGTTTTAACTGTAGTTTCATGTGGCCATGGGCAGTGGCTTGACATTTTTTTCTTGTTGCAGAATGTTAAACTTTGATAAATGCCATGTCATGGATAAATACTTCCACATTAGTTCAAAGCATATATATCTCATTTCCATGCAATTAGATGATACTCAGATCCTAATAAATGATACCTTGCTGAAGTTTTTTCCTTTCATAGTACATGTATCTGCTTTCAGTGAAGCTGTTAAATAACTGGGATTTCTTACTGATTTAGTCTGAATAGTCAAGTCCCAGTTGAAATAGCGATCTGGACATTGTTTGGTATTGGTGACTCAATATTTTGTAGTGTTCTGATATATTAAACTTACTCCTTCACAATGTTAGGAAGGAATTAAAATAAAAAGTTGTGCTATGCGTCAATATGGTAAAGATGCTGACAAAAGAATTTGTCTTTAGGCTGTGCCAAGTAGGTAATATAGTTCAGCTGGAGGATACCGCTTTGGATCACCTTTTTCTCATGCTTTGGGTTTTGTTGTTGTTGGGGGTTTTTTATTTGTTGCATTTTGTTGTTGTTTAACAGCTACTGTTGTCTTAAAACTGGTGCAAGAAACTTTCGTGTGACATCACGGAGGAGATGACATGTCACTACGGTGACAAATGAAATTATGCTTAGTACATCCCAGCTACTAAGTCAGTGAAGTTTAGCTACAGTTTGCTGTTGTAATTTGAAGTAGAAACATATTGTGGGATGAACAATACCAAATAAAACTTTGTAAAAAATACTTGCAGGTTAGAGAGCGTTCTGAACTAGAGGCACTCTGTATTTTTGAGGTTTGGTTGGTTTGACACGTGGTACTGCTGCCAGAGGAATCTGATAAGCCTGCTCAAGGCTTTTTCTTATTTGTTTCTTGACCACCTTGATCTTTTCCTGTTTGTATCCAGTGCTGTTTTTCCAGTATTTCCAGTGCTATTTTCCTGTATTTCCAGTGCTAACCAGGGTTATTGTATATCTCTGTATCTTCAGGTCTGTGCTATAGGTAAGCAACGATGCGTTGTCCTTCGACTTGCAGAGCTTGGCAGAATCTTATGCTGGCTGCAGGAGATGGCAGGCACGCTGGTTTGCTTCCTAGTTTACCGGATGGAAAAAGAGACTGCGCTGAAATGTTGGTGTTTTGGTTTTTTTCTTTTATCTCAAATGTTACACTGGCTTAAATACTAGTACTAGAAGTACTAAATCTACTAATTGGAGTTATTTGTGGATGTAACAAAGGCATTTGACTGTGAGTTGTTGTGGGGGAGGAGGGAGAGGAATTCTTCTGATTCTTAATTTTTGCCCTGAAGGTGTGAGCTAGCTCCTGCTGAAACTGGTAAGAGTACACTTATTTTACCAGGTGTTGAACTGGGTGCAGTCTTAGCTTGGACAGCTCAGCAATAGGATGTTCAAGGTAGCTTGTCCCGTTATGCTGAAATGTGAGTTTTGCTAACCTTGCTTACCTGTTTCTCGCTCCCGTTGCCCAGCGCGCTCTGCGTGTTCCACGAGCAGGCCAGCTGTTCATCATCAGGCTGTCACAGCACACTGTGGCCAGGACCCCACAGTGGGTACTAAATGTGTGATATTTTTGGTATGCACGTGTACCAGCTAAGGCCTCTACGCACCTCGTGAAACAGGCATCAAGTAAACAAATTAATTTACAGGGAGCAGTCAGGGGTGTGAGCAGAATCTGGCTTTCCCATCTATAGAATGCTGCTACCCCAGTTTGAGTGGTGGCACCAAGGTGTCACTGGTTCTCTTTCTGTGTGAAGGTGGTGCTTATAAAAGCAGCTCTGCTAATGCTGCAGAATTTGTCTTTAATTTTTGTATCAGGTCGATGGCTACTGCTCATATATAAACTACACAGAAAAAAAGGCTAACAATTCGGACGACTGGATAGTACCATTTCGGGGGAAAAATTATTGTTTATTGAGGTTTTTTTGTGTTGATGGGGCAAGCGATTACAATCAAACTCACTTTAGCTGGGTTTTCCTTTTAATAGCAGTACAAGAATAAAACCATAAATTTAAACAGCTTCCCAACTTGCTCACCAGTTGTTTCGCAGAAAATGTTCCTAAGGCTGTTTTAGATTTCATAATCTTGTAATGGTAGCATTCCAAATATCGCTTCTTTTTAATCTGCTTGCATATATGAAGCCTGGACAAAATCAAAATATATTCTTCATCAGTTACGTTTATACAGTTTTTTAGTGTATTTATTTTTATAACCCGAAGTAAAATCACTGTTGGTGAATTTAGCACTTACTAAGTAAGAATTAATCTAGGATAGAAACTGTTGTGACATTCTTGCTTAAGAAAAAAATTCTTTCAACACCCAACAACCTCCTAAATTTCCTTCCAAAAGAAAAGTTATCTAGATCGAAGCAAGAAAATAATGTCCATGAAACAGTTTACAATAAGCACTTCCCTGGACTCTGGGACAAAGGAAATTCAGCTTGCTTTCTTCTGAGTAAGGCCCTCCCGCTCAGATTTCATCTCTGTATGATTTTCAGATGTCTTTACATACACATCTGATTCTCTGCATGTCTGTCTTCTCCTCTTTCCCTTTGTTCAATGAACCTATGCAGAATTCTACAAATCCTGCGGAACGAAGGTGAGTGGAATGTCGTCTTTTTAGATTTCAGTTAACGTGAAGAATAATTGGGCATGTTGTCTCCAAAGCCCATTGTTCAAACCAGCAGATGGTGCTATGCAGCATCTTATGACTCCACATATCAACTAGAGTAATATTTGAACCAGAAAACTACTTAAAGTTCCTAGTGCAATTCCTGAGCTGAAACAAATGTTGGTGGAATTAAGTAGTGATTTCCTTTAAGTCTGGGGGACTATTTTACTGGGCATGTTTTCAGTCTTTGGATGTTAACATAGGCCATATATTGTTTTGTTTTTTTCCTGATGGAATCAGGGGTACCCAACCACACTTAAACCAACTGTAACTGTTCATGTCACTTAGTAAAGGTTTGAATTTTCTGACAGAATAAGTAATAAAACTTTCATATTAAGAGCTAAAATGGTTTAGAAGAGAAAGAAATTCTGGGAACTGTAAGTAAAAACAGCAGCTAAGCCTTTTATTTATGGAATACAGATGAGGGAAAGTTTGGGGTTTTTCTTTCAACAATAACCTTAGCTGTGTGAATAGTACAAAACAGTTGAAATATTCAATTATATACTGCATACTAACTGAGGATCTAAAAAGTGTACAGGAAGGTAATGCGCTCTGGATGTATCTTTTAGATTAAAAACTGTGTAACGAATGAAATTAATCTTGTATTTAGTTTTAAATCGCAGCGTAGCTGTATGCTGCTGGAGCTTCAGTTATTTAACAAAAGGGTTAATTGAAAATTCTGATGAAAGAATCAAATATGGAGCTCTTGAATTGTAAATAAGATTGTTCCAAGGTTTCCATTTGTTGTATTAGCCGGTGACAAGTACAACATTTTTAATGCATGCCATAAGATTAGTCTACCCAAAGTAAACAAGCAGTAGTCTGTGTGCATCTCCAGCAATTGGTTCGGGTTATATGTATGCAGCTTTGTTTCTGATAATGGATTCAAGTTCAACATAAATAAAAGCAGTGTACATTAAGGAGGATAAATATCTAATTGCCATAATCTGCATCTAGAATTGAATGGATGTAAACACTCTAAACATAGAAAACAATTCCTCAGAACAGAAAGTAGCTAGTTGGATGATTATTAGCAAAGTATCCCTACTTCTTTTGTCTATTAAGTCTTTCCTGTTCAAAGACAGATACTATAATTTTTAGGATGCTTTTTTGAAATCATAGTGTTTGAGCCTTTTAAATACAAGATGGAAGTGTATTGTATGGGTGATACGCATTTTGTGGCATTGTAGTAAAATACAGCCTTTGTAAATTGCAGGATCAGTAGAGTGCAGACCTACGCTGTTAAAAGTTTTGATATAATTTAAAAGAGTTTTCACATGCAGAATTCAATTTTAGTTCAGATATTATACTGCTTTTTATCTTAACGCTTTAAAGAATGAAATAATATTTTTATACCAATATGCGTGAACAAGGTACAAATAGTATTTTATATTTTTTTTGATATAAGCGATGCTTAAAAATGTACTGTACTTGCTTAGTTTGAAAAAGAATGCAGAGTATTTGCTTTCAAAGTGTACGATATAGGCTCAGGCAGAATTATGTTTCTTAAGAGCATCCTTATTATTGAAACATATCTAATAGAATTCAAAACTATTAATGTTAGGGTGAGCTGTTTGTAAGTGAGTTTATTGGTTTAGAAAACTGCTAGGAAAATGTGACTTTGATTTGAATAACATGGGTTGGTTTTCCCAAGAGCCAGGGCTTTTTTTAATAGCTGGATAATACATTTAAGTAGCTGCATTAACCTGTTTGTTTATTTAATAATAATAATTTTTAAAAGTGCCTGTTTGACAGAAAAATTTTCACTAACAATTTTTTTAAATGTTAGCTTATACTGAGGCATATTTGGCTTTTAATAAATATACTGAAATATATTTATACTTTCTAAAAATGTGGGAGTGAATTTACATTGAAACATGTAAGACTTTGAAACTAAATATCTTGTGTACTGAAAAGAACAGAAGTGATAAGAAGAATGTATTATTGATCAGTTACCAAAGGCAAGTATGGATTTGAAAAGACAGTTAAGCGCAGTGACAATGTTCAGACTTAGTATCTTCCTGTCAGTGCTTTAATTGTCTCTTATGAAGCTGGAAACTTTTTTAAAAATCTGTCATTTAAATAGACATTTCAGAATTTGAAGCCTCTTTTTGAAACTACTGTAAAATTATGATAGTCATCACCAGTTTTAACAGTTTAAAAACTTCTAAACGAAGAAAATGCTGACAACTATTTGTAGTTAAGTTACTTGTGTCATCTGAGTTATGTTTCTGTATAATTAAGCCCTTAATTTTTAAAAAATTAACCTTAGGTTTGCAGTATTATTGCTGAAATTAATGGATGAAAACTTCTGGGTAGGAGCTAAGAATCAGTATCACATATTCACCATTGTAGTAATGCAGGTAAGAATGTATTTCCAATATACTAATAGAAGTCTGCTGTCACCAGACTGGAAAAATATAGTTGCTCTCCCCATGAAATTAAAATTGTCCATAGGGAGTGCTAAATCTTGTGAAGATTTCATTGTGTTTATAAATAAGCAATATACTTCTAATGTTCCTTTTAGGGGAAAGTAAACTACCTTGCAGAAGGCAAACTTTTTAGTGTCATCTTTAAAACAATATTTTGGGAATATGTATAATTACTGTGTAAATGTAAATTATTATTTTTTGTGATAAACTGTGGTCTAATTTATTCATGTATTTCCTATTTAATATCCTGAAAATGAGTATTGAAATTACTAACTTGCTTGTCCTTGAAATCATTGCATTACTACACTTCATCTCACTTCATCATTTAATTTGTATGGTTTCCAAATCGCAGTGATTATCATCTGTTAGTACCCCTGGTGACAGAGGGCAGGACACTGTTGTATCAGAGTTAATAAAGCAGAAACACAAGCCTAATTACTATGGGAGGTAAGCCATGCTGGCAAGATTTACCTTTCGCATAAGGTCTATATGTGGCTAATACCTACAAATAAAGATGGATAGACAGACACCTATGTGTGTGTGTTTCTCAGGTTGAAATAATTCATTTTTGTATTCCAATTTTTGATACATTAGCCTTCTTTGTAGGCTTCTGTGCATGTATTACTGTAATAGTTTTCAGATGCTTTATGTTCAATTTTGAAGACTTAGCTATACGTGGAAGCTTTCATCTGAGTAAACTGAAATGATTATGCAAATATAGTGTAGAAGCTCTCAGGCATTGCTTCTACCTCTGCAAATTTATATTTAAAAGTATGCATACTGTATGTATTAGCTTAAGATTTATTCAAAAGTGGTGCATAACAAACCGAAAATACTTGTCACGATAGTGTTAAATATAATGTGTACATAATATTAAACCTGATTTTAATGGATTTTTGATAGAAGGGTCTGTATCTGTATGTATTTGTGTACAAGTATGTGCATGCACACATGTAGAGAAATCACACATGTAGAGAAATCAGTGTTGCAAACGCTTTTATTATTTTGCTGCCACTGTCTTATTACTCATCACTCAAATATACAGTATTGGCCCACAGTTCTTATAAATCACGGTGATTTTAAAGATGAGATGGCTTAATTGGATACTTCACATCTCTACAGCTAATACGCATATTTTTAGAGAGAAATAAATCTCACATCTGCAAATATAGGTGTACTTAATTTGCTGGATATTATGTGAGTCTGGAAACTCTTAAGTCTTTGTCCGAGTGGTATTTATGATGATTTGTTCTGAAGTGATGCAGTCTTTATTCAATAAAAAGAAATACACACAAGTTTTTAAGTTACGAGATTGAAAAATGTTACGGTAGTTTATACAAGAGTTTATATCAAACGTTTTATCGATTGACTCTCTGTCGATTTTAATTTAAGCTTTATGATTCAATCTGTGTCTATTTTTAATTTAAGTGGATTACATTCCGTAAAGATCCTTTTACTGTATTGACTTAGATGTACCATATTATTAGGTACTATGAGTTCAGCTTCTACAAATCTGTTAATACATAAAACCATAAGAAGCCTCTTATGCTCAAACCAGGTTAGAGTGAAGACATCAGATTAATATTTGATCATGTAGAAGTGCTCTTAATCAGATTTACTTATTTCTCAGAGTGTTTCTGCAATTATCATAATTGTTGTGCTAAATATGTTTGTCTTTATAGCTGGCTTTGGGCATAATCTTCTCTCTCGAAACCCTCTCATTGTGGGACTCGGATTCCTGCACAAAACCCAATTAATATTAAGATGACAGTCCCTGATGAGTTCCCAAGGAGCCAGCAGCTGAGCAGACTCTGTAACGTTCTTAAGTACAGACTACTTGAATGATCAAGAGCATCTGAGGGAGACATACAATTCAATAATCCCTTTCTCAGGAAAGTCAAGAGTCCTGTGAGATAAGAGTGAAATCAAAGGAACACATCAGAAAGAAAATGACTGGTATAGTCTTGTAGTGTCTCTATTAAAATGCAGAAGTTATGGATTTTTTTAGGGGTGATGGGAACCTTTTCTGTTTTATTGATTTCTTTTTATAGTTTGATGATTTCTCTAAGATTATCTTAAAAGCTTAAAGAAAAAAGAGACTTCATCAAAAGGTATTTTGTGTGACAGGAGCATGCATACTTTTTGTTTCCATTATATTAACTAATACAGCGCATTTCACTGGTTCTTGGGTTTGAGACCTAATCTTATGCGCTTTATGTGTTGCATTTGTCACAGTTTTTATTCTGATGGTGACCCACAAATTATAAATAGGCCACACGTGACTTACTCTATAAGAATCGTTCCTTGAAAATACAGAGTTGCAGGAAAGCAATACTGTTTACTGGTTTTTGTATGCATCAAAATGGCAACACCTGGTCTTTTCTGATATCCTCTTCTGTGGTTTAATATCAACAACTAAATTCACCGTCTGATGGTAGCGTGGTAACCTATTGATTTGTAATCAGAAATTGGTTTCCTGTCACTTTAAAAGGGAAGCACTAAGGGGCAGTAAAATCAAGCCTGTCTGTTCTAGATGGAGCTCTGGTTCAGGCTCCATGCTGTACATTTGCTTTTAAAGAGTTCACTTTTTTTTTTCAAAAAGGAAGATTCCACAGTTAGACTGAAAAGGCCTATTACCTTTTGTTTTATTTTATAGTCCATGGCTTGTGTGTTTGAGTTGCTTTTGAAGTCCTGCTTAACAAGTATCTGTAATTAAGATTTATTTTTTTTAATGATTATATGGCTGAAGCTGCTATTTCTAGAAGTAAAAAACACAAAACCAAACAAAACATCTCAGTGCTGGTAAGTGTTCTTTCACTATAGATTTACATCATTAACAAAGTTTCATTATCTGAAACTTGCTAGACAGTAAGATAGTAAACGTTACTAAGTGATCAAAAATGCTCTTCTGCTGAGAAATGCTCTTCTATATCTTTGTTAGTGTTCCTGCATTGTCCCTTAGGTTTAAGTCTTATGTATTCCACTGAATAGATTTATTCAAATAGTTGCATTAAGATTTGTTTCAAAACCAGTAAGACTGTAATGGCATGCAGCACAGGCACTTTCTAAATGTAGATTTTAAGTCTTACTCATCCTCTGGTTTTAGTTCAGTTTATTGTATATTATGGTAAACTTTGCAGCTGAGGACGTTATCCTAAGAAAGTCTAATATTACATTAGAAGTATGACCTGCCAACATAAGCATTTTTGTTCGTTTTCCCATGCCAAATTAGACTAAGTTGTGAAGGATGTGGAATAAAATGTGCCTTCTAGTTTTCTTCTACCTAATTAATATTCAAAAGAATCAAAGAGGAAAAAATGAATACCTAAATCATACATATGTATATGCCTTTTGAGCTTTATAATAAAGGCAAAATAACCCCTTACTTGGTTAAAATCCAACTTAAAAGTCAACATACAAAGGTGACTGCTGTATAATATTAGACATATCTGTATTATGTGGGCACGTTACTGCTCCACCAGAATCTCTCAATAGTAATTATTATGCCAAGCACCCTGTTGGCACAATTACACTAAAGCCCTAATTAGTAGCAGTAAGATTAGAACCCCTACATGTTAAATCTGTAGAAGCAAAGCTGAGTGAAGGATTTAAAACAGTTTCAAAACATTGTATTGTCTTTATTACAGTCTTTATATTTCAGTAAAGAAGGGTGTTCTATAAAATGCACTTAAAATAATCTGGTCCTGTCACTAAAAATAGGAAAGATAAGGTAATTGCAGTCAAACCTCAGTACTCTGGTTCCATCTAGGTGCTTTATATTTGAAGTGACAAATCCAGTGAACTCTGGTGGAAGTTACATACTTCGAAGTTTTTTCCTTTGAACTGACGGGGTTTTGGGTGGATAAAAGCTTTTCTTGGTACCTTCAGTTAGTTCTTAGTGACCATTGTGTGTTTTGTGCCGTAACCTTCTGGCAAGTGTTGTGTCAGAACTCCATTGGTAGCTAAACACGATTCTTGTTAATTCACACCTTTCTCAATTTCACTCTTCACCGTTCTTTCTGTGAAGTAATGAAAACAGAAAGTTCATTGTCCAGCTACGGCTTTGCAGCGATGCCAGTCTGAAACTGCTCCCTTAGCAGGGCAGAAGCAGTTAGAAGCCAGCATAACCATTCTCAAAGGACTAATTTCATTATTTAAAAAGTTGTCATCTTACCAGCTGTCCTATAGAAGACTGATTTTAGCACTTTTGAAATGACTGATGATGCATCTTCATCTAGATTTAGTATCTACTAAAATAGAATTAAAAAATACCTGCTTCCATATAACACTGTTGATACTGTAAGATTCCCCCCCACTCCCAATGCTGGATCTTAGATACAGTATATTCACGTAATACATCAACTCTTTACTTGTAGAATAAAAAGAGAAGATTTGCACACCTAAGTTTGTTTTTTCCTCTGCTTTTGGCTCTTAGTATACTTTGAGGGGAAGAAGCTAGTATTTTCTGGATTCTCTGTTTTAGGAGCACCTTTTTTAGCTTTACTGAATTGTAATAATGATTCCTCTCATCAATTTAATTATTCTTATTTATAGCATATGCCAATTTCTCACTGAGAAAATGATTGTATGATTGCTTTGTCTTAATGTTTATTGATTGTATAGCGCCACTGCCATTAATGGAGAAAGCGGCATGCAAAGCTACCCAAACCTGCTAAATACATTCCCACTGATTCCAGCAAGATTTGAATTATGCCTACAGTGAAAACAGACTTTGTGGAGCTCTCCTCAGGCTGCTTCTGAGGGGAGGAGAACACCTTTTATGGTTCTCATCTAAGTTACTTTAGAAGCAGACTTGGAAGCAAAATGGAAAGGCAGGGCCCTGGGAATTAATTTTATGAGGGCTTTTGTACTTTGGCCCTTCACGTTTTAGGATGCTCCTGGTTGCTGCTGCACATGTCACTATATCTCGGTCTGACAAAACAAAAGCGGAAAGACAAAATTGGGCGAGAAGGGCTCGCCTACATTTAAAGGTTTCTCCTACTGTGTTTTTCCACAGTGGAGGAAGGAGTCTTACATGACAGTACCGTTGTGTTTTGTCAGCCCAGAAGAGACATGAAGGTGTTTTTCAGTGTAGCTCCGGGCGGGTTCAGTGCCTTGTGCTGCTGCAGGGAGGAGGACGGGCTCCATTACATCGCACTAACTCCACTCAGACAGTCTCATACAATCAATCTAGTTAAATACCTTTCTTTGTAAATGCCTAGATGTTGAGGGCACAGGTGAAAATCATCAGTGCTCCAGAGGTATTGGGTTTTTATATGCATTATTCAGACTTAATTTATATACAGTCATTGCTATCTATAATACGTGTCAGGCTCAAGAGCCTGCTGTCTTCGTTTCAATATCTACCCCGATTTCATTTTTAGTCTCAACTTCAGGGAAGAAAGCTTGTAATGAAAAATGAAAGTTATTTATGAATAATAAAATAAGCTGTCAAAAATCAGGTTTTTTGATTTTTAACGAATCTAAAAATGGGAGTTCATGTTTCTCACATTGTTGGTACTATTAAATGCATATTAGCATGGTCATTTTTGTTTAATGAAAACAAATAACAGTTAATCTTATTGGGAGGTTAAGTGGGTTTACTCTGTAAAGGGCAAATCCCAGATGAATGTTTTCTTTTTTAAAGAATAGCTTTAGTCACTGACAGATGGTCTCTGTCTGAGTCTCCCTGTAGACAGATACAGTTTCTTTTTATACGTTTATGAAAGTTGTAGGTACAGATATTCAGTAATATGCTGTTGTGCCGGACAAAACCTGGTGGGTTGATGGGATTAGATTTCAGAACAGTGACATATGGTTGGTTTACCAAAGTGGACGAAATTTGAAAGGAGAAAAAAGAAAAAGTATCTACAGTTACAGCTACTCGTGTAATGGAAGAATTTATATTTGGTCAATTGCCTCTTACAAAAGACAGTATGGTAGCTCTTATTTAACTCTCAGAGTTGGGTCTGTCACTATTATGGCTGGACTATTGCATTTTTGGCTTTCAGATAACTCCACGAACAAATTGCCATGTGATCTTAAGTGCAGAAAAACAATAATGCCCTAATTTAAAATATTGATAATTTGGTCACGGTCCCTGACCCTAACCAATCATATATCAATATCACATCTGTATTGCAAATATGTTTTATAAATACAACTAACAGACTCCATAATACTGCATGATAAGCCTACATTTTGCTTACCCTGTGTGCTACATGTGAAGTTATAACATCATTATAACCTTAGTCAAATAACTATACAACATATTTAATGTTAATTTGTCACACTAAAATTATTCATAGGTGTCTTGAGTAAGTCCTGTGATATTTATGTGTTATGCTATACCATGTTTTTTGGCAATGGGGTTTGCTAGATTTCATAGATTTACTGTGTCTGCTTTTTTTATGACTGACATAGCAATAACCAGATTGCAAGGATATTTATGTTGTTTGTGGCTTAGCAAGATAATTAAAGGATATAAATTAATCAAGTGCAATTAATTAGAAACTTTATGTTCACAGCAGTCCTTCTTTGCATGTATAATTTATATGTATTGATTTCCTGGCTTTCATTAGCCTATGAGATAACAGCAAAAATGCATTAGAGAAGAAAATGTACAATTAGCGTGAGAGTGAACCCTGGCATAATTGATAGATCAGCACTTGTTTGGGGCAAATATAAAGCTTTGTTAACTGTCATAAGCAGTTAGAATTGATAAGTGGTATTTCACTACATATCTCTCAGCTGATTAATGGTGTTTTTAAAGAGTCCTCTTAATGGGAAGCTGATAGGTTAGTTGAATTTACATTTTAATCAGAGTATTTATGATGGAGGCAGCCATAAGAAATTCATTGGCACAGTGGTAAGGACCTTCCCCTGAGGGATTTGGGGGAAGAGAAAGCATTTTAATATGGCCACTCACCTTCCTCTTCTTTGTGTGACCTGGTCAGCGCATAAGAAGGGCAAGCTTATTTGCTAGCAATTAGTAACTTACTGTCATTAGGGAGAATTTCAGTTTCTGATGTGCTAAGTAGTAAGGTAAAATGAGAACGACAACCTACAGAATACTTGCAAAGTTAGTCAGGAGAAAGTATCACTGTTATTAATAGACATAATTTACATAACAACTACTTGTGGATCTTTACTGTGTCAGCTGCTGTGTTTTAGTTATAGCTTTATTTAAACAACACATTTCTTTTATACCTGCCCTTCTACTGTAGCAGAGCCCTTGATTGAAACTAGTGTCTCATTATCTGTTGAGCCAGGATTTAGAGCAGGTAGGGGTGTTGGAGTAGTTCCAGCCAGTTTACAAGTGGGACTTACGATCTGTTGTTCAGGTATCCTTTGTTAGAACAACTCTCTATATGTTGCTTAAAAAAAGCCACGTATGATTGTTACTTACAGATACGTCATTGCTTAAAACTAGAAGCTTTCATATAAAAATGTTTTCAAGTCACACTTTCTATTTTAGATTTTTTCTGATTTATATATATGCACACTCTCTGCTTTAATAAAAATATCTAGCTAATGCACATAGTATTCTCATTATACCAAGCTTCTGTCTAGCAAATAAGCGGTTTGTCTTACCTAGTTAAACTACCCGTTCATATGGAACAGGAGAGCTAGACTACAAAGTATCCTGCTTTACTGTTGTTATTGACATGTCTCAGAAGTGAATAGGCTCATGCATCGCTTTCTGTCTTGATGAATTCTTTTGTATACCTGTTCCACAAAATGAGCAATAGCTGAGCTTGTTTTGTACGTAGTACATTAAATAAGGTTTTGTAGCTTAGGTATTTGGGGGTTGGAGTTTGTTTTTTAACACTGCTAAATTAGAGTAACCAATTGACAAAACTAATTCATAGAATATTAAATATTTGGTATAAAAAAAAAGAAAATTATATCTAAAAATGAAAATAAATGAAACACGCCATGCTAAAAATGATAGCTTATTTGTATATCGCATTAGCTGTATTGGATAAGAATCTTAGGCCACATATAGACACATTAGGTTTGCAATATAAATGTCTTAATTATTCACAGTTCATTAGTTTCCTTTTTTCACAACTCAAAATAAATGAAATAGTTTTGCTCTTCAGTAGCTACCCAGCATCACCAAGTGACAGTTTCATAGACAGCAGGGAAACGGCTCATTTCTTTAGAAAGGAGACAAAGTGATTATTATATCACTTATTATTTTAATGCAGAAATGAGGGGTTTCTGCATTTGTAATTTAGATAGGCTGTCACCTCAGTCCAAAGTTGTCGTTTGTACTGTGTCCTTACTTGCTCAATTCACATCGTGCCTGTTGCTTTACGCAGTGCCTTAGGTTGGTTTTGTTGACATTGCAAAGGTGACCACTATTATTTCATCTCTTGGGCGCCCACCGGGGACTAAGGGTATCAGGCACTGTCTGCAAAGCAATTCCCTTTTTTTATTTCTAGCAAGTAGAAATATAAAGCTGGAACAAGAGTACTTTGATATAATTTGGAATGAAAAACATTTATAAATTAAAGTGACTTCATTGTAATCCTGCTGGTTTCTTTGTCTGCCATCAGGAAAATAAATGCATTAGAGATACAGATCTAAGCAGTACTCGTGTGACCCATACCTGCTCTCCGTTGAACTAGAGAGATTTCTTGTAGTGGAATAATTCTCTGCCCCTCACCATGTTTTCACCCATGCTGTTTTCTCTAGCACACTTTGTGCCCTCGTGCTTATTAGTGACTGGTGCCAGTCTGAAATGGCGGGTGCTTGCCCTGGTTTTTGTAGACTATCCCTCTTCTCACGTGCTGGTTGAGGGTCCGGGCAGCTCCTCTGCTGTCCCTTGGTGGCAGCCAGCCTCTGCAGTGGCTGCCCAAGCCCACTCGTAGTGGCCCCAAGAAAGTCTCTTTCTTGACGACTGCATGCTGGAGGCTCTTTTCCCTTCTTTCCTCGTAAGAAACATTCTGCATGTGAAATTCATGGATCAGCACGTATGTATGCCTCGCGGTGTACAACTGCATGCCTCACACTGAGAACTGGCTTCCAAAGGAAACAGGTTTATATGTAAAAGCTACTATAGTAGTTAAAGCTAAAAAATTCTTAAATCCGTCCATGTGTAATTCTAAAACGAGTGAAATGAAAAAAACCTACTTCAAGTTGTGGTAACTCAGGGGGAATAATGAATAATAAATCATGTTCCTTTGATTCTCAGTTTACTTTGGAAGTCAGACGTAAAATAGATTGTTGTTGCATAGCAGGTATATTGAATGCATAATGATGTCATCTTTTTCATTATAGTGTATTCTCTGTCAGCATAAGAATAAAAAGGAAAACTACTAGGAAAAAATGTTCTAAGATTTTTGTGTCAAACTACGATGGCATCTTTTTATGAAAATGTTTGACTGGACAGTCTTCCAGTTAGATATGTATCTGTTTTATTTAAAATATTAGACAGGTAAGCTATGAATAGACAACTCTGGAAATACAATTAACTGCTCACAAATGCTATGCCGTCAATGGATTGAATAAGCAAAAATGGGGATTAATAACTTTATCTGAGCAAGATGCAGAAAATATCTGTAATTACCACTAAGTTGTTGCACATGTACTTTAGTGTTTTTAACTAAAGGATCAGGCGCTTTCATATTACAATGGTTCAAATTCTCTCCAGTTTAATGCGAGGAACTCTCTGGGAGTGAAAATGTGACAGGATTCCAATAGAAAAGATGGAGTGGCAGCGGTGTGACAAGGATGTGATATGTAAGTTGTTGATGTGAATGTATTAAATTAGTTTATATGCACCAGGAGAAGAGCTACTTGAGCAAGGTATTACTGCCTACTAACCACTATAAATTCTCCACTCAATGGGAACATGCCCAGGATTTTACATGAGGTTCTTTTTTCATGGTAGGGTCCCCGTTGCTGGCTGACTCAAGTGCGGCTTTATTCAGAGACTTATACTGTGAAAGCAGTTTGAGGACGCTGCGCTGGGCTGTTTGTTAGGTGTGGGATATTGCAAACAGTACCTAAAGAAATATTTACCTGAATGTGATGACTATATTACGGATGTTGGTGGGTTTTTTCGGCACAGTCCAGATTAGCTAAAATCTGTCTCCTGTGCTGGAAATAGCAGCCTGATACTCGTTTCTGAGAGGCAGGACGTTGTTCTAAATGGTTTACTGGAATTCCAGTGTAGAATATGCTTCTGCTGTGCTCCTCTGCAAATAAATGTATTTTGTCCAGAATTAACCATCCAGTTTAATAACTTACATAGATGCTGGCTTCCTCACAGTTTTTATCTAAAGTCGGGGTTCTCTCTGAAAGAAAAGATACTGAAGGCTTGTTTCTGATTGAAGCTGCTTCCCGCACCTTTTCTTTTTATGATAGCTGATTTAAATTCACAGGTTAATGAGGGTAATGAGGACAGAACCAACTCCATTGCTCAGGAAAGCAGGCTGTTTATCCTGAAAGAAAGGAGGACACTGTTGTAAATACCCACTGTTTTTGTAATATAGAATTGGGTAAGTGACAAAGCAGCCGATCTAATTGGTCTGACTGATTGATTGAGCCAAACTTTCTGAGGTTCTGGAAAGGAAGGAAAAAAACCCAACCAAAATACCTCAGCCCAAACATGCAAAACAGAAGAGTGTGTACTTGCATGCGATGGAAAAGGATGTGGTATTTCAGGAAAACAGAAATATTGATGCACACTTAAAAAAAAAAAAAAAAAAGGCATAATTACTATTAGCATTTTGTAAACAACCCTCTTCTAATGCTGAGTAGTTCTACAGATCTTGGTAAGATTGCTGGTAGTGGGCTCATGCTTTTATTGCAGCATACTAAGCTATCGCTTTAATACCATTTGTCCATTTTAATCACACTGAGAATGATCAAACTTGGAAAACTATGAAATGAAATACAGTTTTTCTTTTCTTCAGATTGGATTTATATGAAATGTGTTGTCAAAAAGAGCAATGTTTCCATGTATATTTAGCTTATGTTTGTCTCTTCGAGGTTAGTTCCAGTTCACAATGGAAAGTAAGAAGTAGACGATACTTACTTGAAATACTTAAGTGTGAACTTAATTCCGTTAAGTAAGTTCTTTAATTCATCAGGGTACCTGTAGAGCGCTTCAGGATGTGGCTATTACTTGAATGTGTTTGAGGAGGTTATGAAATTTTTGGCTTCAGTGAACATCACAGGATTGAAATTCAAGTGTTGAATGCTTGTATATAAAATTGGATTGCATTGCGAAAAATGCTGGTATTATAAAATTGTCATGTTTTAAAGAAAACCGTCAAATATTGTGCAAGTTAGGACTCTACATGTTTTAATTCTTTTCTAGACTATGTTGAACGTGACTGCCAAAGAAAAGAATATCAAAATTTGCTTGTGCAAAGGTGAAATCCAAAATAATATTTTTGCCTTGGTGTGATGCATGCAGATTTTGAATAAATATCTGCAAAATGCTTACCTGTCCTTATCAGATGTGGTAATTAGATCTTAATTTCTTTTTTGCAATAGTCATTCCTCTTTAATAAGGAGGGAATTTTTTTTAGCAACAGCTTTGTCTGGCTTCCTTTATTATGTTTCCATCTAGTTTTGTTCCTGGATTGCACCTGCTCAGTAGTTATCTAATCTTTCTTAGAAGTTTACACTCTCAAGTAAAAGCTTTGAAGTTTGCACTGATTAGGGTTTTATGGCATAAGAGATATGTATAGATCCTTCTTTTGGTGTATTAAAGCTATTATGCACCTGGTGAAAAGATAGACATTAAAGTGCAGATGACAAACCTTTAAAATATTTAGTAGATTAAAGTACTGAATTACTCCCTATGCCTTGTTCAAGGTCCTTAATATTACCAAAAAAAATTCTGCTAGTTTGTGTTTTGAAGACAAGAGCCTTTCATTTGTAGTTGCACACTGGCAGACATCAGGCATTTTTCAAAAAGCTAACAGGTAGCTGTAGAAAACCACTTTTTAACGAGAACCATATTAAAATATTGCTAATTCTAGTCTGCTAACGTAGTATTGGTTTCTGCTTTTTTAACAATTCGCATGACTGTTATTCATCAGATCCTTGGGGTTTCTTGTTGGCAAAAAGCACTGTATTCAAAAAATGTCTTTACAAGGTAGATCTAGTGTAATTTTGAATATAAAAAGTCTGTGGAAGGGAGATGCTGTTTAAGCAGTTGTTTCCATGCTTAATACCCTGAGAAAACACAGAAATATAGGTTACGTAAAAACAACTGTGTTTTCCTAATATTTAAAGACTATATATAAAAGTTTGGGTTTTTTTTTTTAAAAGGCAAGCATCTTATTAGTACATAAGTGTGGTTTTGTTGTTCTTCTTTCTCCGAAAGCTAAGAACAGTGAACAACTGCTGAGGAAAACTGAATCTAACGTATATATATAAAATCCAAATTTATTATGCATAAAAAATTGTAAAAGCACTAGGAAATTGAATACTTGCTGTCATCAGACTTGGAATATACAGCAAGTGTGCTATTTTAAAAATATCAGTGTAGACTTCTTGGAACTCAGAATTATGTTACTAGAAGAAGAGAGGAGGAAAGTAGACAAATATTTTCAGGTGCAAAAAAGATCTTGAATATATGTGAAATTAAAGGTGTAGAAGAAAATTGTCTGCGAAATTGGGATTCATTAATCACTAGAATCCCGTGGAGAAAGATAAGTAATTTAAGTATCAAAAAATTCACTGTAAAAATTTTTTCCTCTATTTTATTTGTATTTTAGGATAGCACATAAATTGTATCCTTACTAAAGAGTATATGATGAAAAGGCTGCAAAGAATCCAAAGTTAATATAGAATAACATGCCCTTACAAAAGCGTGTCAAAAATCTGAATAAAACATGGATCAAGATGCAATTATTTGATTGGCTATGTTTCACTATTATTTATCCAATTTTAATTATAGGATGCGTAATTAAGTTGTGAATTTGGAAGGTATGCAGCTCCTGGAATGCTCCTTTCGTTAAGAGTGAAACTCCGAAAGCCAGCACTGACTGTGCGGAGCGCTTGGGACCCTGTTGTGCTTGACGCTAAGCTGGACACAGTCCCACAGGCTCCCACCTGCGCCCGTGCCCGGAGGTGCGTTTGCTTCCGAAGTGGAGAGCATTGCGCCGAGAGCACTCCAGAGAACATTGTGGTCAGCTGAGTGCTTTTGGTGGAAGCAGTCCAGATACCACCTTAGGTTCCTTTCTAAATCATTCTGTCTTCATTATACTACCCTTTTTTTTTTTTTCTTTTCTGCCAGCAAGATAATTCTAGAATCACTTTCTTAGGCATCTTCTGAATGAAGAAGAGTTTTTTGAAAACTGAGCTCTGTGTGATACTGTAACAGGAGCTGGAAATGACAAGAATCTTTTTGTTATTCACCAAAGCAGCAGTGAAGCTCTAGTAAGCAGCAAATGAGCAATACCAAAAATCTAACTCCTTTCCATCCCAAATGTAACGTTGGAAACTTGTATCCTTTAGCGGCTTTGTTTTGGAGCTGGAGACACACAGGTTGATTATTTTTTAACTTTTTTATCTTGTGCAAGCATTTTTTCTGCATTTTTCAGCACATCGTTTGAAATGGTTTGATCAGACCACCTCAAATCACAGCTTTTCTTTTTAAGTCCTAAATTTGAATGTACCTGTACACCCTTGGAACTGTCAGCACTCTGCAATGATTGCATAGTTGTTGTCTATGAATTGTGTAACATCTTATGCAACACAGTAATAAAGTTTTAGAATTATAAAATAGTCTCTCCTTGGATCCAGAGGCATGCTTTGTTACAGTGGAAAAAAAGGAGGATGACTGGCTCAGTAAAAAAGCTAAGAATTAAATGAGTTCAGGAAAGCATCAAAGATTAGAGTCAAAGTAAAAGCTAAGATACCGTTCTACAAATGCCAGTTACCATAAAATTAAGAAGAGATGAAGCAGCTGAAAATCTGCATATTGTTAAGCCAGTGGGTGGCAAAAAGTGGAAATAATTGTGTTGTTCTCCAAAAGATCATAACAGAAAAAAGGGTTGGAGGAAGGAAGGGGTTCCTGTGGTGTGAAACAAGAAACCTTTTTGGGTCACCTGAAGTAGAGATTTACCCTAACTATGGGAATTCTGACATATGTTTGGTATTCTCCTGAGTTTATTAGTAAAGATGGCCTTAAATTAAAATGCAGTTTTGCACCTCCTAACTGAAGGCCATGAATTTCTGTGGAGCCTTGGAGTCCAGCGTGCTGAGCTCAGCCTAGGTGCACAGGCTCAGGTGCTCCTTTGTACTTTAGCTGGGCTCACACATACTTAGTTTTCCTCGTTTCTCAAACAGGACTAGAAGAACTGTTGCTGCTTTAGTCTCCTGTGCTTTGCTTTAAAAATTGAACACCCATCTCAATGTCTGCGCTGTTGTAGAAACAGTAAGGAATGTCAATATTCCTTCTGGAATAAGCAGGGCGTGGGTCTCTGGAAAAAACTGAGTAGCTTTAATTCACAGTAATAAACAGATTAGAAACTAATGTTGAATTGTGGACTCTTTCCTGTGAATCCTGGAAGATCTTGTGGACGTAAATAAATTTAGTGGCTGAAAGTATTGCTTGATAGTTTTGCTGTTAATATTTTTGGAAAACCAAAAGGGCTTTGACCCTCGCGTGTACATTGTAGCTGGGCAAGTATTTTTATTAGTTTATTTGTGATGGCCTAAGACTGACTGAAATCTGATATAGATGTTAATGGAAGCATTCATACGCTCAAAATAGAAAAACTCCAAATATTTTGCTGAGTTGAAATGGGGGGGAGGGCAGATGTCACATCTATGACATCTGTGCAACTCAGTGTGGAAAAAGTAATTTGCACAAATCTTCAAATTTGCGCAAATCTTCAAATTTGCATGAAGAAATATTTTGGCACATAAAAACTGTGCAGGTGTGGGGTTTCTTTAGAGACCAAAGATTAACTTTTAAAGGCAATCTGTACCTTGAAAAGCATAGTTGACAACAACTAAAATGTACAGTCTCTTTGGATGCAACTTACATTAAAGTGAAAAAGGATGTTTGCTCTTCAGTATTAGGAACGTGAGCTAAAATTAGGTGTAGGTCAGAGGTTTCACTGCAGTCTCTCTAAATTTTAAATAAATCCTTATCAATGAAAATATTCAGTAGACAAATTAGGATCTAAACTTCTATTTTAAGACCATCTACACTGTCTTTGCTTAATAAAGCTAATAAAATTCAAATGTGAAAACATCCAAAATGCCTGGGATTTAATGGCAGAAATGGAGGCAGTTCATGGAAATACATCATTCTTGCCTTCTAGTTTGGGGTATTAATATTAAATGTCATTTTATATCTCAATTCCATTTGCCTTAACATTAGCGGAGAGAGATTTCCACTGACTTCACAGCTTTACTGATGTTGAGATCCCTCCAAATTCCATCCTCCAAATTCCACTATTTTAGGTAAGACTTTCTAGAAAAAATCCCATAGGTAAACATTCTTAAGTAATGCATTTTCTCTTGGGGTAGAAGACCTTTCCCTCAGTGTTGAAAAGTCATGCTTTGAAAAAGAGTATACTGGAGAAATTGAGTTTTGTGTTTTGGGGTGGGGAAGTTTTTGGTTTTGTTTAGTTTTGGGTTTTTTCCTATATAGCTGATAGTATTCGCTGGAAACTGAAGTGAAGCGTATTCAGAGCACTCAGACTGCAATTTGATCTAATCAGGGCTTGGACTAAGAATGTAATAAATTGTCAATGTAGGACTTTTGCATTCATTTACACTAATATAGAATGTCTCATTTCTGAGAAGTAAATCACAGTGGCTTCAGTACTTTATTTTCCATCTTGCGTGTAAGTAAACTGCAGGATCAACTGGGAGGTTGAATCAATCTGCTATTTATTACCTCGAAATGTGACACCCTATTTTAAGTGCCTTATTCCCTTATGATTTAGACTGAGTAGTGCATTATGTTTAAACAATATAGAAACCAGCTTTACTGTTAGTGGATTTTTCACTTTAGATGTGATGGATTTACATTTGTAGAAAACTTTCAGTGCATCATTATGTTATTACATAAAATGGAGTTTCAAACAGACTGATATAGAGAGAACAAGGAAAGTAATTTCAATTACTTTTTCCTGTCATCTAGTAAGTATTAATAATTCTATAGGGGGGGGTGTTTCTAGGACTTTACTTAAATGCACTCGGAAAACATGCTGTTGATCAGTTGTTTCATTTTCATTTTTTACTAAAACAGTCTGATATTTCTTAAGAAAGTATTTTCAAAAAAAGCTGTGGCTTCTTGCAGAATGTAGAGAATTTCAAACCCTTTCCCACAACTGATTCTTGTGTTGCAATACAACTTTGCTCCATTAATTTATGCAAGTATAAAGGTACGATTTTTTTTATCATTATTGTTTTTCATGGAGGCTATGGTATGAGAACCAACACTTTCCTCTTCTTCCAACATTATATTCTGGGGCCATACACCACTGTGATATCGAATAATGTTAACATGGCATTGACTTTCATTATATCTTTAAACTGAGTTTTCATGTGTTGGCCTACTTTTTAAGGTACTGATGGCAACAAATAGGAAACATTATCCCACTTAAAATATTATGGATTTAATTGAATGAAAATGGATTAACACCCACAGTAAAGAATGTTTGAAGAATTTTGACCTCTTGCTCATGTGACTTAGTTGGGATAAATGTCTCTCTGATTTGTTCTGTCTCTGCTCTAATTTTTGCAGTAGCAAATTCTAGTTAAGTTTGTTATATTTTTGAAAATATTGAACTGAGCAAATTAAGGAAAGATGTTAAGATTTTCTTATGCAAATGCAGACGTAACCCATTGTCTCAAGTTAAACCTTTGGACCCCAAATCAGAAAAACACTGCAACATACACTATTTATTACAGCACATTAATGTGAACTTTTAGTGAAATTTTGTCAAGTCACAATGACTTTTTTTTTTTTTTTTTACAATGTACTACTAAGATGGAAAGCGTTAAAAAAAAATTATTCTTTTAAACTTTAAGAAAGTTCTTCTGCACGTACTGTTGGCAGCTGTGATCTTTGGCCTATGTTGTCTTGGAAGTATATTTAGAGTAGAAAACTTGATGTAAGGAGGAAATATACCCACACTACAAATTTCTTGCATGTATTTAGCACTTGAGAAATAAATGCTATGCAGGACTAATGGCAAAGGGCTAACTATTTTATTCCACGAATGACCACAGCCGATTAAAATTTTAGCATAGAGGTCAAATGACTAGATAAACTATATTCAGGCACAAAATTGTAAAGATATCTTGAGTCATTACCTGGTGCTTGAATCAGTCTACTTTGACTGGGTTTTTTTTCCCCTCCCAGTTTTATTACAGGCATACTGTATGCTCCATAGTTAAGACAGGGGAAAGCATATGGCCTCCTGTTTGAACTTCTGTAATTAATCCTTCCAAATACTATTTCCTTGGAAAGCTATTTTTAATTTTATTACGGTCTGTTCTTGTATTCTCCCACACAATCACTTGGGCAACATTTGTATCGATGAAAACAACATAAAGCAGCTCTTAACTGAAAGGAGACTGCTGTTTTACACAACATGTAAATGATTAAGTGATAGATTTTTATTACTGTTTGTGTGTAGAGTGCACTACAGCATTTGAGCATTAACCCTCCCCCCCACCCCAAAACTCTGCAGTCCTGCAGGGGGTGTTTAGGATTTTTTTCTGTTTAAATTCTTATGGCTTATTATTTAGAAAGCTTTTAAAAATGCTAGCTGTTCCCTTAGAATTATATAGATATTTCTATATATGTTGTGTGGATTCTTGCACTCATGCCAAATAAATGCCTGCACTGTGGAATTGGTGAAAAAGAAGCTAAATGAAGATTAAAGGCACAAGTGACGGAGACGTACTGGCAAATGTCATAATAAAAGCTGATCAGCTTGGTCCTGTCCCAGTCAGTAGCTTGTATAAAAAAAAAAAAAAAAAAAGAATAAAAGGAGAAAAAAAAAAATCTGCCCATTCGTAAAGCTTCCATTGTTACTTGCCTACGTACAGAATTACAGATGTGTGCACTGAGCATGGCTCTATTTATGGACAAGACATTGGATGCTGCAGCCCTTTAAGGCGATGTAGGGGAGTAACGTTGCAAGTCAGATGGTATGAGGATAAAGAACAGCAAGGATTATGCTTCTGAATATCTTAAAATATTTTCCAGAAGTCCATACAGTGCAACCAAGTTGAATTCCATGGTGTTTTTCATGTAGCAGAGAACATATTAAATATTCTTCATTACAGTTGCCTACAAAGCCAGGAATGGTGACAAATGAATAGTTTGCCTCGTAGTGCTTTCTAGATATTTTCTGAGGTTGTCTTGAAATGCAGGTTGAGAGGAAACCTTCCCCCAATTTAGTCTTGGAAAGAATTAGCGTTATTCTAAATTTCATGCTTTTGGAAAGCTTATAGTAAAATCCAGCCTTTTAGAATATCCCACTGAAGGTTTCTTTTATCTCCTTCCCTCTTCATCCCTATCCATTTCTCATAAGATTAAGTGAGGGAGCTTTCTACAGCTATATTAGCCTGAATGCTGTTGATTTTAAGTACTGTAATTGGGAGCATAATTTCAGTTAAGAGGCATACTGGCAAGAAATAAGACCGACTAGGAACAGTGGACATAAAATGTGGTTTTATTCAAATAAATTAAAGGGTGAAAACAATGTTTAAAAGATATCTCGTAGCACCTTAATTCCTATTCCAGGATCACAGTAAGATCACACTTCTAGAAGCCTGATCAAGGTCTGCCTCTTAGGAATGTCCTGTTGTTGTTTTTGTCCCTTGAAAATGAAATTGCTGCATTGTACCAGAGAGAACAACACAGGCTTGATTTACATAGGCACAGCCCTCATTAATTCAAGTGGAGTATTAGGTCAGCAGCTCTGCAAAACCAGGATTAGATAGTGCCATGTCTGCAAATTCAGTTGCTGTTTTTCTTCAAAGATATGCTTTTCAATTCTGTCACATATAAACACTAGGTTTAAATGGAGCACTTCTTTACGAATAAATGAAGTCATGCTTTTGCTGAATAGTAATGCTTTCTCTTAGCCTACGTTTATTAATTACATATGTGAAATGGGGATGTCTAAATGTCAACTTTAAATTCAGGTGCTTAAATAATATTAGTTAGTATTATTAGTTCAGATATTTTTAAGTAACTGATTAGGTTGTATAATAGTTTTAGGAAATTACTGTAACTACTTTATTGTAAAATATGCATGTAAACTGCATGCAAGAAATGCGTGCAAAGAAATTTTTATGTTCCTTAACTATGGAAAAATCATACTTTTAGCTTTACTCTAGTTTTGTGCCTTGTTTCCAAAGATCGTCATGTGCTTGCAAAAGTCTGTTAAATCTCTGCCATAATAGAAAGCTTGGCAGCATTTCAAAGTAATATTCCGTTTATTTAGGGTACACAGACACCCCCAATTACCATACTTATTGACAGCCTTTGTCTTTAATGTCATTCATGGCAAAGCATACGATGGTTTTATGGTCCATACTCTAACCAGAAGCAGATCTCAAGTTAGCTTCTGGAATTGTTAGGCAGTAGTAAGATTTTGTTAATGCCCTAAACTGTCTAAGATATTTTCATTTTCACTGTGCTTTATTAACATTCCATTAAAATGGGATTCATTATAGCTATAAGTGTTGTAGATCTAAGGTAAATTTTCTTGTCAAACAGCAAGCTGGATCTTACTGCCCCAAGTGAGGTGACCTACAGGACACAGTGTGTTCCAGGAATGTTCCAGATCTTATGAATTATCAACTATTTGTTGTCTTAGGCAAATGAAACACTGCTAATTATCTACGCTGTTAAATAACTGACAGTCTCAAACCTTTAGAGAATGCAAAGAGTAATTGTGGACTTCGCTACTGCAGGATGGCTGTGGGTGCCGGAACTTCACAAAAACTCAAAAGCTGAATAGATACATCTGCAGAAGAAAAAGCACTCCCTCAGGAAGGAGTGTGGATGGAATTAAATTGGTTTTGAAGATAAGGCCTTTAAGAAAATGTATCACTTTATGCTTTCCAAGAGAGTCCTTCCTCACTGAATGTTTTTTGCCGGTAACTCTTGGAGAAAGGATGGGTCATTTTGTGGGTGGCAGTTTGTGTGTCACAGCTGATTTGTTTGCATGGAAACAAAAAACAAACAAACAAAAACTGTGGCTCTTCAGCTTGTGTAGGATCAGTGCTTTTGAGTTACCTGCTGGTCTTTCAGTGAAACAGAAGTATGTACATAAAACTAGAAAAGTGTTTCTTAGCGTTAGCATTTCCTTTGTGTTTGAGTGCAGATGGGTAAATATTCCTCAGTTCCGAGGCCTGACCTCAAAACTGTAGTTTAATAACTGAGTATAGCTTTAGTAAATTCCATCACAGTGATCTCTTCAGCCTGCTACGTCACAGAAGCAAGTCTAGAGTTTCTTTAGCATCTGTCCTTCGGGTTAACTTTGTCATTGCTCTCCATGATATTTCTGTTTCTTTAAAAGGTTTTTTTGTTTTTTCTTTTCTTGCGTGTGGATTCAGTTTAACTCGCACCTAATTTTCACAGTGCAAGAGTTAGTTACCTTCTGTGACTTGTAATTTGAGAGACAAATTAGATGAAGGGAAATAAGTCTTTAGATTCGAATCTTGAGAAACTGTGTGCCCCATTCCTAACATCCACCAAGAAGATTTTTATCTAACAGCAGGAATAGAAGACAACACAGCATAACTTTTCATGCATTCACGTTTTGCTTGTGCTCTCCCAATTTCAGTTGCCTACAAAATAGATGATGAATCTGGCTCTAGTTAAAAGCAGTGGGAGGCTTTACCTTTAGCAGGTGAGTCATTACAACATAGTATTCCATTTTAATGCTGTTATGCAAACCCTTTTTTGATGATTTCTTATGGTGTATGGATTGTGCAGAATTTATGAAAGAAGCAATTGAGTGGGTGGTACCTGTGAATCAGGATTGTATTTAAAAGTATGCTCATTTACTGGAGCAGTACTATAATTATTTTGAGCGGTCCCACCTCTAAGACCTTAACGTATAGATAGATGTTCTTTTACCCTTTTGTCCTTTCTTTGTCCTAGTAAACTCCTTCTCCCCATTATAAGCTGGCCTGAGTAAAACACTGAATTCAGCTGACTCTTGTAGCCTGAGATAATGTTGCAGGATGACACTTCTTTACCCTTCTTAATATTGATTCTTTAATATGCTTAGGTTAAAGTGAACTGATTATAGGAAGCTGATGGGTGCTCACTGGTGAGGTATTTTAGGAGTAAAATAGCGTCAGTGGCTTGTGAGCTAACAACCGTACAGGAGATAAGACATAGGTATATATTGAATGCAAAAATGCAATCCTGTGTTAAAGCTTTCTAGAGACGGAGGATTCTTGACAGGGCGGGTTGGTTTTTGTTGTTTTGCTTTTAAAATACTTCCTGCAGCCCACCTAATACAGTTGGTGTTCTTTTGCATTGGAAAACTGTTTTCTGTAAATGATGGGTTGTACAATGCCATCTTGAAATGAGCTGTCAGTTGTATGATATATATAAACTTAGAGGCATTCAGGGAACAGTGTTAACTTCTTCAGAAAAAATGACCATCGTCATTTGTAGAGCGCAATGTATTTCTTAATCATTTAGTCTAAAATATTTAGTTATAATTTGTAGCTCTAGTCTGCAGTGCTGTTAGAAGATTTGCATTATAAAGTAAAACATTCCAGTTAAAATAAGATTTGCTCATAAATGATTCATTTGGCAGTTATTAAATCACATTCTAACTCCCACCTGCCGTAAGGAGTTTATCAGAGTACTTTAATGGCATGGCAAACAGCTGGCTGTCTATTAGCCATTTAAAGTTGGAAAGCCACTGGCCAGTTTACTATGTTAGATTTGTTCTTTACGGGGAGTTATTTTACAAGCTGGATGGTGTTGGAAGGCATTTTGTTTTTAGTTTATGAATACTTTATTTCTGTGGTAAAGGAAGGATAAACGAGGTTTGCATACCAGGAAAAGTTTTAGTACCACATAACTAGATGAAGTGGCAGTTAGATGGCCAAAGGCCACTTCAGAATTAATGTGCCATTTGCTCTTGCTGTAAACGAACCCCAAATCTGCTCGCCCTTTCAAAGCTAAGAAAATGAGCCTTTTACCTGGGAGTTCCACGTGGTATGGGAAGATGACTCTGAAGCATCAGATGTGAATTCCCTCAGAACTATGCTTTGTCCTCCCTTGTTCTGGTGCTTGCGGTGCATAGTCATGTCTACGCTAGCACAGTGTCTCTCTTTTTGTTTCAACATATGACTGCGTACAAACTGAATGGCAACAGCAATTTTGAGAAGGATGTCAAACACGTACACTAGTGTCCTGTGGTAAGGCAACAGTATCTTTGAAATGAAGAGGAAAGTAATTATCCTAAAAACTCATCGATAGCTGAATAATGCAGTGGATTTTGGTTTAGGTTGAGGAGTTGTTCCTTGCCTGATAAAAGACAGGTAGGAGCACATACTCTAAACATCGGTTCCGATCAGTACCAGGGTTGATCATACGGTCAATCGCAGCAAAGATATGGGGTATTTCATAAAACTTCAGCTCTTGGTTGGCCTGTAATTAAATGTTTTATTCTCTTTATGCATAACATCTGTTTTTATTATGGGACTGCCAGAAAATTGGTGGGCACGTGTGCCGTCAAGGCAGTCGACAGAGCCCTGCGATCGTAACTGTACTACTTGTAATTTTGGAAGTGTCTAAGAGATAGGGTTTACCTCAGTGGAGTTTGCCGGTAATTTGTATTGGTCTGGAGTTCAGAATAACCTATACATAAGAGATCTAGTGTATATATTAATTTAATTCCTCAGACAGTAACTGCACATGTGATTTGCGTTGTTGGTCCCCTGGGCCCAGGTGGAGACCCTAAAGAAATTGGTAGGGCTCTGCAGGGGTGCAGTGTACTATCCGTAGAGATTGAGACCAAAAAGTAGATTCCAGAGAGATTGAAGAAAACAGGTGCTTGATAAAGTGGTAGTTCATCCATAATACAGATTTTTCAAGTGTTATAGAAATACAGACACGTTTGCATTCCTGGGACAAGTCTTCAATGCTAGTCAGAAGTGAGAATTTTTCAGAGCAACAGGAGAGCCGTGTATCTATGACAAACTTCTAACAGTTCTTCCTTGATGAAATTCTTTGCTGTCGGGAAGAATGTATTCCTGCTTCTCTCTGTCCCTGTATACAGGTACTGTGTTTCATTCCGTTTGGGATTACTTTGACTTTTTTTGTGCTCAGACAAGTTTGGTTTTTTTGGTTTTGGGGCTTTTTTTGTGTGTGTGTCTTTCTGCCCTTTAGGCTTGCTCTTTTACTTCTTGTTATATTCTTGAGGGAAACTTGATCTGAATTCTGTAATCCTGTTTATATACGCGTGCAGTCAGAACTACATACCTGTATGTTAGGGGTGTGGCTTTTAAGTTAGGTAATAAATAGCACGGGCAGAATAAACAATTTGAGATAGCTTATGAGACACTGTCTTTTTAATCATGATCCTTTCCAGATGTAATCCTTAGATAAGATTCACACTTCCGTGACTTGACCACTGATAAGATAATACGGAGAATTACAGTCAAAGAGCCTACCAATGTCACTTAAATCAGTCACTTGTTTTTAGCATAAGCTCTGTGGAAACAGAAGCCGAAGGACTCTTATGTAAGAGTCATTACTAAACATGGTATTTAGTTATACATGAGACACATTCAGGGAAAATCTCAGGTGACAAAGGAAGATGCTTCAGAGCATTAATCCCAATATAGTAACAGGCTATATACTGACAAATACATCCAAGCTTAAGTAATTAAATCTTTTTTTGAAGACACACTATGATAAGGAGTAAGTGTCCTGAGCAGATTAAATTTCTTTTTCCTCTCGCATACTACAGTTCAGCAGTGATCATTTGAAAGCTGCTCTCTCCTTTCCCCCTTTTGCTGCTTTTTTCTTTTGAGACCACTGGGGATTGCTTGTACCCTTACAGTGCCCCAGGTATAAAAAATAGACACTACAATTTCTGGTCTCTCAAATACAAATTTAGAACCTCCCATTATTTGTATGCCACACTGTCAGCATTATTTAATCTTGTTATCTTGTTTGCCTTTCAGTATATCCGGCTTCTTCAGAATGACAGTCTAACTATACCTTTATTTAAAACAATAGTATCGCGTCCCTTATATCCAAAATGTTTAGTTCAAAGAAATTACCACTGAAACTGTTGAATGCCTCTGTCTCACCAGTAGAATAATTCCAGCAATATTTATCTTTAAAAGAATATTGGGACTAGTTTAAAACGCAGGAAGTTCTGTTTCATTCCATCTAATTCATTTTCATTTACTCTTGTATAAGTCAAAAGATCAAGCCCAGCTCAGTGTCGGTGCAGCTCTGACGTTTTGTGTCTAGTTGTGTTCATGCATTTATTACGGGACAGAATTTCAGTTGAGCCGAGCAGCCTCTGGAGAATTCTTGTTGCATTAACGGTGTGAGAAGGAGAGTTAGCTATGGGGGTTTGCGTAGTTTTTCTTTTTTTTCTTTTTTTTCCTACTTCTGCATAATGGCGGCTTCTCCTCTGCCTGAAAAAGTAGTTGCTCCCTTTTTTAAGAGGTGCTTAAGGGCAAAACTGCATCTGATCGCACATACACATTTACTGTTCCTTGCTTTCTGCATCCTGCATTAGACAGGTGAAGGAATAGTGAAAGGCAGCAATTCTTTATTGCTAAGAGAAACCTGCTTTATTTTTTTTTTAACTTAGTCATTGACATCTGTTTGGAAAAATAGTCAATAGTTGAGATTCCATTCCTTTTACAAAGATCGTGAAATGATTGCTGGAAGCATTGGTGTTTAAATATTCTTAAGTGTGTTCTTTTCTCAGTCCTTAGAAGTAAATGGGAAATGACAATCCACTTAACCTGCAAGCTGAAATGTAGATTTAATGAAGAGTGGAAAATGGGGGACCGTTTTCCCTTTTAAGTGGTGTAACGTATCCTACCAACTGAACCTGCTGAAATTGCCTTTTTCCAAGGTGGACGCCAGGTGGAGTACAGTCTAAATTTGAGGGAGGTGGGGCAGTGCTGCAAAATGTGCGATAGGCTTTTTATGAAGGTGCATAAGCTGGTTCATGAGATTTTCAAGGTTTTTTTGTTACCTCTGTCAGATGAATACATGTTAAAAGTGCAACGTGATACAAGTAACATAACTCTTGTCGTTATTCCCAGCTGTTTGGCTAGGTTAGCTCTAGGCAAAGCTAAAACAGGAAAAAAGGCTTTAATTTATGTACTGGTGGTCATGCTTCTTTTAGACCTTGCATGCATGGTGCTATCTAATATATTACTGATGGCTGTACCTAATATGATGAATTAAATTCTGTTTACGCTTGTATTGGGTATTTTTTGTTTCAAAACTGTAGTTTTAGCCTGTTGTTTCTATAGCTCTCCCAGAATGAGGCAAACACCGGGGATTGTGGAGACTGCCTCCCTGGAGACAGTCAAAAGCTGCCTAGACATGGTCCTGGGCAACCAGCTCTGTGTGGTCCTGCTTGAGCCAGGGGTATTGGACCAGATGACCTCCAGAGGTCCCTTCCAAACGCTGCCATCTTGTGATTTTGTCATTTACCTTGAAAGTGAGTTAGATGGAGCTAGAGTATACAATTATACGCTGCTGTATATAGGTACACAGCTGTTTACAGTATAGCTTTATGGTTTCTGTGCACTTGGGGGGGAAGCAGTGTTCAGTGTCATAAAGAAGCACATAAAAGGCAGTAAATCCTCAATACAATTGAACAATTTCATACTACTATGAGTTTCTCCTACTGAGATGTCGGAGAAAGCGTTACAGATGTAGACATTGATTTGTAAAGATGGAATGCACTGATTAGAGCCTCTCCAGGTAAGAGATCAAAAATAGCCTCAGTTGAAAATGCTCCACTGGATGCATGGAACTGTTTTTCTGCCGTTTTAATAACATGGACCCTAGATTGGGGGCGGGGAGGGGGGGATCTCCATCCAAACTAAAATTAATGTATTATAATGTTTTGAAACAGGACATTAGACAGAACTCATTTTAAAAACAAGCCCCCAACAATTCTGATGTGTAATGCTATTTTCAAACGCGTCCTTTTTTTCCTTTCTTCCCCTAGCTAGGATCCCGTGTCTCCTAATAATTTCCCATGATGTAGTCAAACAACAGATTTCATCCAAAATCATAGCTAGCACAAATAATTTCTCAAATTGAAACAAGTACATTTCTAGTGCAGAATGGAAAAATAAAATGTCTAATTGAATTAATGTAGGCACTGTGTCAATGATACGGGCATTGTGATTAATGAAGATTAATTTCCTTCAGAATGAATATTCTATGTAAGGGCCTACTCTTGTCAAAGATGAAAAATATCGATGAATTCAGATTTAGTAGAGTAATATACAGCCTGAGTAAATTACTTGAAAGTGCAAATTACCATTTGTTATTTGTATTTTTACGACTTGGGTTATGTTGTAGCTTTAAATGTCCTTCTACATAGGCTGCTGTAACTGTGGTTCTAGGTATTCAAGACTGAATTAAGATACTACTCAAATTATACCATTGTAATTGAAGGAAATGACTGATGAAAATGGCTGCTGAAATGGGGGGATGTTGGCTTCATCTCTTCCTGTTTGTGAACACAAATGTATGCTCCTTGTCAGAAAACTCTGCTTGCTTTTGGGAAGGCAGCCAACAGTGAGTTGCTTTGGTAAAAAGAGCTATTCTACTACTATGGACTCATTTCAAAGTGTATTATCAGTTAGGCTGAGATGATGTTGAGAAAGGAGTGAGAAGACTGATTTATGTTTTACGTGTAACATAAATGATAGGAAATGGCCATAAGCTATTTGCATCAGGGTATTGTGCTATGAAGGTATTTGAGCAAAGGTTCCTACCAGATACCTATTTGTGCCAAGTCAAATGCGGCAAATGATTGTAAAAAGAACTTTATAAACATTTTGTCTTATTTTTTAAAAAAAAATTAATTTCTCGTAGTTTATCATATAATTATATAGTAACAAAATTCTTCCGTCAGGGTCTTGCACACTTTTTGAGTCAACGATATTAACCTTTAATTAAGAACACCCAACAGATTATTAGATTAAGTAGAAAATACTGAAGGTTTATCGTATATATTTATAATCCCTTTTATAAACATTTTGAGATTATTTTTTTGAAGAGACAGTTACGCTATTCAAGATGCTGCTTAAATGATACCTTTTTTATTTCTCTTTTATCACTATTAATAGCTGCAAAAGGAAGATCATGTCTAATAAGATGACCCACTTCCCATTCTTGCACAACAGTGCTCTGTAGAATTTCACAACAAAAATCAGTCAATGTATTACTGAGTTTGATTTACCACATTGAAGAAATCATGAGCGTGTTAAGAAGCTTAAAGATTTAGAACCTGTATCTTGAAATCCTTTATTTTCCAACTAAGATTTCTTAATCAAATGTGAAGCTGCTGTCTGCAGCCAACTAGATGTAGATTGCTAGTTGCTGAAGAGCATTTAAAGGAAAACAACTTTGGTATCAGTTTTAACTTCCTGGGTTTGCGAAAGGTGATGAAGCAGTACCTGTTCTTCCCGCTAGTTTCAGCAAGAATAAGCAATTATCCTTTTCTGCATTAAGAATATTATTAAATCCATTGATCCTCTTAGTGATTCAATAATCTGGATAATCATTTTAAATTTAATCTTTCATGTCATAAGGAGATGTCTAGGCTTTCCAGGTAATATATCAGTATATATCAGTATACAAGTTTTTCTTTGATATACTAATGTAAGATGCAAAGGGAGGTGGATGTTGATCTTGTATAACCAAAAGGATTACTTTGCAAAAAAAGTAAAAAAAAAATTTAAAATTGCCTTGGAAAATAATTGGGGCTTGCTGCTGGGTATTTGTAGGATTCTCTTCCTTTGCCTTCATCCCCCTATATACTGTTCAAAAAATCTTTTGGAGCTTAAAATACAAAGGAAAAAGTCAACAACAAAACCATCTGCTATGCTATACATGCAGTATGCAGTTTTGGTTAAGGAGATAAAATGAAGAACTGCTTCTTTCCCTAAATACTTCATTGTTATTATTCTATTATTTTTTTTAAAAGGTGCCACTGAGAAATATCTTTGTGGAAATACTCAATTTGTATTCAATGTGTGAAATTACTTCCATCTAAAATATGCTTTTAGCTGAAAGGGATATGCAGAATGCTCTTGCTGTATCGTCTAGGCTCCAGTGTCCAGTTTGAATAAATTCATTAATTAGAAATAATAGTAAAAGGGATAATGTATTAGTCACAGTAGTTTCCATTGCTCTTCTGTGATACTAGAAATTATAAATGAAAATTATTGGGAAAAAAACTAACAAGGATTAGCATATGATAAATTATGTTTTCTTAGTTTATATTGTGTACATTAGGTATACATACATGGATGAAATTGCTCTGTATGGATTTATGTCACTATTGTGTTGGAAAAACTAGGCTTAATTTGCACATTAGATAGCATATACTCACAGGGTTAAAAAGATGTTGAGGTTCCTAGTCCTGTTTTATTGCTTGTTAACTGTAAGAGTTAACATGATTACCTCAGGATTTTCCATAAGGATTCAGTGGTGAAAGAGCTATTTTATTTATAGAACGTTAGAAAATAATGTCCCACTTCTGCTAGTAAAAGGCCTAGGAGTAGAACAAAAGCAGTGTTGTGAGGCAAGTATTGGGAAAATTGGAAGAGACTAAAATTGATGCCGATAAAGGTAGAGAAACGGTATGTAGGGGACCAGATTTGGACTATAGGGCCAGTTCTCCCGTGCCGCGCTCAAGTGCGAAGGGGCTGCGTCAGCTTGGAGGTCAGGGCAAGGCAAGAATCAAAGTGTTTCCTCTCTCCAGCAGTCCTAGAGCACGGGTTGTGCTCAGACTGTGCTGGGACAAGGCACAGGAGCAAAGCCGCTGGCAGTGGGAAAGGTACGCTGTTACTGAATTATAATTAAAAAAAAATTTGGTTAGGAAGCTCATCAATGAAAATCATAAACAACTGAAAAAAGTTATAAAACCAGCAGTGAAAGCTGCTTGGCTCTTTTATTTGTAGCTGAAACATGGATATGAAAGGAGAACATTCTCTCCTGTGCTTTGGGACTGCAGTACCATGACTGAACCTGGTTTTTCCTCCAAGAACCTATTGCAAGTACTGCTGGAAATGAGATTTAATTTTTGGAATTCTCTTCTCATGTTGATCTGAGAGAGTATCTCCTTCTCAGAACATGGAAATGCACATTGACTTTCCGATGGCAGCATTCTTGAGGCATGGTGTCTAGTTGGCTTTGTACGAATCTAACGTTTGACTGTTTGCTTCACAAGCTGTGCTTGTCTTTTTTAAAGTATGTCTTTTTTATTAAAAAGATAAAAAACTCAGATGAGATAGTGGTTATTTCATATGTAATTAGAAGAGGGATGAAAGGCCTGTGCTTTTATCTTGAAAAAAAAATTGGCAGATAAATTTTGGGTTTTCAGCCCTTCTGCAGATGCAACGAAATCCAGAGCTCAGTTAAGAGTTCATGTTACCTTATGGAGAAAGTATCTCGCCTTCTCTGGTGAATTAACTGGAAATAGATTTTGTGTGAACACCTTAGCATTCAAAGGGTTGCTTTATTTTTAATCCAAACCCAGGAATATGTTGTTGATATGGAAAACGTTCTCCAAATTACAAAATACGTACACCAAAATTTCAGTTTTGTGAAAGTAAATCTCAAAGTAAATTGTGGATGAAGTAGAGAATGATACCATGAAAATTTTTTAGCAGGCTAGAAAGGAATGTTCATGGCTTCAGAATGGGGTAGGGAGGGGGAGTGGAAAGACTGAAGAAGTGAAAGTAAGCGAAGTTACCTCAAAAAAGGCAAAAGTCCTTTCTGTACTAATTGTGTTTGGGTATTGAGGAGATGGAATTTTGTGACTCTCTGTTGACTTCCACTATTAGGTGAAAGGGAGCCAGGGATTTTTTTTAATAGAGACTCTCCTGTAAAGAAAGAGGGGAAACAATAGCTAGCTGTCACAACAAGCTGATATATACCTTTGATCAGCCAAATGAATGTTGCAGGCATTTCTTATAGAAAGGAGATTGCTTATCGATCTATATCAAAATATGCATGCTAATCCCAGGCAGCAGAGAGTATTTTCAAGTGGAGTTAATAATCTGATTGCTGTCCTGTCTGGTGCAATTCACTGAACTCGGAGCTCTAATCAGTCTGGGGTCTTGCAGTCAAATGTATTTTGCTGTTTAAATTTGGATTTGTGACATTGATTGAGGAGTCCTTGTAAAGGTGTTGACAAATCAAATTGTTTGTTCCAGTAGTGTTTTGCTAGAGATCAAGTCCAAAGTAATAAGCAGTGAATTTGTTCATTACTAGTAGGGTGAAAGGAATGATAAAATTCACCTGCATCATTATCACAGACACAGTATCAATAAAAGATATGTTTTGAGTGAAGAAAAAGTACTAGTATTTGTGGTTAAATGTGAAGAGTGGTGAAAGCTAAAATACAGCACTGTAATTCAAGAGTTAATAATAGCTTGGAGAAAAATAATACTTCTTTTATAACAGCTTTACAAAATGAGAAGAGATAAGAAAAAAGCAAATCTTAACATTATTTTTTTTGTTTGGGATTTAAATGAGTTTCTCATTGAAAAATGTTAGTGCAAATACACAGTTTACAACGTGAGTGTTTGAATTGGTCTTATTCGTGTACTGTAGCTGTGGCTATTCTCCTTGCATGTTAATTTTGGTTTAGTTAAAATACTGAGACGTGTACACTGAGATTTGTACAGCATTCATTCAAAATATAAGGTTTTGCACAATGTTCCTTGAAAAAGGATTTCGGAGCAAGGGGTGACAAACTTGTCCTTTTTGTTAAGTCTTTAAGTGGGATTCTCAAATAATATATCGTTCAGTTAATTTATCTAGCATTAATTGTTATTTTGTTATTTTCTTAAACAGTTCAGCAGAAACATGTCTGCCTAAAATATTATTCCTATGCGAATTCTAGTTTTTTAGAGTGGAAACAATTTAATTTGCACATTTTCAATGTGCATATTGTAAATACCTGTTTAGTTTGGTGACTTTGATTCTCATTTTTGAGTAACGTGAATTAAAGTTTACATGTGACTCTTACTTCCATGTTGTTCTACGTTGAGTATCGAATCGGTGAATCTAGTCAGCACAATAAAATTATTGTCTGTAGACTTAAGCATGAGAACTCATGAGAATAGCTTCACATTTTCTGTGTTCGTCCCAACCGATTGTAATACTTTGTGCACAGAAATTGAGTTTGTGTCTTCCTGCTTAGGTCTTGGCAAAAAGACTATCCAACCAAACATTTTTCTGGCAGCGGTAAAATGCCAAACGTGTCCTTTTTATCTCCACTCAGAACTTCTGTCTGAGCAGGTATTAAGGTGTTTCGTCAAGTGATGGAATCTGGAGCAGCCCAAAGCCGGAGCTGAAGTAATAGTTCTCACTGCGTTCAAATTTGCAGTCTGGCATGGGGGTGCTTAGCGATGGGCTTGTGGTGTACCTGTGTGGAGCGTGTCTCCCTCCGAATGGCTTACAACTGAGATGTATCATGTGCCAACAGCCTTACTGGAATTACCTGTTTCTTTCTAGTGCAGCCTAAACAATAGAATAGTAACAATTTTTTCAGTGAAATAAAATATTTATAAAGCTTGATTAAATGGTTAATTTTTGCCACAGGAGAGGGGGGAGAAAGGTAGATTTTGCTAGGAAATAAAGGGTTTTTTTATATTTTTTAAGAAGGATTTTTTAAATGTTTTTTTTAAGTTTTTATCTTTGACAGAAAAACCCATCATCTTATAAACATTCAAGTAACTCACTAAAACTTGCTAAAAAACCCTGATGGGAGTTTTTTATTTCATCACCAATATAAAATTTTTTCTTAATTCCTGTTTGAAAAGAAATTTTGAAACTAGAGTTGTTCAGAAAATTTCCTTTGGTGGCAGGTTTGGATTGCTGAGATTTATCCATGTTCTGTGACAGGAAAGAAAAGTCAAAACATCTTTTTTAATTAGGTTTATATGCACTAAAATAAAAACTAATCTTTCTCAAAAGTAGAGGATTTGTGCTTTAGACATGGTGGCGGCCTAGCTCAAGGTTTGCTTTTCTAGAGCAAAAGTCTCTGTTACAGAATTGGATTGGAAATGATTTAAATGTTGCTCACCTCTGACCAGCTTTTTGGTGTGTCAGTCCATCTATCTCATGAACCTCTTTAGTTAAACATATTGTCAAAATGTGGGCCAAATAGTCATGCTCTGATTTAAAAGATAAAATAAAAAAAAATAATTCCTGTGTTTCACCTTATTTTAATTAAACTGTTTCATCCACATGTTTGTTGGCTGTCCAGTAGGCCATCAACTGACAGCGGCTTGTGATGATCAGTCACAGAAAGAGACTGGCCTAAGAAATGGGTGTTCTTGGAAACGCTCATGGTTTCGGAGTAATCGTAGGATCATCCAGGTTGGAAGAGACCTCCAGGGTGTCTATTCCAACCGCCTGCTCAAAGAAGGATCACCTACAAGATCAGGCCAGGTTAGTTGGGGCTTTGTCCTGTGAGTCTTAACCTTCCAAGGATGCAGACTGCACAACGCCTCTAGGCAACGTCCTCATGGGACGATGTTTTCCGTGTGTTCAGTCAGAACCACACGGGAAGGATATTTTCCGTGTATTCAGTCAGCACCACGCCGTTTCAAGGCATGTCCACTGCCTCTTGTTCTGTGCCTGGCTTGTCATCTCAGCAGCCTCCAGTGCCAGACTTGGTACAAATTCGGGGCCGTGGCGGGTGGGCTACCTGCAGCTTAGAAGCAGCCTGTGTAAGCAGGGGCGTATGGGGGGACTGGCAACAGGTTTGGGGAGGTGGGGGAAGGGTTGTATCACCACAATCCAGGTTGGGGATTCAAGGAATAGGTGAGGGAGAGCAAGGGAGGCATGCTGGGCTGTGGTTATAAAATAACTCTGGCACCCGGTCTGCGTGTCCCCCTTACTGGGTGAGGAAGGTTGGCCATCCCCATTCCAGAGGCTATGCAAGTTCTCAAGTGCCTCTTTTTCTTGCTGAAAACAGTGTCCTAGGAATGAAATACTTTTAAAAATAATTTTTTTTCTGCTCCAAAACAAAACATCATGGTAGAATATGGCATGGCAAACAGCAAAAATACAAAATACTAGAGGTAGCCATGGATACTTTTTCTTGCAATCCTGCCCATAATTGGGCTTTGAGTCCTTTTTATATTTGTGCTTTCCTCCTACTGTGTATTGATTTAATGACTAGCCAAATGTTATTAAACATTTTTCCTTTTGGAATATGATTATGTTCTCAGTTTGATAGACTGACCTTTTCCCTTTTTTCCTCTTGACATGCATGTAATTCATCCCATCAAACATATTTCTTCTGATGTTTTGCTATTCTTTCTGTTCCCCTATTTAATTTCAGTGTCTAGGGCCCCCTTCTGTTTCAGAGAAAGGCAGTGAAATGCCTAAGATGGTGCAGTCTGAAAGCATTTTTTTCTTTATAGTGGTAACTTTTTTCCTTTGTAGCTGAAGCGTTTCTCTTTTCTTATGAGAAGGTCTCCTAGATTCAGTGACATGGATAATTTTACTCTCTTTTTATATTCTCAAGTAGTCCCTCACTCTCCCACCCACATACCCCTTGGGTTTTTTTGCAGGAGTTTTGTATCCGAGAACCATGCCACATCCCACACAATCCTTTATGAAAAAGAAAAAATGTAAACTATATAACCCTTCCAAAACATGTTTCGAAACCACAGCAGCCATCTGGTTTTCCAGAAGGCCTGCTGTTCTTTTCATGTTTGGAGGAACAGTTTGATAACAAACTTGTCTAATAAATACAGAGCTGAAAGACAACAAATAAGTGTTCACTGTCTCCTGACATTTTTGATGTTTTCCTAATTTATAACATTAAAAACTGTTAAAACAGATGGGGTTTAATATATTCTCCTGTACAAACACATGGCTTAAGTTGTGTACAATATCAGTGTGTTGGATTATGCATACTCTATCAGATTTCACTTCATCCGTTTATTCTGAGTTACTCTACAAGAACAATGTTTAACTACTAGCAAGCATTTCTTTGTAAAGGTAATCTGTTAACCATCATAAACAGAGTTGAATTTGCATGTAGTATAGCATAATCATTAATCATCTGTGTAAACAGATTGTTTTATTTTATGATTGAATTAATCCTGGAAGATAACTTTGCTGGTCAAGTTGCAAATATTTATTTGACCAAATTTTGTATTAGCTGGATTGTAGGAACTTCGTAAACCCAACGTCGCCTGATCTGATTAAATGCTTTGCTGAAATTTGTCTTGAAATAAAGAATAGTGTATCAGACTGAGAGCCCATATCCATCACATAGGAATACGTTAAAGGATGCGGCTAGTTCACAAAACTAATTTGGTGCAAATTCCATCTGTGCCTGTGTACCTTACCATTCTCCTCAACTTCAACCCATTGAACGCATTATTTTCCTAACAGCTCACAGAATGTCGGAATGAGGAGAATCATCGTTTATTAGTCTGAGTGAAGGCTGCTGTCAGAAACAAAGGGAAAAGAGTAGATGTTACGAAATCAAATTCAAAGAAATAATCTATCCAGTCATTAAGATAACAGCATTCACCTATATTTTTATGGAAAGCTCCACCCATATAATACTGTGGCTTATAATGTTGGAGACCTGTTAAGTTATAGGTCTAACGTTAAAGGTTCTAAGCAGATTTTGAGATCAGCGGTGGTACCCAAGAAAAGGTGTTTATGCCTCTGTACTGCCTTTCATGTTAAAACACGGGATAAATGCTCTCCTGATTGGAAAAATATCAGTCTGTAGATCTGTACCATAGCTTATCTTATTTTTGCACAGAAAAGGGAAAAAAAAAAAAAAAAAAAAAAAAATCACCAAATCTTGAATTTATCCTATTTTTCATTTTTACCATGGTACAGCATTTTAAATAACTGCTACTTTCCAGAAGGTGATCTGTTAAGTTCTGTAAAGATGAAAGAAATTTTCCTGCTTGGGGATGAAGGAGGACACTCTGATGGTGCTGAAAATTCCCGCTCTGGTCCAGCAAGATGCTTAAACCACCTGCTTAACTGCCTGTATGTCTAATGTTAATGAAGTACTGCACAAATTTGTGATCAGAGCAGTCAGCATCTATTGAAATCATCAGCAGCTTTGCGTAATCTAAAATAACAATTAATCTAGTCTGATTTTTCAGAAAGATATGTTCTGGATCAACTTTGCAAAAATTGGGACTGTATAAAATGGCTGTTTTCAGCCTGATTTATTTTGCTTAAAAATGAGGTTTTCAAACAATTTGCTATCTTAATTTTAGCAGTTTGACTCTTTTGTGCTCTAACAAAAAGAAATATGCAAATAAGCTACCACTTTGCTTTCTAGCAAAATATATTTCTGTGCAAACACTTGACTTTATAACGTACTTCACAGTTCTTTCTTATAATTAGATGTTAAATCTGCGTTTCGCTTTGACTTAATTGTTGGATTGTGGAAGGCTGTTTATATTGGCATTTACATTTAATCTAACTCTCTGTCCACCTAGATGTTCACTTACTGTGCACTGCGCTTGCTTTGTTTGGTTTATTTTACAGTAAGAAAAATTTATATATGCACATTAAAATGTTGCACTTCTTCCAGTATCCTTAAAAGAAAATCTGTAAGTACCTATATTATTTTGTTACTTAGGTTGTGATTAAAGAATGGCAAGTAAGAATTTTGCGTGTGTATCCTAAAGAATCAGTTTATGTACCTTCTGTTATTCTTGATCTCACATTAGTTCAGGGAATTAACTTTGCACCAAAATGACTTTCAGAAGGAGAATACCCAGGATTGGACTTGTAAATTGCTTTTCTGGACTATTTTGTTTTTATTTTAAGCTTCTGAGGAAGGTCTGATTTAAGGAAAGTGCTTAAATATGTGTTGCTAAATCTTAACGATGAAACGATTCCAAAGGAACTGTGTTTTATGGGTGTGTAGATGGCTGTTTGGTTGGGGTTTTTTTGACCAAAATGGTATCAAGATTGTTCAGTCGCACAGGAGACTCCTCATGTAGTTTACGATGCCTGGCAGGGATGTTTGGGAGTTTGTGATCAGCACTGCCATAAGCTCTGCCACGGAGTTTCTAACGCTGGGAGGCTGGAGAGGGACTTTCCATCGGACATATTTAATGCACTGAAGTCCTTTGCTTAGTTGTGGCTGTAGTGTGGTGGGCAGAACTGAAATCTGTGAACTGAAAGGTGCCGAACGTTTGACACTAAACTTTGCCATACCTATTTATGCAAGATGTAGGTTGTATTGGAATTTATTTTTCCTTATGTTGGTGCACAACTCGGTTATCTAGTTACGTTTATCCGTGTTTCAAAGACTTGTGACTTCTAAGACCTTGTCCCTCAGTCTGTACCCATGTAAAATTCCAGTAGGTAGCAAAAGGAAGCTTCTCAGGATTGTGGGTTTTGTGATCTTTAAAAACAAACAAAAAGACCCTCAAACAAACAAAAACCCCAAACAAATAGAGAAGGAAAAACCAAACCCCCAAACCAACCAAAAGGTGCACATATTTAAGTTGTCTACTGAGGCTGAAATAGGTCAAGGTGTGAAAGCTTGAGTTTTACTTTGCCTTCTAACCTTAAATGTAACGTTAATCTTTAAATGTTACGTGAGTGGATACCTATTTATATTCATGTGTGGGAAACTGTGAATTGATGTTAAATTTTGGACTCTGGATGTTTGGGAACAGATAATGCTGTCTTAGGATTTCTATTAGATGGGACAGATTTTAATTTTCTTCTGTGGCTTCTTTTTCCCTCTTGTTTTGAAATACTGTCAACTGCACAGCCCAATGGATGCTTCAAGTTATGCTGTGGGCAGGAGTTTTGCCAAGTCTGTGTTTACCACATTTATACTTAATGTCACCGTGTCTTTTGTGTGCCTGAAGGTCTGTTTTGTGTGTTCTTTGCACCTTTCATTTTCTTTGTCTGTAGGAAAATGTATAATTATCAATCCATAACTAGCGGAAAGAATATATTCATTCCAAAGCAGTGTAGCTTTGATTTTAAATTATTCTTGAGGTTTTCATAGTTTGCTTTCAAATAAAGTATGAATATTTTTCTCAAATCTTCCTCTTTACTTTCAGTTGAGTACAAAAAATGTAACTGTTCTTAATTGTTGTATGCGGAACAACAAATCTATAAGCAGTAAGCTGACTCAACTTGGGTCTACATTATAGACCACCAGCAAATGTAATTGTATGCTGTACACTTGATGAAAAGTACAATATATGTCCTCTCAGTAAGGGTGCTTTATTATAAAAGGGCTAGGTATTGCTTGGGTATTAACTATACTGTACTAAAACCCATAAACACCTTTTTACACATAGAGTGCACACTTCAATGCAACAATCAAATGCTTTTCTATAAATAACAAACTTATGGAAAAAGAGGCCTTTGATTGCTTTCCAAGAATGCATTGAAACCTTAGAGGGATTTTATTTGATTCCAGGAGTTGAGTGCTAGTTCATGTGTATCAATATCAGATCTCTCATAATTATTAAAAAATAAGCTTTTATTTTAATATTGGAATCTGCATGGTTTGGAAATGGGAGTTTATCATGCTCTGATAAATTTAAATCATTTTCAGGTAAAGCTCTGAATATTTTAACATTGTTAGTGCAAAAGAGGCAAGTTTTTCTGAAAACATACCATACCTGCTAAACACGCAACTAAAAATAGTGCGTCAAATGAGGGGGTGAGGGTTGGGGGGCAACTTTTCTCTGGCGGTTACTTGAAGTCACTTCTGTGCTGAGCTTTGGGTGGAGTGTCAGACTTTTTCTCTACAAATAATTACTGCGGAAAAAAGCCCGTTTTGTTTTATGCTTGGAACAGGTGACGCCTAAACGCGAAGTGCGCATTTGGTTGAATGTTAGATGGTAGCTGCCTGTGGCATCAATCATTTAATTTCATTGTCAGCCTGAGTAAACAGCCGTTGTTTTGTCTAAAGGTGGGACTGAGTTATGTGTGGCCTAACTGCACGGCAGATGGGACGTGGCTGCCTCTATGTAGGAATACTGTCATCTAGCTATTAACATACATGGTACAGATGGTAAGTTGTAACCAAGTAGATAAAGCTGAAAACTACAGCAAAGTAGTGTAGTCCATGAGAAGCAGTTCCTTTGCTTTGCACTGCCATATATATATATATATATATGCTTTTTGTATTTATATGACTGAATGAAAGGTGGCTAGCAATGGTAGGCGTCTTCATAGATATTCGTAGTCATACCCAGATTCTAAAGCTAAAATAATGTAATTATTTCTTTAAAGGACATGTAGGAATCTTTTGCATAGGAAATGTAAAGTATTTATTTATCCTAGAGAGCTCACATTTTTCAAAGAGCATCTGTGTTTCATTGAAAATGTATTTTTGCCAAACTGTACATCTGGGAAGCTTGAGGCACAAGTTAGTTAGCAACTTGCACAAAATGACAGCTTGACTTACGTCGGGAGTCTTGATTTCATAGTCTTGGTAGTTTGCTCTGCTTAGTCAATCGTACTGCTTGCTTCTGGCTTTGTAAAGCATGCAATTGAGAAATACATTGTATTTTTGTGTCGTATATCCTTATTAATGAGTACCACTGGCGGGAAGACCTAGTTTGACTGGCTGATTTGTATTTTATGGAAGCATACTGGCTTACATGTACTTTTGGCTGTCTGTAGGAAAACCTTTGTGGTTTTCCAGCAGCTGATTTGGAGGCTGAAGGAAGCATCAGCTTCTCTGCCTTTTCCTTGAGGAGTGCCTTGGAGATTTCTGTGCAGTGGGATTTCTGTTTTCTGTGTTCTCCAGATTTCGTGGGTTCTTGGTTGAGTGTGTTAATACTCAGATAGGCTTTTGGGCGTGTATAGCTGTATCACTGCTTGGGAATGTGCAGCTTCCCAAATTGCTTCAAAGTGACGGTTAGCTTCTTAAAAGCACCTACAGGCAGTCATTTTAAAGACCTACACCACCACCACCCCCACGCCAAGGGATGACAGGTGCTGTTGTCAAAACTGGACTCAAATGTTTTTGCTAAAATGATAGAAATTTGAAATTCTTTTTTTTATATGTACCGTGACTCTCATTTGCGAAGAGCTGACCGTGGTATTTATTTTAGTACACTAATCCATTCCTGAGAGAATTTTCAGGTTTTTGCAGCTTCAACAGCTTTGCTAGTTGTCTAAAGCTTTTTAAGATATTTGAATAGATGCTTCAGTTGCAGAGAATTACTCTGGATTATGGCATGATTTTGGTCAAATAACTTCCTCTCTGTTTCTTTCCTCCCACCTTCTATTGCATATATTCAGGTCATAAACAGTCTCATAATAATAAACAAGGGTGGCCAACAGTTCAAGGGAGATGATTCCTCCCCTCTACTGCACTCTCATGAGAGCCCACCTGGAGTACTGCATCCAGCTCTGGGGCCCCCAACATAAGAAGGACGTGGACCTGTTGGAGTAAGTCCAGAGAAGGCCACAGTGATGATCCGAGGGCTGGAGCCCCTCTCCTGGGAGGACAGGCTGAGAGAGTTGGGGTTGTTCAGCCTGGAGAAGAGAAGGCTCTGGGACACCTTATAGCCCCTTCCAGTACCTAAAGGGGGCTACAGGAAAGATGGGGAGGGACGCTTTATCAGGGAGTGTAGCGATAGGATGAGGGGTACCTGTTTTACAGTGAAAGAAGGCAGATTTAGATTAGATCTCGGGAAGAGATTCTTTACTGTGGGGGTGGTGAGGCACTGGAGCAGGTTGCCCAGGGAAGCTGTGGATGCCCCATCCCTGGAAGTGTTCAAGGCCAGCTTGGGTAGGGCCTTGAGCAACCGGGTCTAGTGGGAGGTGTCCCTGCCCATAGCAGGGGGGTTGGAACTTTAAGGTCCCTTCTAACCCAAACCATTCTATGACTCTGTGATCCACAATAACCTTATTCAAGCTCTGTTCTTGACTGGGACTTTCAATTGTTTGGCGTAATTTTTGCATTTTAGGAACTCTACTAGAACCAGAATTCTGTTCTGAGGTCAGTGGACTTCCATGGAGAAGTTTTCTTCCTAAGGGCATGATTTTAAGAAGTGAGCACCTGAACGTTTGTTTAGAACCGGAAGTAATTTGAAAGCTACGCATGTACTGTATGGGCTATTTCTAAGGAGGCAGCTGAGAAAAGCAAACTTTTTGTCTAAGGGATTAACATTCATTACCCTGAAGGATAAGAAAAAAGTCTGAAAATCTAAACAAACAAACAAACAAACAAACAAAAAATTCCTGATTGATAGATGGATGTCCAGAATACATCTTCATACTCCAGAAGAGATATTTGGGGAATGGGGAAAAAACCGTGTATTATCTCTCAAACGTCTTAATCTTTAAAATGGAAATAGTGGTTTTAGTAAGAATAAGTATATCTAGTCCTGTTTCTTTCCTTGATAAGTAAGTGGAATCATGCACACAGACATGATAAAAATTAGAAAATTTTGTATTTCTGAATTTAGTTTTTGTATTTGTTTCTAATAACGATAAAAATTGTTAGTTTTCGCAAGCTACCATAAACATGAGTTGATGCAGTCAAGTCAGGGAGGAGTTTTCTGATTTTTCAGTCTTATGCTACTGTAAATATTTAATCAAGTTTTAAACATTAAAGGAGCACTTGGGCTTTTCTTATACTGTTTTCCCGGTAGAGTTGTAGATCTTATTAAAAACATTCGTTATGTTGGTAGGCCACTTCTAAATGAATCAAGCTTAATACCCTAGTTCTTCACCTTTGAAGGAATGGGTTCAAAAGTCTAGCTCAGGTCACAAGGTAAATTAGCTTGGTAACCCTTGCACAGCCCCTTGTGGATGGACAAACGGCTGCTTGCAATTCTCTCCCCCACTCCCAATAAAAAGAAGTCAGTGTTTTCATCTTTACCCAGCACTTAAAATGGCATTGGGTTAGCAAGGTACAGCCATGTTTTGGCATTAAAGATAATTCTGTAATTGTATGTTCTGTCTTAAGTAGTCTTAAGGATCCAATTTTTATACAGGCTTTTTTAAAAACAAAATTAGACATGAAAGTTTGGCAGATTCCTGTAAATAGGCATCAATGTTCTGGTCATGTCCTTACTTACTCTGATAGAATTCTCATTCATAGCAGACTGCAAATCTATTCAGTCTGATGACAGCATAAGGTAGAGTATCAGTGCAGTCAACCTCGATTAGGTTTTAATTTTTTAAGTTTCCTATATTTCTGGGTAGATAAACCTTAGTTATTTAAATCTAAATTCAAAAGAAAATCCTGAATATGCAGAAGACTATAACATCGTGTTGCTTTCATTTTTTTACTTTACTGTCGGTATTTTCTTAAATAGTCAAAACTCATCTATCTGGAAAAGTAACTTGAGTAATTCATATGTTTTTGAAAACTTCGGTGAGGTTTTCTCCCATGTTAGCAATTCATCCTAAGTGCATTCTTTTGTTTTATTTTAATCTTTCAGCATACTTTCTGCCCTAATGCTGTTTAAACCCTCTGTTCAATTTTGTCATTTTCTGGCTGATTATTTCCAGCAGTAAATTTTTTTTTTTTTTTTTTTTTTCATATTGCATGTATGTTGCTTGGTGTAGTCTAGTAAATCCTTTTGGCGCTTGTTGTGGGTGGTTTTTCTTTGGGTGTTTTTTTTTTCCCCTGAAATACCTTTTTGGAAATAGATGCATGGACACACAAGTGCACATGCCCACAAGCATGTAAATTGTAAATTCTTCATATGGGTTCTAATAATAACAAATGTTAACTAGCCAACCTCCTCCTGTCTGTGCTTGGTAAATCACAACTTGTCCTACTTCAAGTCATTCAAAATACAGTAGATGATGCAATAAGCATCATTTTTCTGTCTCATAGCCTTAACAATGCATTTGCCTGCAGTTCTATTTAGCTGTACTCACACACTGTTAACTGTTGCGTTCAACAGAAATTATTTGTTTTTTATCTTTGAAGGACCACTTGAGTTTTTCTGTTCTACCTGTCATGTCTTGCAGGGTTGTCATCCCGGACTTTATTAGGGAATGGTGATGCCCAGCTCTGCTGCAAACATGATGACAGTAAGCTCTTTTGTCCTTTCTCTGAATTCTTCTTTTCAGACTTTCTGTTTTTCTCACAAAAATCTCCAAATATTAGCTGATAGGTTGCCTGGCTTTCCTCCTACCTGTAGAAAAAAGGAAGGTTTGAAGCTTTTTCTTCTCTTATGAGATTGAGGGACAGTCAAAAGTGCATTCCCCAGTTTGAAATCTAATGGGTAGATATAGACATTAGGGAAGACTCTCTTCAGCTAGCTGCACCGGAAATTAAGTAAATATTTCTGTCCTTGGCCAACTAAATAAAACTTTGGAACCACCGCTGAAAATGACATTTTCAGATAAATTTTAACGATCATCCTGTTACCTTTTGTGCTCTTATCTACCATACCAACATGTCATCCTGAAGCTTAAAAGCTTCGTAAGAAGGGGAGCTTCTCTTTGCTTGTTTGTACAGTGCTAAGTGCGTGTGGGTTCTTGCCTATAGATTCTGCTGTAATACTTCGTGCTAAGTCTTTATTCATTCAAAGTGTTCTTTGTTGCAAAGTGACTGTAAAATAAGCTCTAATCATTTGGATGGATTCTTGACCTTGGCATCTAGTCATGGGCTCAAGAGAAGAATCATCTGGAGAAAATGTAGACATACCTGTAAAATTGTACCAATAACAGAAAATTAAACTGGTACTATATTCATTTGCAGTTTATTTCTACCTTTGTTTGAAGTTCTTAATTTTATTTAGTCGGTGTAAAGACTTTTTTTTTTTTCCTTTTCAATTGTGTATCTCGTGAAAGAGTGTAGAAGAAATAATTGGCTTCTATCTGTTCTGTACTGTAGACCCCAATAGGGTCTAATTATATTCACAGCCAATAAGTAATGCAAGACTGGCAGTCTGTACAACCCTGTTTAACAGCAAAGACTTTAGGGAAGCACACAGAAACTTAAGTTCTTTCATTATTTTTGACATTGATTTGTCATTAAGAAAATATATTGGTTCAGGTTAAATTGATCTGAAACATCCATTAATATAGGTGATAGATTCCTTTTTTTTTTGTTTGTTTCACTTCCTTGATACATCAAATTAAGCAATGCAGAAAAAGGTAATAGTACTGAATATTTTTCTTTGATAAATTTTGTCCTGAAAATAAGTCTGGAGATCTAGGGTGACAAGTAGATAGAAGTCTGTGTTAGGCTTGCTGCTAATAAGGTCAGGTATAGTTGACATCATCCATCTATAAAATGGATTAAACATTACTTACCAAAATGTACCAGAATATATTCACAACTACATCTAGAAAATTAATGACCCCAAAGTGCAGAGAGGTGCTTGGATGGAAGGGGATATTTCTTCTCACGCTTTTTGATATCCCACATAGATTTATTTCTTATGCTGTTGCTTATGGATATAATTTGTGCCAGCTAAAACTACTTTCTTTATTCCACGTGGTTGAGAATCTTCAAATACTCACATTTTTACAGCTGAAAGGAGTTTGGAAGTTCGCTCCAGATTTCTTTCTCTGCCCTTTCACTAAACTCCTGCTCTGCTCCTTACCTGCTTTCCTCGAAGACGCAATTCAACACAATCCTGCTGGCCCGAGACAGAAGACAGTAACACGCTTAGCTCTTTCACGAGAGGATGCAAGTCTAACATTTCAGATGCTTTGTTTTGTTCTTTGCAAAATGGTTATTTTGGGTCTTTTTATTTTTAAGCTATTGTTAAAGCTATACTAGTAATTTATTTTGCTGCCTATAAGAAGATGTCTCAGTGACATGGCACAGAAAGATGAGGCAGTACATCAGTGAGTTCTGTGAAATGTGGGATATGAGAGTATTATATACAGCTGTGTCTATATGCTCTCCCGCATGTCTATATGAGGTACGCATTCCTAAAAAGGGATTCTTTGAACAACTAATTTTCAGAGTCCACTTTTATATGTAATTTGCCTGTTCTGAGTTCAGTTCTGTAGGTGGCTTCATGTTTTGCTGAACATAAAGCAGACCTGAGAAACTGAGAAATATTCCTACGAGTCTTGGAAGAATTCCGTACCAGCTCCAAACGAGAGCTCTGCCGATATCTGAAGAAAAAGTGGCTACAATGAAAGTGAAGTAAAGGCAATAATTTTTGCCAAGAAGGGTGTTTTTATGATACCTTTTGCCCTACTTGTCTTGATTGTAGTGTTACAGTTCAAGCTTCAGCGGTAAAACACAAAGGGATACTGTAAGGGGGATTCTTCGCGTCTTAGTCACTGTCTTTGGGGCGGGAGGGCAGAAATGGAAATCAAGATGAGACAAGGAAAATGTTATAATCCATTCCAGGCAGATGATGCTTATTAGCCATAGTGAAGTTCAAAATAGAACTTGTAGGGCAACCTTTATTACTTTCAACTACCATTCGTAGTAATTATATCTAGCGGTTCTTTTAAAATTAAGAGCTGCGTCTTATTTGTATTCAATAGCAAGGTAAATAACATCATAGTCAAAAATTTATCATATTTCATTGTTTTATGGTTTTCTCGGTATATTTCTAGGTATAAATCTTTATTTGGTAGGAGGTATGTTCAAGGGTTCTAAAGTAAATCTGTTGGCAGTATTTTATTCAACTATGTACGGTAGGCTTCCTGCAGAAAATATTCCTCCCTAAGACCAAAGAAGGAAATAAAAAGCTATCGGAATCCAGTTATACCAGGCTGGTGTCTGCATGTTGAATTTAGGTGTAGGTTAGAAATAGCTGGTTTTTGCTCCACTCAGCTTACTGCACTCTAGAAGGCTCCAAGGAACAAAAGTTAAGACAGCAAGCACTATGTTTACAAATAACTTCCTTGAACTGTACCTACAGGTGTGTCTACAGGACACAGCCATAAATTTTGAACTCTGCGAGTGGAGTGCTATACTTGATATTCTGGACCATATTTTAAGCAGTTTTAACAGGACTTTCATACTATGGAGAATGTTTGTGCAATGTCAAACTGTGTTTCATTGTAATATTCAAATATCTGGGTGTAAAAAGCAATCAGACTTCATAGTTCCTATTTCATGCTATTTCAAAGTTCATCAGACACGGAGATGATGTAGATACGCCCATTCAGATTCCTTGTACTTCTCCCAGGTAAGACATGGAAGGAAGGACACTCGGGAAATTTAGGGATCTTCCTGAAACTCATCAGCTACATTATAGTAAGGCTGAAAGTATGGCATGCTATCCGCTAACGCGTAGTAACTTACTAAGTTTGATTTAAAGTCATTTTGGTACCAGTAGGACTGTGTGTACATTAAGCATATGCTTGAGTTCCTCCCTGAATGACTGTTTTTGAGATCACAAAGGTAGACAGGGAGTAAGCAATTACAGCAAGAAGAAAGAAGATAGAGAAAGAAGTGGTCTTTCCAAATAACATAGCTGGTTAACTTATTATGACAAAAATACGCAATATGCACTATACTAATTTTTGTTGGTATACAAAGATGTAGAAATTTATTTAATGTTGACGAAACAGATCTTAATGTGCCAATGCTGATTCTTTTTTTTTTCACATTTTAGTGTGATTAGCCAAAAAAAAAAAAAAAAAAAAAAATTGATTATACTGGAAAAGTGACCATATTAGCTAATTATTTTTCTAGATAATGTATAGAGGACTTTTTGTGTCGGAAAGTTTCCAGGAGATTTTCGAGATGTCAGGAAATATCCATAGCACTGTAAAAGCTATCGAAAACATTTCCCAACATCAGTAAGCTTTCATAAAGCAGATTTTTCAAGTACACTTTTGAAATGAAATAATTAAAATGCATCTCTGTTCTGTTACCATTTTATTTTAAATCAAAGAATGTCATATTGACACTTCATGATTTTTTTTTTAATAATCTACCATTTATAATGACCATGTTTAATTGCTCTAATTTAAAAAGGCGCTATCTGATTGCCTGCATGCATATAACAAAAAACGTAATTGTCTTGTGCAAACCACTGAATAGATTTAGGAATCTTCAATAACAAAATTACATTAATAGCATATGCTATTAAAGATGATTGATGGCAAAATTGGAAGCATACTGGTTTTACACCACACAAAAGCGTACGGTGCTTTGAAGATGGTTCTGAGAGTGTCAACAACAGTACAAAGAAGAAAAACAGTGTAATACTAAAAGTCTCACTTTACTAAAAAAATGGATTTGGTAGTGGGGTAGATCAAGTTCTGTTTTACTTGAGATAACAATATTTCTCTACTTTTTCTGATTATCTCTTGTATATGTGAATACATATTTTAATGTATATTGTGTATAAATCTGTTTAAATACATACTTTATCTCACGGATGAATAAGAAGCTTAACTTACAGCTAGGTTTTCAGAGACCAAAAAAAAAAAAAAGAAAATTCCATTTCCTATTAACCTCTCATTTGGTTTAATCCATCTTTTGCTGCAGTTTCTACTGTGAACATATAAGCAAACATCAGTTCTATGAATCAGTTTGCAACATTCCGTACTTTGAAAGAAGGATTCTGAATTTAGAAGAAATCAAGACTCTGTAGAAAAAAAACCATGGGGAAAGCGATGAAGAATGTAACATCCTTAATGTGCAAGTTGGCTTGAGAATAGTTTCTGGTTTTTATTGGTAGGATGGTTGTAATGTGAAGACCTCTAAAACTCCAAGGTTTTACAGCAGGCATATTTTTAATACATATATTCCTTCTGTGAGGACATGAGTATAAATTATATCTACCCTACTGCAGTTTCACATTGTGCTTCTTTTTTTAAGATCTTTTAAAATAGCACTTATTTTTCCATGTCCTGAGGTTGAGTGCAAATTTTAAAGGACATTTCATATCTGTCAGGTTTCTAAACATTAGCATGTTTTCCTCTTATATTCATAGCTAAAGTAATTCTTGTAAATGTAGATGGCTTAACCCTGGTTTTTTTAATCACTTTGCTTAGTAACAGTATAATTGGGAACAGCACAACTCTGAATAGATTACTTCACAATCACAAATATTCTTATATTGCCCGTTTTTCAAGTTAATAACTTTTGAAAATGATACGACTCATCTTTTGTTATTTTAAAAATATTGTGTATGTATTGTACATAAACATATTTTTGCGTGCAAGGAGTATGTGTGGAGCTGGAACTATTTTTAGAGAATGACTGAAATGCTTTACTTTTTTTTCCAAAGCTGTATAAATATTTTAGCTTTCTCACACAGCACCTACACTGGTGAAACATCCCTTTGCCAGTGGAGCATTGGTATCTGCATCAGTGGTGGCTGAAATATAAATCCAGTTTGAAAAAGAAATACAGTTGTAATGAAATACTTGTGTTAAAGTTTCTGGAGGGTTCTTTTGATGCCTTCTACAGTCATTTTAGTTGCAAAATGTTGCTCATGATTACTGAAGGAAATATTTTCGTGTTTGTAGTTCTGACCTGTAAAAGTGTAGGAAGAACCACACAAAGCTGCATCCATGTTCTTCCTCTAGGGATTAAATCATCTTTCAAATTTGCAGACATCTCTTCCTCTCTGCCCATCTCTTTTGGCTTTGAAGTTTATCTAGGGGACAGAAGTTATCTTGTCCCCTCGTGGGCCATCGTTATGGGGAAGTCCACCCCCAGCTTCTCTCTTTTTCTGCCTACTGGAACTGGTTGATAACTGCTTAATGGTATCCTGACACACACAGTGCGGTTATTAAGGGTATCTAGTTCTTACTATTTACTGGCCATTCTCCATACTGTGTCATCAAAACATTCACGAGTAACTGAATGCAGAAATCAGGTTTGCTGAGTTCAAGTCACTCTTTGTACAATAATTGGCACGATGTATCATATTTTAAATGATAGTCAGACCCAAAACTGAGTCCAAGTAGTTTCTTTTTAGATTTCCAGTGTCTCATATTGACAATTTCAAGCTAATGAAATTCTCTTCCAAACATCTAATTAAGAATGCTACTGTTTGTTCTTTGTATGTAATGCATACCGTTACAGTATGTAAACAGATATTTGTACTATTTGGAAAATAGTTAGAATTAATAATTGGATTTGTCCTGGTGGGTACTACCAGGAGTAGATATTTAATGTGACTCCTTTGGTTTTGTCTGGTTTATTGCTTTATTTTGCTCCTTACATTCTTAGATAATTGCCTGTGTTAGAATCAAATATTTTGCATGTATTTCCAAATATTCCTGAGCGTGAATCCTGTATCAGAGCTCAGGCTGCTGCAGTTCTGCATTGTAAGACTGCCTTTGTCCAATCATGAGGAAAACAAGCAAGTATTCTTACTTTGGTCCACGTGAGCTGGATTCTTTCTCTTAGTTTTTATGCTTTATTTTGGCATCTTATAATGTACTTACAGTTTAAATTATTTGGGAGGATTCAGTTGATATTGTGACATCTCTTGTTATATATATTAATACATCCTCAAGAGAATTTTCCATCTGTAGTAATTCCTGCTGACAAATATTCTTTTTAGTTCCTTCAGAAAATTCTTTTGTACTGTAAAAGACTTACTAGTGATCTTAAAGATGCACAGAATCCTCTCTATTTACCTGTACAGTTGTAGCTGTATTTAATACCTCATTAAAAGATTTTTAAATATTTTGAAATAGAGGATTTTACTTTTTCTGGCAGGCAGGTGGAGGGGTAGTGCCTGCAGGACCCACTCTGTCAGCACGAAGCCAGTCTCATAAATTTTTATTGAAATGAGCTCATTACTTTTAATTTTCACCGGCTTTTTAGTGATTGAAGGAATAGTTTTCAGTTTTTGAAGAACAACCAGTCAATTACTTAAAGATATGCATATTAGGTATTCGAGGTACGAGTTGGCCTTTCCAAGGATGGTATTAAACAAGAAAATAGTGTTGGCATTTAGACTGTTGTTGGAGCATGGTTCCTGTGACTAGTCAGGACCAAGAATTTTTAGGTCTATGTTTTGTCTGCTGATTGGCTAGCTTGTCTCTTCTCCTCCATCGAGGTATAAACTTTATTTGGGACATACTGAGCATCCCTTACCTATAATTAGCATTTCTCTGAATGTAACGGATTCAGTTATCAACTTCGAGGAAATATACCTTCAGGTGGTCGAGTTCATTAAATGTGTAACTTTTCTCATAGCTGCACAGTACGTAGCATTTTTTTTAGTGATATGGTGAGAAAAGTACTTTTATAATAGTAACTCGTTGACAACATTTGAAGTGAAAATTGCCGGAGTTCTTGAATCTTTACACATTTCCGTGACTGATCATCATTTCCTTAGAATTCCAGAGACTTGTGTGAATCATGCCTACAGGGTACATATGTTAGACGTTAACGAGAAAATACTTCCCAGAAATCAAATGTAAGATTCTTAAAGCTTTTGAAGTGCACCTACAAGGTTGAATGACTAGAGCCTTGTAGAACAGAATGAAGAAATAATTCATTTGAGAACTAAAAAGTCGGAATGACTTTAGTCATAAAAAAAGTACTTGTTATTTATCAAACAAAATAACTGTTACTGCGTTAAGTGTAAGTTTATTTTAGGTGATGAGTACTCTAGAAATGCTTAGTCATTAATGTACAGGACTAATGTCTAGTGATGTGTCCTTTCAGTAATTTATGTGGCTGCAACTATTGTGCACTATTAAATGCAGCTTAGAATAAAAAATATATGTATGTAATAGCTACACAGAAGAATCACAATATTAAGCATTCATCTAAGTGCATCGGTGAAATGAAGGTCTAATTTTATATTCAGTGCAGATGATTCCTATTGTACGTATCATTGAATTCCTCCCAGCTATAGGCAATCGTATAAACTTCTCAGTTGTAAATACTTTTATGAATTTCTTTTTCACTGTGTTCCAGTCTCCAATTAGTATTTCAGAGGTCTGTCCTATGTTAATAGTTACCATCTTTTTTTTTCCACTGGGATTCAGTATAATACATTGAGTAGTTTTTTAAACTTTCAAGCAGATCACTGAAACTAAAACAAAAAAAATCCCATCGTAAAACATGCATTCATAAACGTATGTAAAATTAGATTTTATGACACTGACAATTTGTGTATTATGTTAGACTTTAAAGTAGGTCTGGCCCTTACCCAGGGCTATACTGCTGCCCTTAATCATGCTATGTAGAACTTTTTTCCACAAGTGAACTAATTAAAATCAATACAGAAAAGAATTTACCTCATTAGTGAGTGTGGTGGAATAGGGCGCTTACCTTGTTATTCAAGCGTGGGTATTTAACAGGCTCCCAAGGTTTGCTGCCTTGTGCTGCTGGCGCGGTTACTCTGAGCATCGCTGGTATACACGGCAAGACTACATTAGCTGTTTTGTCGCTGCTTACAGTAAAGGAAGAAACTATGGTGTTCAGGATATTACAGTCACTTGAAAATGTACCTATATGTTTTCTGGTTTCTACAAAATTCTTAATACGCGGAACTGTATATTGCTTGTTTGAACATTCTTGCATACGTTTTGTGAACACTTACGAATGTAGTAAGACGAGCTCGCGAAGCGTGAGCGGATTTAGGTGTCGATGCAGTTGAAAACTGAAAAAAGAGTTGTAAGCTTTCTGAAATGACACAGTTGGTTAAGATTTTCAAAACTTAGTAGGCACTTCCACTGTGTTTGTATTTGCAAACGGGGTTATATTAACCAAAATTTTGGAGGAATGATCAGCATGCACTTACAGTCTATTTAGAATGTCACTAGGAGGATTTGCTAGGTTAAAGGACTTAGCTGGAGACTGAGGTCTGATTTTATTTATTTATTTATTTTATGTGTAAAAGATGGCCACTGATCAGAACACACCCCAAAACTGATGCTTTTTCCCTGTAACGTGAACGATTAGGGTGTCTTAGCGTTTGCAGGACTCTGTTGTCTGTGAAAAGTAAAATCTTCAGATACGCTGATTATCTTTAACAGAAATTCTACAATGCTGATAACTCAGAATTTCTGAATCTAAACAGTGGAGGAAAGCTACACGATTAATCTAAACTACTACTAACTTTCAAATTTTTTTAATGATTTGGGAACAGAAGACAATTTTGTACTGATTGCTTAAGCCACACAGTCTTTCAAAATCTCATTTTTCCTACATTATTTTCAAAGTGTTCTACAAAAAATGGAGGGGGGACAGTCAGGGGCAGTATTTGTATACTTTTTAAAAATTTGACTAAATCTGGTTAAGATACCCAGTATACTGGACATGACTAGGTTATGATATGCTGTTCCTTTCACCTTGCGTAGTCTCTTTTTGAGACAGCTAATTGCTCACCGGTGGGAATATAATGATAGTTTTGTTACTCAGGTTAAGGACACAAGCTAAGTATTTTTGCATTTGTCTCCAGCATTGGTATTCTGAATCGGTAAAGAGGAGCAAGTTATTTGAATAGGTGTATAATTGCCATGTGTTCTTCATGTTTAAAGCAAAGCTTCAAAATCAGTTTTGAATCACTTCAATTCATTGCCATTTTCTTAATGTACAAATTCCATGATCTTTTCTCCTGTTTTTAATATTCTCATGACGAGAAGCATCTGTAGCTTTCTTGCTACTGTGAATTGTTAACCTTGCTTAGGTGCCATGGGAATAGTAATTGCTACTAAAAAGTTGGATCAAATTTTAATGCTAGTGGTAATATTTGGATTCCTTTTTTTTTTTTCCCCCCTCACTGTGCATAGAAGATTGAACTAAATAAAGAACAGGAATCCAATATTTATGTTTATTCAGAAAAGATAAAGTAACATTGAAATAGTTCTGAGTTTAATTTCTTGTACAAAAAAGATTAGTGCCTTGGCGGGCTGAACTACTGTAGGATTATAAAACAATTCAAAATCATTCCTTTTCCCTGAGTGGTTCGTGGTTTTGCTAAAATGTTTTGTAAAAATTCTCTCACCTACTTCCTCCTCCACCACCACCCCCCCTGCTCAGATTCCTAGCACAATTAAAATACTTTGTCAGGTAAATTCTTTGAATGCAGTGTATAGGTAGAAATACCATATTAATTTAAATTAATAGTAGCTGCTACCAGAACTCACGTTAAAAATATTTCCACTGAAGATGAATAACAGAAGCAGCTTTTGTAAAAATGAAGGGGGGGGGGGGGGGAGGTGTTCAAAGCCAAATAATCTACAGAGTAAGCTAAAGCTCTGAATCTTTATAAAAAGATATAGAACACTTCTCTCTAATATGAGGCAATATACTATTAGATACAGAAAAATGAATTTTATACTGCATTACCAGCCAGTTGTTAAACAGTAGTTATGTGAAGAACAATAGTACTTTCACTATGCAGTCCTAAAGATCAGGAGTGTGAGCACTCCTGGTTAGGAAGGTACAGACTTTGCTCATTTACATTGTAGTCTGCATATATAAATATATGCACGTACACATTCACACATATGTATTTTCTAAAAATATATAAATGTATATTAAAATCTTGATGAAAACACCGCCTGTTTCATATTTCTCCTAGAATAAATGTTGCATTAGTGTCATTTGCTGGTGCAAGAGGTAAGGACCTCCTGTACTTCTGATAAATCTTTCAAAACTTTTGGTTTTTTCTTCATTCTTTGAAGTCTTGTTTTCTCATTCCAGTACTCTTAAATGAAGTTCATGCTGAATTTGCTCTCTTTAAAAGCATTGATAAAAGACTTCTGCGCAAGTTTATTCTCCCTTGAAACAAGCTGAAGTACTCCTGTACTTACTCTTACTTTTCCTACTCATCAAATAAAAGAAGTTATACTAGCTAAGTTACATCCTTGAGTGATTCATAAATTTAAAAAAGAAAAACACACACAAACAAAAAAAACCAGACTAATTTCTTTATCTGCTTGGGAAATCAAATATTTTTGTTTACCTATGGTTTTCATATACATTTTACTTTTACAGACATTTAAGGAGAAGTACATAGTGTAAATCAGCTGGTGGTGCCTAGATCGGTATCTTGAGTCACTGAAACTGTCATTTTTTTTACACTCTGTAATCTCTAATCTGGAGGTTGTTGAATTTGATGGAGGGGCTGAAAAGACTTTAGTGATCTATTAAATCTGAAAGGTTTGTAGCAGGCTGCTGGTAAACGCTGTATGTCCCCTACCAGTGATCAGCCACTACTATGGTAAAATGCTCTGAAACTGCTGAGCTAGTTAAGAGAGCTGGAGTGTTTATAAAGAGGAACCTGTAACATAAAATCATTTTAGAAGTTATTTAGCAAATTCTATGAATGTCATTGTCCTTTGAAGAACATCAGGTGTTTGGAAGTGTGGGCTTGCCTCGCATGAAATTAAGACTGACTTCTGTCTTAACACTCCAAATCATGCAAAGGTTTGCGCAGCGCAAAGGTCTCGGTCTTTGGACCAGCTTGGTTTTCCTTTTACGGAGCGGTGATAGGGGGAGACGGTTAATGCACTTAAATCTCGCTATTTTGAGGAATATAAATATTCATATGATATTGTTAAACGGGTTTCTTCCCTTAGTTTGTTCAGGAGAGTAGAATGTGAGATTGGATAATGTGTTGCCTGAGTGTATTAGAGGAAGCAAACAAGGTACAACAAAGTTGTGTCACGACCTACCGTGAAGACTAGTCATTCAAAAAATAAAAACAAGAATTAAAAAGTCAGCAACTAACAATCCTATACAGTGAGGTTAGGCAGTCTGCATTATGCAGGAGATTGAACCATATCAACACGTTTTCTTTCTTAGCAATGTGAAACTTTCCAGTGTATGTAACAGAGGTGCACCTGTACAACGATCGCAATTCCCTTGAGACGTGTTAGGAAACTTCTCACTCTGCTGTTTTACTTCAGCGGTGATAATTCTCTGTCTGTCCCCATCCTCTTAAAGGACTGGAAATCTTACGCTGAATGTTCAAATAAGCATCAGAACTTTTGACAGGTGAGATTTCTATCCTTAAAATGGGATCTAACACTACCTTCTCGTATTGATGTTTCAATAACTTCTATTTTACACTGGGATACAGATACTGCTCTGTTCTTCAGTATCATTTTGACGCACTTGGAACTTATAATGTGAATTTTTTTGTTTATAGATGAAAAAATGTGTATTAGCATAAATAGATATACGAATAAATTGGTTTTTTACAAATTATTCACAGTGATGATGCTGCAATTCATGTGACCTTAATAGATTCAAACTGCCTCATGACTGTTCTACTGCTTTCTAGATACATTCATCTGTTTGCAGGAGGTCGTTGCTTTTGATTTATGAGACAGCGGTTTAGAACCTGTCTTCAGTTTCAATAGCTGCTACTGCCTTGAAGGGACTTATAAAAATGCCCAGAAATATTAAACTTAATTAAGCATTTGGGCCTATCAACAATTGCCTTGGATTAGGAGAGATGTTGTAATGGCAGGTTTCTCTGGCTGGGGGTGCCCTGACTTATTTTTGGAATATGGCTGGTGTGCTGCATCTCAACTGCCTCTGTCATGGGAAATATTCCACATAGGTGTTGCAGTACTTCCAACAAAATCACTCAGTGTGCAGCTATTAAAAACAATTAAAAAAAAAAAAAAAGTGGTGCCTTTTCCTCAGTGTCTTTCACACACACAAAAAAGGAAAAAGGCTTTTAACATCTTAGTAATTGTAACACTGTGGAAAAAATACTAGGCAGGAACATACTCATTTCACACCTTCTGTTAGGCACATCTATCTGAAAAAGTCATGAGAGTTTTGTGGATGTGATCACTGTTGTTTAAAAACGGGGTCACACAGTGTAAGAAGAAAGTAAATCTTAACTATACTTATTATTTGGCTCAGATACATCGCAAATGTTAAGAAAAATAGTGCAACTGTTGGTGCTCTGATCAAAGTGGATTCAAAAACACAGGGAGCTGTAAGAAATACATACGCCTAAAGAGTCTGCAAAGTTGTTTAACTGAACGAATCCAACACAGTTTCATTACGTTTAGGACCAGCTGTTAGGCACAGTCAGGATGCCAATATAAAATCAACATATATAATCTTGGCCAAGTTGGGCTTTTTCCCTTCCAAGAGGGTATTTGTGCCAACAGCATATGCTGCAAAAGGACTAAAGCACAGTCCCATTACCACTACAGGGTACATAATTACATGAATTTACCTAAATATGGAAAAATTGTAACAAATAGGGGAGGCTTGGCAGATATTTTGGTTTCACATTTGGTATTTGGCATAACACAGTGTCCTGTTTAATTCCCATTGCTGCTACTTAGTGTTTCCTTTAATTGTGGAGCACATGGCAGCTCTTATTCTATTTAATTTTCTCATAGCTGCTCTCACATGTTGGCTACAAGCACTTTACATGAAAAAGCACATAAGTATAGATTATACTGTACTACACCCTGAGGGCATAGTGTATAAAAATAGTCATTTCTGATACATAAAAGCTTCGTGCATACAGAAGTTAATCAGTATTTTAGAAAATAAGAACAAGACACAATTCGCATGTGCGCACATATTGAGAATAGTTCTAATGTCTGGTTGGTAGAGGGGAAGGAAAGGGGGCAGAAGATCTATTCCAAACCTCAAATAGTAACTTTTGGTCTTTTTGGCATCCTTTTGCATCTGCAGTCTGGGCACTAATGTTGCTTTCCTTTTGTATGACAAATCCCTTATTCCACTTGTTTACTCCGTATGACTTCCCATGTTTTAGAACGTTAAGAAATAAACCCTAAAATGTCTAAGATTTTCAGTGACCTTGAGGATAGGGTCAGGGATCTGGTGCACATTTAAAGCAGAAAATTAGATACGTAAATCAGTGATACATTGAATTTAAAACATGTGCATTGCTGCAAAGTGAGTTGTTTGTTTGGTTTGATTGAATGGATTACTATATAGACGTATTTTGCATGTTGCATTAAGCATGTTTTTATGTCTCTTCCAAAGTTCTCAGAGGTCTATAAATATTATTACACTTTTCTCAGTGTTTGATACAGAAAAGGTCTTATGCCAACTAGTTGTCTCTCTATTTTTCTTCTTCTGTCTCCATATGTATGTCTCCGTGCAAGCCTAGTGAAAAGTTGTGCCGTAGTGCTTACGGGAATGCAGCACGAAAGTCTTTATTCTCAGCTGTAGGGATCTGTGAGCCCTCGTGAACTGTGTTACCATTTTATTGGTGCGTTCAGTAGCACAGATCTGTTTTAACAAAATTCAAACTGTTGGGAACAATTTCCCACCATTTCAGTTGCATGGACAGGTTATCGCAAACAATCTTTCGGCTCGCATGGACAATGCTACGAGCCCTTAAGCAACCTGCTAATCCACTTTGTTAATAACGTTCAAAACGGACTGCATTGCAATTTGTTTGTTGTTGGGGTTTTTTAAATTATGTTTTAAAAAGTTTATAATGCTTGGTACAACAGTCAGCACACTCTGAAAATAACAGAAAGCCACAGAATAGAAAATGTGGCCATACACTTAAATTTCCTGTGTTTGAACCAATCCAAGGATTTATAGGACCAAAAGTTGACACTTTGCAATAGTCTCATATATTAGCCTTTGTTTCCTCATGTCTGAAGAGGACTACGGCAAGTCCTAGCGGTAGAAGATTGCGCTGCTCCTGAAATTAATGTCCAGTGGGCCCATCTGATACAAAGCCTTGAAAGAATTAATGTAAAATGAGCATAATAACTGAATAATTATGACATCTGTTACTCCGGCACCTTTCAGTGGGAAATTAACTGAAGAAATAGCAGGTTCAAAGATGTGTTAACACTTCGGTAGAATATATAACTGAAATATGAGGTGGAGGAAGGGTAATGGAGATGAAATTGAGCTCTCAGATAATCATTTGACACGCAGGTAATTGAGCCGCTATCCCGTGCACTGATAAGCACTTTGTAAGGACATGTATTCATAGCCATGTGAGATATTTTATGCAGAATTTTTCTTTTGGTACCTATTGAGAATCTGGAGTCTCAAAATAATAAGGGTAATTGTGAAATGGAAGGATTATTTTTGTAAAAATTGAGAAATAATTCTCAAATATAATGCCACCTTTATTGATAAATGGAGAGAATTTCATACACATTTCTACCTCTAAATAGCTGGATAGGGGTGTAGGGATATAGAAGTGGTCACATTGAGTTTGAGGGGGCTTGTCAATTTGGACATCTTGTTTGTTAAAAAGTTACCAGTTAAGTTCCCTATGTACTAAAAGCAGCTTAATCCATAAGGAGCCAAAAATACCTTTTTCTTTTTCATTATTTTTCTCTAAATAACTTGTAATCACATTTACTGATTTTAGTTGGAGAAAGTCTACATTGCGTATGTTTTCAGAGTCTAAGAGCGGCTATCAGAAATATGAAGGAATATGTAATATATAAAAAAACAGTAAACCTCATTAAGAAAGGTTATTGCACCTATAACAACTTCTCTCAGTGCTCATTGATTAGAGATTAAACATTATCCTTTGTGCTATTCAGATTGGGATTTTTAATTAGGATGTCATTATTACACAGATATACTAAATGCTAAATTGATTTTTGAGACCTTTTGAAATAATGGCACTACTTCTGCAAAATGAAAATCATAATAGATTATTGACTTATACTTGGCTTTTGGTTCAAGGGCACATCTCCAATGTCAACATTTTCAATATCTTTAGTTTCATGCAGAGAGACACTCATAATTAGGCTTATATTAAAAGTTTGTGCCTATTGACTCATTTTTATTAATGACAATAGTATAGCATTGATTGTCCTTGAATTATAATAGCAAGCAATGATGCCTGATGATGACTTGTAAATACAATATAAACTTTCTACTTGATTAGTTTATTTAAGAATTTTTATTCATGCAAACAGTATTATAAAAGCTATTGAAGTTTTTAAGCAGATCGTTACTTCACTCGGAAGCTGCTCTTAGATGAAGAAATTCTACTTTCTGTACAGAATGTATTAGGTGCATGGGTTTTATAATGGATACTTTGCATGGATAATGGGTAATGGTAATGGATACACATTCATGATAGCTTTTGTTTGTAGACAGGCTGCAAGCGTGAAGACTGCACCCTTTTCAGAATCTTTTGAAAAGTCCAGTTCAGCAACTGACAAAAGTGTGCAGAAGTCGAGAGGGATCAGGAAAGGAAAAGGTAATATGTGAGAATTTTCAAGAATTTTGAAGGAGAAGTACAGATTTTGCTTTTTGCGCCTTATTTAATTAATCTCCATTGAGTTGTGACCATGTTTTATGACAATTTTTTTTAGGACAGTTATAATTTGATTGAACAGAGGTAGACTGGACCCAGTTACCACTTGCTAGTTTCCGTAGATTTGGCTGATTGCATGAGCAGGTTTACTTTAGCAGGGAAAAGCTTTTCTACATTCTTTCATATTTAGAATCAGAGAGTCACTTTTTGAAAGCAAATTCCTTTCTGCACTTTGTTTGCCTTGTCAGAAAAGGTCTTAAAGATAGCTTAAAGAAAAGGGCCCAGCAATTCCTCAGTGGTATCCTTTTAAAATATAAAAAATAAGGTACATTTTTATTTTAAGCTATACATGTCATATATACCATATGGCATTTGAGTAGGTCTGGTTAAATTCTATTTTGTTACTTTTATGTAATTTAGTCCTTAGTCACTTAGTGATCTTCTGAATATCTTCCCAAAATCTCTTGTTTCAGAGCAATATATCAAACCTTTCACACAATACTGAGCAGTCACAGGAAGCTAGCATTAAAAATGTTCCAGAGCAACAAAAGCCTCTCTTTTTTTTCTTTTAAGTAGCAAAAGCCAAATACCTCTTCGTGTGTCAAAGACGAATGAAAAACGTGAAAGGAAATATTTAGTATTCCTTTAATGATGCAGTCTACCTTGGAGGATGGATTGAGCCGTTACATTCTATAATGACAGGCATCCTACAAGTGACAAAAGGCGGAGAGATGTACTATCAGTAGCCTAACTAAAGATATGTAGAAGCAACTCGAATCAGAACAAATACATTTAGTGAAGATCTCTGTCTTAATAAAGCTGTATTCCTTTTACATAAAGGAATTAATAGCACCTGCGAAGATCAGAAGACATACGTGTAGTGAGTATTAACAAAAAGGGAGAAAGGTAGCTGAGAGCAGAGGTTATCCGAAACTCAGAGCTTCATATTAAGACATGAAATAACACAGTCCACACGTTGCTAATGTACTAGAGGAAATAATGTTGTCATTTAAGTATGACATCAGTGGCCATAGATGGCTAGATGCCATAGAATGGCATGTGTGTTAAATTTCTCAATACAGTAAATTTGATTTCTTATTGAAGCTATCCCGCAATTAAATCTTATCCAAATTTGGATGAACAAACATACCTTACTTGCCAACTATTTACAAATCCATTAGAAGAGGTGGTGTTGGCAAATTTGTGTGTTCAGATTGGAAATCTTCAGAATATGGATTGTATTTTCTAGTAAGTTGCGATGGCTGGTTGGTGCATTTTTAAGTTTCAAAACCTGGAGAAAAGTGTCCCTGTAGCCAAGGCTATCCAGTAGCTGTCTTGAAACGGAAAAATTAACCTGTGAGGTGGGACATGCCCACTTAATTTCTCCACGGCTATGCAAATCCATCTTTTCTGGTTTTCAAAGCTTTTAGGTAGGTAATGTAATTCATTGATCCCAGCGTATTCTTCTTCTGTCCCTGGAAGATCTTGAAAGTGAGTTTGCCAAGAATCCATTTTCTATCTACCTTCTTTTGCCCTTTTCCGTTTAATTTTCCATTTCAATTTCCCGAGGCCTGCATTTTAGTCGTAGGATTGACTATAACCTCCATATCTCTGGGGAAGATTAAGCCATTCATTTTTTGAGGGTGCGTGTTGCAATAGAAGGAGAGTTATCATGTGTGCTTGCTTTGTTTGTATGCTTTTCCCCGTGATTGCCGATAGAGACAGCGTCTCAGATGGTAGATGTCTGATGTAACTCAGTGCGAGTGTTCTCATGGAAATGCCTTTAATATAACTCGTTGCAGTCAGATGTGAAAACATCCAATGAAACCATAAAAAGCTTCAAACATTATGTAGCACGAAGGAAGTGCTCTCATATTCAATGGAGTCCTTCATAGTTTAAATCCTAGTCATCTTTAGACCCTGTGAATTGAGGTCACAGAATGGGCTCACCTCTGAAACAGTTAATTTACTCCTGTTTGTCTCGTGGGTATCAACGCTTCCTGGCCAAGTGCTTCACTGGAATCCTGAAGTATTGGTCCTTGTTTGCTGCCACTATTCTCTGTATATTCCCTATACGTTTTGACATCAGAAAAATGCTGATAAATTATTCAAATTGTTGTTTTGCCAAGCAAGTTGGACCAGAGGGTCCTTGAGGTCCCTTCCAGCCTGGTCTTCTATGATTGGGCAGTCTTTCTATCTAAACCTGTAGGGAAGACAGGAGTGGGGGGACAGGGACAATAAGTAGGTTTTGTTAATATTTAGCTGTTGGAGGCTCTCCCTCTCAATGTACAGTTGCTGAGGTAATGCCAGGATGGATTAAGCAGTTTGCGTGGTTACAGTTATCAATAATCAGACGTAAACCTCATGATCAGAGATCTGGAAGAGAAACACGTTAAACCTGACTTTTAATTAAAATTTTTGAAGTGCTTCCTTTATGAAGTGATATGTGTCAAGGTTGAGGGGAAAATGTCCCTTCTGTGAGTGTTAACTAAAAGCTGTATAGTTTCTACCCCTGCCGAGGGCTAATAGTAAGTATAATATGTAATGACACACCTTGTTGCCCTAATAACTCTTCCTGAAGAGTGATCTTTGTCCTCTTAGAAAGAGACAGGCATGTAGGAAAACTGTGATACCAGTTACCTTTACTCTGTCATGTAGCTTTCTGCATATAAAATTTGTTGCCACAGTCTTACATCTCTGCTCAGGCGGAATTCTGTGTATACTGTCAACATCTTACCTGTTGAAGAGCCAGGAAACATCCCTTCTACAACTCAGATTAAAATGCACTGCATTGAAAATGTATAGCGATGCTGTCCTTCACGTGGAACAGTTTGTGTCTCCTCTTTGCTGACCAAACGAAATCTAGCCTTCATGCTCCTCTTCTCTGGGAGAGCACCTGGGGTGAGACTCCTGGCTTTAAATCACCACTTGCTAGAATCACCATAAAATGGTCTTTTGCACGAACCGGAAAAAAAATTGGACCTGACTTGGAAACAAAACCATGGGGAAAATTTTCATCCTGCACGTCTTCTACACTGGCCTTTCTGATTCAAACAGATACGCTGTTAATTTCCAACGTGCGCTTAAAGCTTGAATTTACAACCCAATGATTTCACGTTTACAGTTGGACTTGATGATCTTAAAGGTCTTTTCCAACCTAAATCATTCTATGATTCTATATATGTATTGGTTTGAAATGAGAGTTCAGATCTCCAGGCAGCTGAGGATATATCCAACTGTGTTAATACGTGAGAAACTACACATTTCCTCATAACTAATGCAGAAACTGTATTCTATGTTCCTTCTTTTAATTAGAGTGTACCAAAGTAAAATGGTAGCCTGGAAAAGACTGGAAAGTTGTTTTGATGTTTGGGGTCTTTTTATTAAACACTTAGAAAGAAGCATAATTTTTATTGGTAGTAATTTAACGTGTCATGTCTTTGTGATTCAAATACCAACAAATGGTTGACATATATTTTAGAAGGATTTATGGTAACTTTGAGTGTAGTGGCTAAGTATTCTTGAGTAAAGTGGTTTCATTTGTCAGGGATGGATTAAACTTGGTTTAGACACAGGGCTTTTAGGAAAGTTGCCTATTTACTTATTCTTTTAAAACACACATTCTCTGAAGCAATTTAATCATATTTTGTATAGTGTTCATCCTGAAATAACTGCAAAAGCAGGAGACAACTCTTTGCAAGTTCGTCAATGCATCTCCCTGTTTGGTAATGGGAATTGGTGTGATTACATGAGGCAAAAATGGAAAAAATCCTAAAATACAAACCACAGAATCATAAACTAAAATGAAGGCACTGTTTACAGTTCTGTGGGTCTCTTAGTCTCTGACTAATAGTCATCTAGAAGAAAACTGGCATCCTCAGTGATTGTCATTTACAGCATATCCTACCAACGTAATTATGTTTAATCTTCATCATAGATGACTAACATAACTGGAAGTATCCCACAGCAGGTGTATTTCTGTGAAATAAGAGCACATGAAGTCCATATGAATTCACTTGCTGACAAATAAAAGCATATATTACCTTTATTCACATTACACCAATCTCTTCAGTTGCATAACTGCAGACAATGTGGGGGGGCTGGTGAAAGTGACATCAGTGAACTATTCATGTTTAATGAAGAATATTCCCAATTGCTTATCTGAATCACTGTTTGGATTTTAAATAGCACCCAAAACCTTTCATAGGTGAGTGTTCATTTTTTGTAGTTATTGAGCTTTGAAGATGGAGGTGCAGCTTCATAAAGAATTATGAGGCATTATTGGTATATGAAAAGACTTTGTGGAAATGTTTCATTAATTCTTATAAGGAAACCCTTTTCCCTAATTTTTTCATTAACTTCAGCATTTACTTGCAATTACAGTTGTTCGGTGAATACAATGGCAGAAATTAATAATTCATGGCTTTTGTCAAGGAATGCAAAAAGGGATATTTATTCTATCAAATACACATTTAAATGTGCCATCTATATATAGGAAGGTCTGTTTACTACTTATAGACTTTTTTCTTTGCTATATTGGATGAACGCTATACACATGAATGCAAAGTCCAGAACCGAGTGCATCATCCACCAGTATCTTCAGCGCAAATGAACGAAAAGTTCACGTTCAGATTTTCTGATTTAACATGCGTCAAATATTCTGTTAAGATTTATTTTGCAGAAAGCTGGTACGGGTGATTTTGGGAATTTGGGGGTGACTGGGGGAGTTGTTGGAACAACCCTCCAACAAGCATATAACTGGAGGTGTCTTAAATTTGTATCCAGTTTACTGAGTTCTAGCTTGTTTGATATTTTTTCACAAGGCAAATAAACAGGTGAGTAAAAGCATTAAGATATTGCAAACTACGAAAATTTTGAAATATCTGGAGGCACCCACGAAGCAGAAAATTGCAGACTAAATATGCGATTTATGGGAAAGTATGGGCAAACCATGCAGTGTAGAACAAGAAAAAAGTTATGCTCAGACTAATAAGTAGTTCAAAGATTACTAGGAATTGTCTGCTTTTTACTATCCATTCTCCAAATCAAGCTATTTTTACCTAAAATAAGGAAATTTTAACATAAAATTCCTTAGAATAATAATTTCTTATTTGAATTAGAGGGGTTTTTTATTTCCAGTAGACACCGAGGTGCAAATCCACAAATGTATTTAGACATCTCACTCCTGCCTATGGGTGTTGCTTGCAACCAGGTGTGTCTGCTTCTATTTTCTTATGTAGTTCTGTGCATACCTGCATGAAATAGTTTCTCAGAATCTGTCTTCATGGGAGTTTGTAGTTGCTTTGCAGGAGTTAGGTATCAAAATACTTGTGTGTCATCTACCTGAAGTCTTACAATATTTAACAGGATCTTAAACAGGGTGATGGAGAAGTTCTTCCAAGGTGACTCATTTTATTGGTCCAATATGACCAACCTGACTAGCAAATACTCTCCATTTCTCTTCAAATAATGGTAATACATAGTCTCATATAGAGAGTTATATTCTCTGTAACTATATTCTCAATTAATCTTGTTTAATGTTTTTTTTATAAAGTAATAATAAGCTTAGTTAATTGGAAAAAATCTGCTGCCTTTTATTTAAAAATAATCAATGCACAGTATTATGGGAACTGCATGTGTTTGAATTCTGAATTATATTGGATATAGCCAATTTTCACTTTTTTTTTCCTTAATGTTTATGGTAAAAGTTTAGGTGTAATTCATCATCATAGAGCCCAGGTTTGAAATCCTAATGAAAATGCATTTGTAAGTCCTTTTGAGCTAAATTCAATTTTATTTTTTTTTTAAATGTAATATTAATTTATCTCTGTGAATTTAAATAATGAGTGAAATTGAAAGGGGAAAAAAGTTAAGTCTTGCACCAATTCAGTTTTAGAGAAAGTGAAGGAAGGTATATCACATTTTGTTTCCCCAAGGGTCTTTGGTAACATGTTTCCACGATGTGCTGTATTTTGATATAATGTGCTTTGGAGCAACTTAAAACTATGCGAGTATAGAGAGCTACCTGCAGGATGAGGCTCCTAATTCATTTCAAGTGAGCATACTTACTTACGGGGCAGTCTGTGAAGAACCCACCGTTAAAAAATAAGTGTAAAATCCAAATTCGTATATTGGAGAAGACATAAGAAATTGTTCAGGAAGTCAATTTTACTAAAACTAGTTTTAAGTACTCAGAACAGGAAACCATTTACCGTGGACGTTAGATCTTTCTAATGACTGTCTAACTAGAAACAGGCCATCTTAATTCTCAGCCCCAAGCAAGTACAAATGGCCTTGCTTCCAGACTTCATTACAATATTTATTGCGATTTGGATGGAAGACTTTTGACACCGTAGTCATAAAAATTACAGGGGACCACTTATCTGAGTTTGATATGAGACAGAACGTAGACCTGAAAGTTCCAGTCTCCAGCAGGCTTTAACATTACTCTTTAATGGGTTTGATGGCTAAAGGCCTCTCCAGTTCAAAAGTTAGTGGTGGTCCAGTAAACTTCCTTCAATGTATAATTTTTCCTCTCTTCTGAAAAAAACTGAATGTGTATTGTTCCGATTGACAGCAAGAGATGTGTAGCTGAATCTAGGCATAAGTGAGCAGGCAGTGAGTACAGTTTGTAATTTCAGTTTAAAAATGTTTCCAAAATATTTATTACATTTTGTTATTTATTCTCACAAACCGTTGCTGAGTATTATGACTTGTTCTGAAAAACGGAATGACAATTGTTCTTTCATTAGCTTTAGAGGTTCCTAAATTTGTACTCTCTTTAGACATGACCATAATACTTGCTCTTGTAGGACTTACGTATGGTGAAGTCTATCCAAGTAACAAATAAAATAAAAAAAAATAAAAATAATACTGTTCTGACCATAACACTTTATTTGACAACTTCCAATCAAAAGTGATCTAAGAAAAACTAATATATGCTTATGTTAATATATGTTCTTCTTTTCCAGTTCATCTTGCTTCAGATGCTTCAGAACACACGTATGTGTGTTCTTTTTGTACGTGTACATGTAATAGTAACGGCAAAGTCAGTTTTTAGTCAGTTTTTTAATACATGTAGGCTCTACCTGGAATGCTGTAAGTGATGGCAAATTGTTTCCATTCTGCTGGTTTTAAGGAGTCAAAGGTATCATAAACCAAGAGGATGTTACTTTCAAAGCTCTCGTACACAGAATATTTTCAATTTTGGCTTCTAGGCATCCTCATTTTCTTTCTGTGTACCTCAAGATGCACGTGTTATGGATAAATACATTCTTTTAAATACCTGGACTACTTAGACCAATGCATGTTTATGATCTTTAGCTGCTGCCATGAATATCTCTGAGAGTTGCCGTAATGCTGCATGCAATGCAAACGGAGAGAAAATACTCTCGACAGCCCTGAGTTTTTCCTTTCTGTAACCATCCCTTTTTTTTTTTGTACAAGAAGAGAGCTGTTTGTAGTGGTTTGCACACCATTTGGCTCACATTTGGCTATAGATATATTAACTGCTACTTTCTAAGGCATCCTAAAATTTTGAAATTTTGATAAAATTGAGAAGCATACTCCCTAGGTTTCAAATTCAGATTCATGAGTGTTATTTGGGAAATTATAGGAAATTGGGACCACCTACAGCACCATTTACAAGGATCTGCCAGAACGTAATTTTCTGTACTACAGATACTTTATAATTTTCAGACAAGACTGATCTTTTTTACACAATGCGATAATTAAAGAAGTTGAACAGGAAATGACGAACCATTTCTTTCATCTTTATAATTTTGAAACTCGCATTAATGTGTTTTTAACAAGTGTGTGGAAAAAAAAAAGTTTTCTCAGGTAACTTGTCTGCAGTTCTCATCTATACTACAAATTCTGAAAGGTTTTAACAAATAGCTCTATTAAACTTCCATGGGAACATTTTCGTAAGTTAAAATTTTTCATATTTATACACGTACACCAGGTCTTGCATGAAATACTGTACGAAGTGAAGACATGATGCTTCATGGTACTTGTGTCATACCTGGTCAGCAGCGCAAATGATGATTTAGTTAAAATTCACTTATATGAGAATTAGGACAGCCGTGTGTCATTTAAAATACAACAATACGTTACTTTGGCCTATTGTATGTTCTATTTCAAGCTGGGTTTATACTGACTGAGAATAGAGGTGATATCTGCTCAATATTCTACTGGCACCAGTGTTGAAAATATTAAAAAGAGGAAGGCTGCTCTAAGCACTCTGCTTTTCTACTGCTGTGGGCTATTCTGTTGGGCTGCTTTGCCCCGGTTATATTGCTCCTCACACCACAAGCTGGTAGTTCTAGTCACCTTTCTATGAAGAAACGGGGAAAAAATCCTTGTTATTGGGGTAGCTCAAAAAGCAATAAACCTTTGATAAACTATAATGTCAGTAGAGAAAGCCCAAATGATTATGATAGTAGTAAGCAATGAATTAACTTTCCTTTTCTTGTGTTTTCTCTCACATTTTCCTACGTCTCCTTATTGCTTCCTGTCTTTAGGTAAAGAGTTCAAGAAGACGTTGCTTATGCCTAAGCAACATTAATGGTAATTTAACATGAGTCAATTGGGGACTATTCGTTCAATCGGTTTCAGAGAAATGTTTTGTTTAAGTGCCCAGACTCTAAAAGCAATACACTTACTGTTCATGTCTAAATTCAAATTAATGTTTTTCGTTATTAAGATGACCTGTAGTACTAACCACTACAAACTTGGTTAGGAGCATATGTGATCAATTTCTAGTTTAAGGCTGTAAGCAGGATATGTTCCACGTATACATAGGACAATAAATATTTATTCACTTATACAAATAGCGATTCAATAGCAGAGCCAGAACGCTATGAGCACTGGTGTGCTGAGGTGAAAAGTTTAAAGTTAATTTTTTTGACCATACCGGATTAGTACCACACAGTTTGGGGCTGTCGGATTTGGTGTTTGACATTGATCCATCTCGAGTTTATTCAAACGTGTTTTATGCTGATCGATAACGCAGTGACCAGTTTTAGGTTATTGAACAGTGGAAACTGAATTATTTCATAGTTAATCTCTGCAGGGGAGCCCTTGCTGTTTGTTTAGTCAAATTCCTGAGTTAATTCTCATCTTAAAAACAAACTAGCTAGGCAGTTGATATTATGTAAACTGGGCCCAGTCTGTATTCCATAAGCGTCTTTGGAAGCTTGTTGTACTTCATTTATACTCTGAATTTGATGTTTACATATCCCAAATGTGCTGTTTTGCTGTTTCTGTTTTTTAGATCTATCACAAATGCCTTAACCTTACTTACCAAGCATTTTGTTTAATCACTAAAGCTGATTTTTATTTCTGAATATAAGGAGCTCTCATGTAGTGTTTTCTTTTAATAGATCTCAGGCTGCTCTATAAAGGAAAGTACGTATTCTTTCTTCTTCCATGTGGAGCAATCGAAGGGAGAGGAAGTGGTATTAAAGGAATTTGGGAGTAGAGCTGAGATCTAATTAATTCACATAGTTAAATTAGGAACTTAGACATACTGTAGGAAGTTTAATTAGTGGCAAGAAATGCTCTTTAAAGTGGGCATAAACAAGATAGGTATTTCAACCAAGTTAAATACGCTTACGGTGATTTTGATAAACCCATTGCTTCGCATCAATTGTAGGCAAGGTCTGGAAGTTCTGAGATTGACATAAAGAGTCTAAGCTGGTGTAATTTATAGTTTTAGTAGGAAATAAGGTCACATGGTGTCTAAAGTAGAGAATTGTTTTGTTCAGAAATAGGCAGTAAAGTCAACAATGTAGTTTTTCTTGAAATAAATCTACTAATTTGGCTTGACTGGGATTTTAAAACTTAATATTCAGATTACTGTGCTTTGGACTGCTCTGCTCATTCTTCTTTCCTCTAAATGTGAGTTAGAGAAGCATTCAAGAATTTGTCACTAAAGAAATATTTTCATCAAGTTAATTTACAATTAATGGTGACATTTTATCACATTGGCCATATCTGTTATTACAGTCAGCAACAGGACTATTATATTTACTTGCTCCAAGATGCCTTTTACTTAATTGGTCAGTAGGATTAAAAACATTCTGATGCAGTGAATGCATTTAATGGCCTCACACCTCACTTCCCATAAAGCTGTATTTCTATTCCTGTTCTGCATGTTTTTAAAGCACTCACCCAGCAATTTACTGATGTAACCAATTAGACTACAAAAGAGGTGAGATTTCAGAAGCTGTTGGAGCGTTACTGGCCCCTTTTAGATCTACAGCAAAGGAAGCTTATTTACAATTTTAATTATTATTACTTTTATATGTTGTTTAAAAGTTTGGTTAAAATTAATTTCATTTGCAGTAATTTATTTCAAGATGAGAGTTTAAGTGGAGCTCAGGATGTACACAGATGTTTTGCCTCGAGTTTTTGAGAACTGAATTTCACTCACGCTAACGTTTGTCTGAAAACAGGAAATAAAGATGTAGATCCTTTCTGTACCTACACGGTAGGAAGATATTTGTTGACGAAATAGTCAGCTAGATGACATATTTGGGTTTGGTTTATTTAATTCCAGTGGCCGTTTTTAGTTTTTTATTGATTACTGATTATCAGCTTCTTGAAGTAAATGTGAATGTCACTTACGTTGAAATCTTCCAGTATCTCTTTCAGCTATAGCACGTTTTAAAATGTCTAAAGGCAACAGAATGTATTAGCAGTGTCACCCCAAAAAATAAGCGAGGGAAACTCCAGTTCCCAAAAATGACAGTCTCTTCTCTCCAGGCTTTGCATTTGTAAGAGATTTTACCTTTGACTAGTTCAGTCCCATTCTTCAGTTTTCGTGAAGTACTGTGAAGTACCTGCTGTTTTATAGAATGAGCATTATAATAGTGTTTGTAATTAACGGCTAGATAAGTGACAGAGCAAAATCTTCATGGTGCTTATGTATCACTGCTGAGATACAGTCATTGCCATGTACCTTTCTTTAGGTACATTATTGTTGCGTTGTGTAATCTTCCACGTAAATTAGAATTTCTTGGAGATGGGAGGTATGTTTTTAGCGATATATTTCACTCCACGTTTTGGTCTGCACAGTTCTCACGTATATCTTAATTTTGCAATAAACTGTAGCCCTCTTTCTTTGCTAAAATAGAAAAATATTTCTGGGAACTTATCTGATACATACAAACACCGGCAGAAATGGTTTAATAGCTGTGTTTTTCCCTTGTTGTTTGCATTTAAAATGAAAACTTAGTATTAATTACACTTAAGCTGACTCTAGGATTATATTTGAGAAGAATTTTAAGGGCTAACAGAAAAAAAGATCCTTTCTAATAGCCTGGGAAAGCAAAGGAAATGCAGGTGATTGAGTGATCATATTTCACCAATTCATTGAAAACATTGAATATTATACTATGAAGAAAGTTGTTTTCCCTAAAGAGAATTTTGAATGAAATATGAACATTCAATTTCGTGTGCGAACAAATGAACCTGAGATACTCCAAATTATGTGATCTACACCTTCTTACCTTTCTGCTTATTCATTGAAGGTTGTTGATTCACAAGGGGGATAAAATCGGGTGGTTTCACACTGCAACAGGCTGTTTATTTGTTTAATTTTAACTGACAAATCCTATAAAAAATTTATAACGTTTCATTAATAAGAGTAGGCCATAAAGGGTACCTAGTTACAGTCAGAGGTTGATAAAGTTTCTGATTCCTGAGCAGACAGCTGTCTCTCCTGCTACGCCTGCAGCACTTCATTATCTCCCACGCTGTTTGGTCAGTATCAAAGGCATCACCTTAGTTAAATTATGCACAACTGACGTTGTGTTAACTACCAATTCTGTTTTCAGCAAGGGTATAACTGGGATGTTAGTAGTGACTTTCTGTGGAGCTCTCAGAATGGGCTACAGGCAGAATTCCCTTAATTGGTTGTATATTTTGTTTCTAGTTAACATGGAGCGTGTATTACAGGCGGATGCTGTGCTTCATCTGGCTTGTGCGTCTCTGGTCTTGCTCTGTGCATTGCATTTGCGTCACGTACTTTTCTTTCAGATCGCGTGAAACACGTAGTGACGTTTCAATGGGAGAGAGTGAAAACAAGTGTAATATTAGCAAGAATTTTAAAAAAAATACGTGTTTTTAAAAGGTGTGGGTTTGGGTAGGTACAAAACATGCAACATCTTTCCGCCATGTAAAGAGGTCTCCTATCTGCAGAATTGTCTCCTTTGGTCAGCTGGTTCTAAACGCAGCCATCTTTTCAATGCTATTGCTTATACTGAAAGCTCTCTGGCTGCTCCCCAGGTCTGCCTTTCTTCTGATGTGCTTTCTATCAAATACCGTTGTGTGAAGGCCAGTAATATTTCAGTTGTTAATGTAGCCGAAGTCCGGTATAGACAAAATTGCCATTTAATGGGCTGAGACTGCAGATAGTCTTTTCTTAGTCCCGAGTTCTGAAGCATGTCTTAAAAAGTTACCCTGACAGGCTTTAAGAATCCGTATAGTGTTTATTGTTCTTAAAGATGAAAGATCACTTTGTACTTGTATTATTTTATATAGAAGGTTTTTGTTGTTGTCATTTTGTTTACTTCTGTCATTTGCTGCGGGCCAGTGTTGAGCGAGGATGTTGTGCCTGGGTGACATGGGTTGTGGTCTGTGTTGTGATCTGGATGAGTAAGACAGTTTCCTTATTGACAGTATTAAGAAGGTGTTCTCCTCTGTGTGCCATACATCATATTTTTCCCGTCAGACCCCTACCAAGTTTTGTGTCATTTTGTATCGTTCCTGTCAATTTTAGGTGTCTGTAATTGGAAGGTGTTGATCAAAGTGTTCATGCAGGAACCCAAACAGATGCTTTATTATGCCTTTTATTATAACTAATACCAATCAAGATCATCACCAAAATGTGCTAGCCCCTTCATAAAAAAAGAAAAAAAAAATGTGGAGAGAAGGCTAATTTTGTAAATACGAATGTTTTTTGAGAGTGAATCAATATTTTTAAGCCTGTGATTAACTACATATTTTCTCAAGCCATATATACTTACTTGTATATTGTGTCTGTACAATACGTTGCCGTGGTAAACAGCCTAGTCTTCAAGAGAATTTTTTCTCGAGTTAGGTCATAAGCCAACAGTCTGACTTCTGAAAATGTGCCAAATTCAAAGAATAAATGTCATCTCTGATGTGATAGTTAAGGTCTGTCATGATGCAGAAACCTGTAAGTAGTGATTCAGTTCCGTGTTTTCTTTTCTTTTCATTCTCCAAACAGCCTCTGTTTCTAGTGGCAGATTTAATGGTATGATTTACAGCTCTAAAAGACCTTTATCAGGGCCAGAAAAATGACAAACAATAAATATATGGAGCATTATGTTAACAGCCACCACACAATACCTTGTCAGTTACAGCTTGATAGTGATACATTTTAATTTTGTCTTTCATAAAAAATCTTGGCATGTATGCCTCATTTGAACACAGACTTTGGAAGTCAAGTGTGTCATCCAACCATGCAGTTTATCACCCTCTGTATTTTTTGTCCTTTTCACTTAATGTCATCTCTATGGCAACAGGCATCGCCCTGGAAATCATTTTCAAAACAGCTTATTTGTTTGAGGGGGACTGACTGAAGTTCAAAGATGTTTGGTTTAGAGGAGCAGGTTTAGTTTATGTTTAATAATAATTCTGAAGAGTTTCATGTAAGCAGTACCAAACTGAGGCTACAGAGAGCGAGCTTAGGAAGATATCCTTGCTAATAAACTTACTGTTTTCACACGCTGCAGAAACTAACAGTAAGAGCAATTTGACCTTTAAACTTTCATTTACCCCAAAATAGATATCCCTCTGAATAGATTAACATACAGGGGTCTTTTACAGACAGAATCTGGAGCCATTGGAATTGTGCTGGCAGACTGTTACAAGAGCTACTACGTACCTCCGAAAGGAACGGAATTCAGTCCTTCCGGAATTCCGTACGTGGTCCCTGACCAGAAGTTTACTAAGAGCTAAGTACAGAGGAAGGATTTTCAGTTTGGTCCGTTTTGCTGAAGAATGTGGTTAGGGTTTGACGCGGTGTTCCTTATTTTGACTGGTATGGATCCAAATGTGTATTTCGACGGAAACCATCGATACAAGTCATAGCAAAAGTGACCCTTTGATGGAGCCTGTTTGAATCTGCCAGTGGCTGCATTTAGTTGTCACGAGTTAAAATCCTAGCTGGATGATACCAACAGTGTTTAATTTTTTACATATAAATAGCACACATTGCAGTCTTTTAAATGCCATGAATATTTAACTGGGTGAATCCTGCAAAGAGCATCTGCAAATGTGCAGCACCTACAAAGATTTAGAGACCAAGGTGTTTTCAGAAAATAAAGGTTTTGAAATATATTTTGAAATATATTTTGAAAGCAACAGCGGTTTTTAGAAATTAGTAAGTAAAAGACAGCGTGTGATTGGAAGATCAGCAAGTCAGTCACACTGATTTGTGTAATACTTGCTGAACTTCACAACTTACTTCTAGAGTAACACTGTTTTTACCAGACAAGGGTTGTATCATGCCAGGCTTGGAGCCACCTACTTATCCACATTTTGTAGAAAACAGAATGTCACCAACTGTTCCAAGCCACAGATTGAGGTGGAGGTAAAGGCGGAGAGGCCTTCGTGCTTTTAAATGCTCTTCTCCCTAAAAGCCTCCGACTTTAAGTAGAATTCTTAAGACAATTTTAAGGACAGATAAATAGGTTCTTGCCTCTGAATTCTGCTTTATTTCCCATCTTCTTTGGTGTAGTGCTGTGAAGCAAAGTTAATTAGGATCATAATTGTTGGGTTTGTTGTGGGTTTTTTGTTGTTGGTTTGGTGTGGGTTTTGGGGGTTTTTTACAGGAGGTAATTTTGCGAGTATAAGGCTCTTGGTTTAGACTATATCCTAACTCTGAACATAGAAATAGATGTGATTTTTAGTTGAATTCTATAAAACAGTAGATGAATAATTATATTGCTTTTTATTACATGTATAGTAAACATTTTGTTCACTTTAAGGTAAATTACACTGTTTTCTCTCAGACTTCTCTGAAACGATGAGTTTAGTTGCATATATGATTTTTACTATTTCAAACTAATTTGTTTGTAAAACCTCTTTAGGGAAATTACATCTTAAGCATAGATAGGGTGGCTTTCTGTTTGCTTTAAGTAAAGTGTTAGTGAACATATGACGGGTTTGCTGTATGTTTAGCAGTTATGGGAAAACCTTAATTTTTTAAAATCCTTTTTCTTTCGCTGTGATTCTTTGCAGCGCACAGGGCAGTCCAATGTGAGCAATGTTTGCCATCTGCAATTTAACACCGAAGTCTTGTAAAGTATCATGTGGGCACAGGTTATGCATGGTTATGAGCACCTGAAGTAACCATTAAATCAGCCCCCAAACTTCTAAATGTTATATTAAAATTTATATATATTAAAAAAACCCTAAGAAATTAAAACCCAATTTCATTATCGATATCTGTTCACAGGCTTCAATAATTAAATAATGTTTTTTTTAAAAAGCAAACTAAGACAGCTACATGCATATGTTTGTTTCATTGATACTCTGTACTGGAAAAGGTGCAGCAGAAAAATTAGTCTTCAAAACTCATTCTTAGTGATGGTGCTCAAAGACTGAGAGGAAGGGAGTCCAGAATTCTCCCTCCAGTACCGAGCAGGTAAGCGCTCACAAAAACATGCACACATTTCCAGTTCTTAGCACCTGGTAAAAGGAACGTTCCTTCAAAACCATCCAGTGCATGAATTGAGGAAAAGAGCAGATGAAAGAAATTATAGCAACTTTCCACATCATCTGGGCTGATGGCTGTTACCGCTAGCAGCTTGCTGTGGAGAACTGTTGCAAAAAGGGGATTATATGGAAAATGGACTAGTGAAAGATAGGGGATAAAAAGCAACCCCAAGGGAAGACCTCCTTTTTGGTATTTTGCCATTACATCAACTAATAGAGTTTAGTGGTTTCCTTCCTTCACCGTAAACAGACACACACGCATAAACACACATGCATATTCAGACTTCTAAAGGAGGGGGAGGAGAAGTAACAGTTTTCTTTGCAATAATTCAGAGCATATGGTAAAAAAATATTGTTTGTTATAGCTCATGGGCTTATGATGTTTGAATTAAAATAGATTTTCCTAAATAAAAATAGTCTTTATGACATATGGCTATTAAAATGGTACCATTCCGTTTCTCAGCATTGTTAAAAAGTAATGTTTTTAAAATGTTTTATACCACCTTGGATTTTTGGCTGGCATTCAATAGAATTGAAACTTGCCATTCAGAAATAACAAAAAATAAAAAAATACAAAACCCCCAGCATAGATAATAGGGGGATATCTCCATAGCCCAATTACAGCTTCTCACTATTTCCATTCTGAGGATTTTTCTACTTCCTTTATGATTTCTTAGAGGCTTTTCTCTTTTTTTCCCCCTTTTTTTTAGTTTCTCTTTGCATAAAAATTTTAACTCAGTACTTGAAAAAAAGAAAAATCAGCGAAGAATAGCTGGTTGTGAAATGATGCCAGGGAGTGTTCTTGATGATGTCAACTCTCGTTAAAATTGAGCAGATTGTTTCCACAGCAAGCATCCAACAAAGCAGAAACCAGGTGCTTTCCTACTTTGCACTCACCTCTCCTTTTTCACTTCCAAGTTTGATTTTATTTTCCCTTGAAAAATTAATTATTCCTTCATTAATTGGGGGAATACAAAAGAACTGGATAAGTACTCTAATCTTGCTACGCACTTAAGAGTAAATAAAAAGAGTTCTATAAAATTTTGTGTCCCTGTAAACAACAGTATGTGCTGTAAAAGTAAAATAAATAATGAATATAACCTCTTTCAGTGTTCTCAGGGCCAGAGGTTCAGATGGGCTGAAAATCTGAAGTTCCCGCTGATTTTTAATGTGTTGAATGTGAAGTGTTTCTGCTAAGCAGATGCAGCTTTTAAATTTTTCTACGAATCAAGTTTTTTCTATTCAATTTATTTTCTCTTTATAAGAAGAGTATTAAACATAATAATTGATTTTATAGCTTTAGTTGAATGATGAGGAGATACTTCATCTTGCATTTTATATGCAACGTGCACATAGACAAAATTTTAATGCTTTGCAGTCTTAGCCCTGCTAACAGTGAAATTGAAACGGTACAGGAAAAAAAAGCTGGTATACTTTTTATAAAAAAATCTTGACGTTTGCATTTGTTATGCTGGGACACAACGGAAGATGCCAGCTAGACGCTGTAATGCTTGTGAAATGTTATGTTATTAGAATAAGGCAGAAAAAAAGAATGGATGTTAGGATCAACAGGTAGTCATGAATCCTCCTTCGTTTCACTAATTGAACACCACCACCTCCTTTCCTGGTGAAAATTTATCAGCGCAGGAGTGCTGAGCCAGTCGTTCACAATCCATGTTTAGCCACCATGCCTAGGCTCACCTGGTAGTTTAAATCAGCTGAACTGTAGTATGGTAATTTAAATCAGCTGAAAACAGTCAGGTGCCCTAAAGCTTTGCATTACAGGGGAGTTTTTTGGATGATGTTTTCTTCCCAGTAGCCTTCAGTGTGAGAGCTAGGTGCCCTGGACCAAGCTCAGGGAGAGAAGTTGTTCGTTTCTGTATCTGTTCAGACAGATGGAAGCTCGGGTAAAGGGACAGGCTGAGACACTGGCCAGATACAGCCTTGGGAAAACTCTCTGTCTCCATCTGACAGGTAAGGTTTTTGAGTTTCTCAGGCGTAGGTTTGGCAGGCATATTGGCCTGCATAAAATCTAATGTTCATTCAAATGGATTTATGGTACATTTTTTACTCTGCACCTGCCTTTCTGGTTCTTCAATGCGGAAAACCATTTTTGAGAACTTAGCGTAGGTTGGTCTTCAAAGCTCATTATTAGCGCGCTGCTCCGCGCATTGTGGTTTGCCATAGAGAGGTGATTTTGAAGACTAATCCCAAAAACTGCCTCTGGCAAATTTTCATTGAGTCTTCTTGAAGTGGGAGTGCAAACAGATCTGTGCTTCAATTTTGCAACTGCAGAACCCGATGACTACAATTTACCTAATCCAAAAGCAACGCACAAAACTGTACTGGTAAAAGGGAAGCTGGGATGTGGCCATGCTGGAAAGGGAGACTGAAGTAATGGTGAAAACTGTATCTCAGCCTCTACTTGTATCTTTCTTTTTCCATGAGAATAAACAGTCTTTGAGACAGACTACTTTGTGCACTGTATGAAAACATATAGAAGGGATGCTAAACTTTAATAATGCTTAATGGTAACCTGCCGGGGGGAGAGAAAATGGGAGGAAATAAACTGAATTCCCCTTTCTCCAGGGGACAGGTTCCCACCAGGAACTGCTGGTGAGGAATTTACAGAAGTTTAAAAGTTTGGAATCTTGCTGGTAAACTGAGAAACCTGCAAAAACAATTTCCACTTTTACTGTATTCTTTAATCATCTCTTTCTTTTAAGACCCTTAAGGCATATAGTTTTTACAATTGCCTTTTGAATGGATTTCAAATTTTGAAACTCATTTACTTTTGACATAGTTCATTTTCCATAATTTTTAAAAGCTGCTTAGGTTCACTGGAGAAGGTGTATACAAAATGAGATGAGTCTGTTTTATAGAAAAAAAATGAGAGGAGAGGGAGAGACATGGTGGTTTTTTAAGTGACTACAAGCGTACCCTAACCTAAAACAGTTTACCTTGTAGGATAAAAAAAGTTGCTTGTCACATAGGGAAATAAGATTTTATGGTAAGATTTTTACTTAAAAGCAAATTTTATTCTTAAGCTTAACATAATTTTGTAGCACAACACGTACACAGCATACATTGTATTTTAGAACTCTTAATTGTAGGACTTTTTTTTAATTTATTTTAACCTCGGTTGCTGTAGGAGCGGTTTTCATACAGAATCCCAGTCAGCTGGAAGTAAGCACTGCTCTTGAAATAGCATGCATCTTGGATCAAGATATTCAAGTAGTTAGCTGTGGGTTTATTCATAATGAGCCTGAATCGTCATTTGCTGTGTTTTTATGGTAATAATTTTGTTCCCTTAAACAAGCAGCCTGTGTTTCCATGAAATAGTACTAAGTAGTTTCATTTTTTCTTCATTGAAAAATGATAGCTTCTTGAAGATATGGCGTGCATCAGGGATACCAGTAGGAAGGAGAATGTTATTTTGCCTCTAATTTGTTTACGTAAATATACCGTAAAAATAAAGAAATGTTGTTTCTTTTGACAGAAAAAAAAAATACTTTTCTCATTTAAATGCTTTCTAAGTAAATAATCCTTTCTTAATTAAGTCTAGTTTAAAGTTAGTTACTAATACTGGACTTGTACGCAGACTTCTACTTAGTAATTCTCATAGTATTGTACCAGCGTAGTCTGTTGATGAAAATTACTTTATTGGTGAAAACATCCCATGCATCTCATGTTGCTTGAATTTATATTAATACAGGTAGTATGCTCTGTTAAAGGAGCACAACAGAAATTAACAATAACAAATTGTTCTATTAATGCCTTAAACCTCCAAAAGTATTAGGATTAAAAATGCCGTCAGGTGAAAAGGCTCATCAAACATTCCTCTATAGGAGACCAGATGCTGTTTTAGCAGATGGGTAGGGTTTGTTGTTTGGGGTGGTTTTCTCCACGTAACTGCATAATATGTCTGTAATTCCAACATTATAATGTTGCAAAGTAATTTTTCAAGTATTTTGTATGTCAGAGTCAGTTTGAACCTTAATCTATAACCAGCCTGGATTAGTTTGTAACATCTAGATCAGTGCTTACTTTTGGTTTTTTACAGCTAAGGACCTGGTTGTAGTCATATAACTAAGGACATCACTATATATATATATATATATATATATATATATTTATAAAATGTGGAAACTGGGCTTTTAATAAAGAACTGTACTTGCACGTCTGCTTTAATAAAAAAAAAAAATAGCATTTTCAGGGAGATTATAACTTCATTAATAGTTAGCTTGCAAGATTTCTGTTTCACAGAATGTTCTTTACTTGCTTCTAGCATACGATTTGTGCGTACCCGTTCTCTGTGTGAGCATATATAGCAGTAGTCTTGGCATAAAAAAGAACATAGAGAAATTTTCATAGAACAAGTGTAGGAATTTTGTTGTGTGTGTGAACAGCAACTCGTCTTTAAGACGGCTTAAAGAAAAACATACATTTAGGTAGATGTAAATCATAGGAACGGATTTACACTAATGTCTTAATTCTCCTCGAAGTCAAAGCTGCTTCGCCCAGCTTTACTTCCCACTGTTGCCGNGGGTAGGGTTTGTTGTTTGGGGTGGTTTTCTCCACGTAACTGCATAATATGTCTGTAATTCCAACATTATAATGTTGCAAAGTAATTTTTCAAGTATTTTGTATGTCAGAGTCAGTTTGAACCTTAATCTATAACCAGCCTGGATTAGTTTGTAACATCTAGATCAGTGCTTACTTTTGGTTTTTTACAGCTAAGGACCTGGTTGTAGTCATATAACTAAGGACATCACTATATATATATATATATATATATATATATATTTATAAAATGTGGAAACTGGGCTTTTAATAAAGAACTGTACTTGCACGTCTGCTTTAATAAAAAAAAAAAATAGCATTTTCAGGGAGATTATAACTTCATTAATAGTTAGCTTGCAAGATTTCTGTTTCACAGAATGTTCTTTACTTGCTTCTAGCATACGATTTGTGCGTACCCGTTCTCTGTGTGAGCATATATAGCAGTAGTCTTGGCATAAAAAAGAACATAGAGAAATTTTCATAGAACAAGTGTAGGAATTTTGTTGTGTGTGTGAACAGCAACTCGTCTTTAAGACGGCTTAAAGAAAAACATACATTTAGGTAGATGTAAATCATAGGAACGGATTTACACTAATGTCTTAATTCTCCTCGAAGTCAAAGCTGCTTCGCCCAGCTTTACTTCCCACTGTTGCCGTGCCCGAATGATTAGAACAATTTCCCTCTCGCTGTAGGCAGTGAGGAGCGCTCCTGGGCTTCACGCGCGCAGTGGTGGCCCGGCCAGTACAGCTACTGGGGAAGGCTGTGGTGAGGGTCCTCCCTGCCTGCTGCGGTGATAGCGTGATCGATGGCTTCCCCGCTACACACTGGAACTAGCCCAAAGTCGTGGTCAAAGTAGTGAACAACGGGCATCTTTGTGGGTTACTTTTTTTCCTTTCTTGTTGAGCCATGTTTAACTTTTCCTTGTGTAGCTCGTGGGCCTGGGAAGTGGATGCGAAACAACTTTTTTAATTTTAAATAAAATCATATTGGGTTTTTTTCTCTCTTGTAACAAAGTCCAAGCTGAAATCCACATCTTCTTTTGGAGCTGGGGGGGGGGGGAAGGCAAAGCATTCGCTAGACTTAATTGCTTCTGCTTCCCCTGGATTTTGCATGGCAGCAGTACTTCTGAAATATTGTGCAAGAGTTTAGTTTGTCTTTAGGTTGTTTTCTGACGTTCCTGAAGAATTGTAATTCAGCAAACTGCTTGATAAAAGACCACAAATAAGTTGTTCCCATGGCTGTTTTTTTCTTTTGTTTATTTCTGTCTGTAAAACAAAATCTACAAAATTGCATCAGAATATTATTTCATAATGTAGTGTACTGGTTGTAGCCTTCCTGTTTGTTCCGTGGTTTTCATTGTTTAATTCGCTGCAGTGAAACATCATTAACCTAAAGACTTTGTGATCCTGTGAGTGTTTGGACTTGTGGAAGTTTCTGTCATTGCAGTGTGACTATTAATAGTGCAAGTCTGGAATACTTTTCAGATAAACAAGCGGGTTCTCTCGCTTTCGTTTAAGAGTTTCGTTATAAAACAAGGTGTGAAGCAGCAGATTTGTATTCAGCCATCGGAGTTTTTCAGCGAAGGAAGTTTCAGAATTGTGTGGTTATGTTATATTTCTGATGCCAGTGCCGTAGCAAATTCCTCTAGCAAGAGTGAAAGAGGAAAAAATTGCTCTTTGTCAGTTTATCCATAGAATTTGTTATACCAGCCTATGCCTCCGTATAGTAGGAAGGAAATAATGTAGAGTACGTATGAAATGTAGAGTTCTGAACGAGCAAGCTTGGCTCTGGAGACTGATTGCAGTGGTGTCTAGACTGTAGCGGTGTCTCTTTCTTGGGAATAAAAACATGAGCATTGTGGTTTGTACAGCTTCTGCTATCCAGGCCGGCTCAAGTATCTGCTCAGTACTGCCTTGTACTCGGTAGACATAACCATTCCAAGGAAATGTAGAGCTCCTCTGACTTGAGTAGTTTATGATCAGAGGGCTCTAGATCCTAGTTTGGAAATACTTTTTAATGGTTTTAAGGACTTCTGAAAGTCACTAGGATTTACTTCAAAATAAGTAAGCTGTTTTGAAAAGTTGATAAAACTGAATTCAGATTAGAAGGTGAAATACTTCTCATTGTTCTCCATGGAAATGGAAGGGCAAAGTCATTTCAAAGGATAATTTTATTCTACTTTTTTTTTAACTGTTGCCAAGTCTTCCTACCAACACAACCAAGAGGGCTCTTTAATCAAGGTGTCACTGTCTATGGTCAAGTCCCAGGAGACTGCTGGACACAGGCTGGCTGGCTGCTTTCTGCTCTTTGTTCAGAGCGTATCTGTGTGTGATGATTTTGCAGTGACTGTCATCTAATCTGAGGTTCAGAAAGGAAAATTCTTTCTAACACATATGTTAATAGTGCAGCAATGACTGGAATTCAACTTGCAAGCATTTCCTGCTTTTTCTTGGATTGCTCTGGATGTATCATATATAGAGGAGAAAATCCCAGTATCTTTAAGTGCCTTTCTAATGGTAACCTTGTACTTTCCTGTATTCACTCCTGACAGATGTTCACCAACCTACCTTAGAACTGTAAGTTTAGCAAGTGGAGAATTGTGAAAAATGTTAGTAATTACACTCTGGCTTGCATTTCATTTGTGTCCGTGACTTCTGTTCTCTTCCTCTTTTTCTTCCATATTCATTTTTTTGTGCAAGATGAACTTTCAAATGAGGGCAGTAAATCATCATTCAGTTTGTTTTACTAAAATATGGATAGGTTCTAAAAGTCTTTCAACTCAGAGGCTCGTGGGAGTTGCAAGAGGTACTTGCCTGGATGTGGATGTGTAATCGTAGCGGACTCTTAGTTGCTAGTATGAAAAATATATTTTATGTGCGTTGATTTTTTTCAATCACTGTTTTGTTCCATGAAGCTGTAATTTTCCACTGTAACGTTTAGCTCTATACTGTATTTCCTTTATGGTGGATAATCTAGGTGACCTACATGACCTACATGTCTTTGCCTGTTGTAGGCTCAGAAAATTCAGACCCAAATTAGAGATTTTGAGGCAGGTTCTACTGAGGTGAATATGTATGGCTCTGCTAGCTCTTGCAATTTGCTGAAAGGCATCACCTTAGAATTTTACCTGCAGAAATCTGCATTACTGATGGAATTATGCTGCACAGAAAGATGATGGGCAGGTGTATATATACATGGCACATACCAATGTGTTGATTCATCAGTGTTGCTCTTTTTCAGAGGAGGCCAATGTTATGTTTCTTTAAAGCCACATTTCTTAAAAAGCGTCAGTTCTTTTGCGGAGTTCTGGTGAGCCTTGAACAGAGATGAGTTCCTGGCCTTAAGTACGTTGACAGAGAGAAGGGTATAGAAGACATAGGACACCGTAGCTTAGTAATTTGGTTGAACATCTATTATATAAATTATACTGACGCCAAATAATTTTTCAGATTATTTCAATATAAAATTTTATATATATATAATATATAACATTGCTCACTTAGAAGAGCGTAGTGGTGTTTTTCCATGTGACACTGTCTCCATAAGCACGAGATTGTTCATCAAAGGCAGTACACAGTCTCCTTAAATTACTGTAACTTAAGAGTGTCCTTAAATTACCGTAACTAAGACAGGAATCAAACCACCAACTCTTGGGGTGGACAAAAAGTTGCCAGCCAGAGGCAGGCAGCACAGTATCTAATCTGTTAGTGTGCCATTGAGGATGGTGTTGAGGCTCAGAGCGTTGAGTCACCGTTTTCCAGTATCTGAGCAAAGCCGAGCTCGCTTGGCCACTTACATTTTGACGGTCTTAGAAAATGCCACCCCAAACTGTCTACCCCAGTGTTCTGCTTGAGGTTACTCAAGTTGTGAAGGAAATGCAGTTGTGAAGGCAGGGAGCAAATGGGCGCAGCTGCAAACCACCAGTTTTGGTTTGCCACCGAGGTCCCCGTTTGCAGACTGGGGAACGTACGTCTGTTTCGGCCGGCTGTTTAGCCGGGTTGGTATGTTCAAAATCATCCAGCACCGCTCGCTAGGACTCGCCTGACACTGCTGTTTGAGACGTCAAAACTTCCGTTAGCGTCTGCTTTTGCAGCTAGGGGCATGTTTTTTGCGTTGCACAATACAGCTGGGCAGAGAAGGTTCTTGCTGGCTCAAAACAGTAATTTAAGGTTGTGTGTTGTCATGCTGTAATTCTATGCTGGTACGTCCTCAGAGAACTACACTGTGTGAACTAGCTGGTTTTTGTGGCCAGTAGCTTTGGCAACTGTGTTATCATGCGTGGTTTGATATAACAACTGTGGTGGAGATTTAACTGCTGGTTGAAAGACAGAAGCAATGATCCTCCTTAGATGCTTGTAGGAGGAAGGATAAGAGATATTTTTATGATCCCTCTCTGACTAGGCTTCTAATAAGAGGTTGTAATTATTTCTTTTAAAATATTGCTTAATTCTATTTCCACTGAAGCTTTTTATCACATAATTTCTGCTATTCCTCTATTATTTCTTTTACATCCCTTTAGATTCCAGTACAATTCTAGAATATTTAACAGCCAGTAAACGTGCGTGTTGTCATAAAAAAGGATTTGAGCCATTAGCTTATTGTGTGGCAGCACAATATGTTGTTATTCATAGCAGTTTATGGATGCATACAGTAAATTTCTGCTTTAATTGTTGGCTGCGATTTGATTCTTAAAAATAAGGACGTTTAGTACTGAGTGCCTCAAGGCAATATAATTTTAAGTTGACTGACCTCTGAGAAGATGAGCAAGTGTGATCGTTGTGAATTCCTCTTATCGCTGTCAGTTTAGTGAACGTCGATGAAACCTTCATCATTGCTGGCATCGAGTCTCAAGAGAGAGGAGTCCAAGTCCATTTCAGATGACTACTCACAACTGTGCTTTGTCAAGACTCGCTGCATCTGAAAACCGTTGTACTGATCTACAAGTCTTGATGCTTTGATATAATTTATTCTCTCATTTGTGATATTACAGAGACCACAGCGATAGGATTTTAAAGGGTGTAGGTTTTCAGTATAGATATACATCTCCTTTTCATTAATACCATGTTAGACCAGCTGATCAGCATACCAGGTAAAGTCACTATTTACTCACGCATTCAAATAGAGTGAAAATGTCAAAATGCAAAGATAAAAGAATTTCTAAAGGAGCATATAGGAGAGCAGGTGTGGGAGCAACAAACTCTGGTTACAGTGGCTATTTAAAAAAAAAAAATTTGTAAAGGAACACTAGCAATTTGGTTAATTAAAATAGTGTGTAAATAAGCAAGGAGTTTTGATGCTTATATTTACCCATTTTTTTTTTTTAGCCTGGTTTGTTCAATAAATAAAATGTGAAGTGCAACTCTTTTTTTTTTTTTAAATTATGTGTGTGATGTGATGGTATTTAGTCAGACCAAACTGTCCAAGAACGAAGTCAGACCCAACAAGTCAGTGCTTTTAGACAATACAATTTATTAATATGTTTCGAAGGAAAGTCAATATAACGCCGTGCAATTGTTCTCTGACAAAGAGGAGAAAGAGAATGTAGATGTTTGTAGCTATGAAGAGGTGCAAGCAAAAGAGTCAAACAGCTTGGTGGTGGGTAGATGCTGTCCTGGCAATCCTTGCAGCTTTCAACTCAGTAGGGGCTAAAACCCATCCCGGCAGCTCTTGCGGCTTTGGTTTATTCCTTCAATCCTGCTAACAAGATCTGTCACTGTTCCGTTCTCCATACACAGAGGGAAAAATTGTACTAGGAAAAAACTTGCTAATTCTGCAGTATCTGTGTCTTAATTCTGTTGGATGTCTTAAGGCACACCTGTCCGGAGGTTTCTATGCAGAATGTATGATTATAGGCCAAGTTATTTACCGTCATCTGCTGTGTTGATTATTATGTTGCTGCTCGTTAATGTTGTGTTTAGGCCTGGAGCCCAGTTGGTGACATCTGCAAGTCCAATTTCCTGCAGTTGCTGCTAAAGCTTGGAAAAAGAGACGTTAAGAACATCTTAATATATCAATTGTTTTACACGCACAGAGTTAGCAAAGGAGTTCAAACAGCAAAAGGAAGTTTGCTTACACATCAGAAATGACAGTAACATCAGTTACTGTGGCTCTGCCCAGGGGGACTTTGGGGGTTTTTTGGCTTTGTTTTGTTCTGTTTGTAAATGGCATTTTATAGCTCTGTTAATTCAGCAGAAAAGGCCCTGTGGTAAAAGCGATGCATATGTTGCTATCTAAATTGAGACCTAGGTAAATCCGTTGCACTAAATCTGACCTTTATTTGCATAAATGCAATGTGACTGAAGCCAATCTTCCAGTTTTACTGTGTCCCGTGTTCGCTGATGTGCCTCCTAAATTCCAGTGTAGTAAAGCAAGTGGTGGTGGGATCTGACAAGCTTTCCTGCAAGGAGAAACAAAGGGCAGTCAAGTTGATCCATATGATCAGGAAGAGCGAGTTGTGACCAGACTGTACCCTGAGTACTCAAATATGGAAAGCAAATTAATAAAACAATTTGTAACGGGTTTCATGCTGATTAGCTATTCTCTTTGGAGTTGACTGTAGTATGTCTTTTGCATAGCAGTTAAGCACAATTCCCATCGAAGCCAAAGATGTAGCTGTCTGGTTCAATCAGAGAAGCAGCAGGCTGTGAACATACAGGAAATTTCCCCATTTTTATTTTGTGTTGAAACATATCACAAAAAACCCCGACGTTGATACAGAAGGGTTTGGGGGCTTTTCCGTATGTTACATGCCAACTGTAATATAAAAGTTCAGATTTTCCAGACGTTGGTTTTGAACTGGGCTGTTGAAAATTCTTCTCTGGGAGTAAAGGTGTGCTTGTTTACTAAAGGTTTACTAAATCGGACAACTTTTCCAGGCACGCCAGCTTAGGCCCAGGAGTTTGTTTCATTTGTGCACATCCCTGGCACCCGCTCACAACTCTGCGCACAACGGCGTGGTCACGTTTTGGAGGCACAGCCAGGGTACGTTTCAGAGCATGTAAAAGCTAGGACAGCACACTGACTAAAGCCAAGTAACAACGTCCTTATTGTTTGTTTCGAGTATACTTCTGAAAGAAATCATCCGTTGACGTTAACGGGCTGAGGAATTTATGGTAAATCTCATAAAAAATCAGTAGCAGGTTTGGGCCAGTTTGGATTTTGCTGAGCAGGACAGATGGTCTCAGGGTGATTAATATACCTGAGAGAAGTGCGAAGCAGGAGGACTTCACAAATAGTTTTTTGGAAATCTTTTTGTGCACTGAAAGAAGATGGGCCGGGGGGAGGAGGGCAGAGGGTGGTACACGAGGGTGAGGAATCGGAAGAAGAAACCCCTGAGCACAAGCTACACTTATCCTGAGCAGTTTCAATGTTTCTGGGTGCTTTCCCGGAGGAGTTTGAGCTCATGTTTGAGCTATACTGCTTAAAGACACTTTGAGTTCCTTCTGAGTTCCTGTTGCTGCAGTGGAAATGGTTGTTTGGAAAGCTGTATCGTCTGGAAGAGTTGATAGAAGAATATCCTCTGCTTTTATTTTGCACTGTGTTAACCACTTTGCTATTTGAACCATTGCAGTATACTTAGTTTAACAAATGCAATTTCAAGTTGGGATTTTTTTCCGTTTGAGGATACGGAACGCTTGAAAAAAAAGAGTAAACAACTTTTTTTTATATACAGGTTTTTTGTAGGGCTGAACTCCCTGTTATATCCCCCTGCCAAGAGTTATGAAATTAAACATTTTTATTGTTTTTTCTGTTGCCCAGGTTCTGTGGCTTTTGAACTAGTCATTTCTCCTTATCTTCTGGTGACTTTTTCATGATTGTAAAAGTACTGGATTGTTGAGCAGTAGACTTTTAACTTCTCAAGCACAACAGAAATGAGCTGTAATGATTCAAATTTGAAGTCTAAAAGAAATCACAATTAACAGTGCTTATATTAAATATGTGTATAATTTCAAAATGACACTTCTTTAGGTTGAGATTCTACCTCAAAATGAAGTGAACGCAATAGGCAAGAAAGGCATTTAAAACAATAGATGAAAAAGACTCTTATTAAAATTTTCAAAGTTTCAATGTAACTCTTATCAGAGTCCTTTTCTCTTCAACAGCTTTCCTGAGCACATCGTCACATCCTTTGTATTTGATAAGTAGTATTACACATTTCCTTAGAACCTACGTATATGTTGGAAATTCATGGCAAGATCTACATTTTTTGTCGGTGAATCAATGTCACCATGATTAGGAGATGATAGTTTGCAATTTTTATATTGAATAAAAATATGTTTTGTTGCCTTCAAAGTTTAACGGCAGCTGCTTCTTATAGTTGTACTGTCATTTGCCTTGATGTTACTGTCATCATTACAAGAAGAGTTGAGTGCATAATCTGTATTTCTTGCTATAGTAGACAAATTTGCAAAAGACTTTTATCGTAGGTGGGCTTTTTTTTTTTTTACCTTCATCCTACCTTACTTTTATTTGTTACTTCCAATGTCAATTCCAGTCAGTTCAAAGCATGTTTTGATGCAATCTAATTGATGCTTGAACACAGGCAGTCAGACATAGAGGTTGGGTTTTTTTTTTTTTTGGTATCATCTTGTACCCTTAAAAAATACTGAAGGAAGGCGTTTGATCTGCTTGGCTGCTTTAGCTTAGAGTTCTTCCTTCCAGGAGAACCGTGCTTCACTTTGTCTTCAGTGTTCTTTGACAGTGTATCAAAAAAACCCCACTATTCAGAATTCATAGATTGATCCTATATATATATATATATATATTCTTTTCTTCCAAAAAGAAGTGTTGTGTTTCATTGAAATACTTTGAATGGTGATGAGCTTGTTTATTTTGTTGCACAAAAGGAACCTTTGTAGCCTAGATTGCTTCTCATATGCTAGCCTAAACTACCTTTGAACTGAAACAGTCAAATGTTAGGCATATCTTATCCATTAGCAATTTATTTGACAGGTTTTTAGTCTTTCTTAAATTCAATATCACGTGTATTTCTTCGAGCTGACTTCTTGTAGGCTGAGAAACTGTTTCCTCCGAGGGTTGGTATTACATTGCTAATCGTGACCGAGAACAAGTGACCTTTGTAATCTCACTTCTAAGAATGCCTCTGTCTGAACTGCTCAAATAATTCCAGTGGCTTCACGTTATTTACTGACTTTAGATATGTGAATACGTGGGGTTTCCCTGGGATAAAGTAGTAAGAGTGTATTGTGTGCCCTCCATCGTTTTTTCATGTACCTTACGCGCATTTCCAGCTACTGAGACAGGGTGAAGACATGACATCTGTTTAGGGTTTGTCTGAAAAATTTGGAATGGTTTGTTTTATCTGAAAATGGGTCCCCCCTCTGATGCTGCTTCCTGTCGAGATTCGAGTGACTCTTGTCTTCCAAAATAAGCTTGATTAAATATTATTTAACAACTAAAGCTTTTGCAAAGTGTTGCTGTTGTTTGGTTGTAAGTGGTATTTTGGATATTTTAAGAAGTGAGCTCTATAATTTGTTTTAATATTCTCTCCAAAGATTTCTAAGGGTAAATCTGCAAAAACAGTTTTTATACTTCTAGGCCATAACGTCTAGCTGAAAGAAACATGTGTCTTAATTTCAAAAGAATGGAATTAATAAAACATTTTTAAAACAAAATATAACTAATCAAAATAATTAGAATGTACAATAGCAAAGTGCGGTTCTTCAGTGATACATATTAGCTAGAAAAAGAATAATCATGTTTTTTCTGAAACTAACTGGCAAAAACCAACCGCACTCATGTTTTATTAAAAGCCACTTTCATTGCACTGGCTATTTTGTCTAAAGCGTAATTTATATTTCCATCTGCAAGTACTTACTTATAAAATTCTGTAGATAACTTCCAGTTGTCAGTACTTTTATACTATAAACTTTTTCTCGGTATATGCTGAAAAATTGATTGTCGATTAAACATGCTTTAAATATCTGTCTTTGTTAACTTACGAGATTGTAGCACAATGTGTTAATGAGATTTGCTGAATTATTTTCTGCCAACTTACTTTATTTTGGCATTCCCTCTATGCCCTTTTACAACTAGAGTTCTTTGCATTTCTAGTATATTGGTTATTTATAGTTCCAGCCACAGCACAGCCTCCAGTTAATGGGTGAAGTACATAAATACGAGTTCTAAATCAGAAATATAAAATGGCAAAGCTGGGCCCAGTCTTGATCTACACTGGATTTATCTCCATTTTGCAACAGTTGACCTGAATAAGCCCAACTGAGCTCACCTTCTGTGAGGTTTTGGCAGAGATGAGTTTTCTGTCTCCTCTGATGTAGTAATAGCTTGGGAAGTCCCCACATTCCTGGGGTATGACACTATCGTGTATAATTTTAGTTTGGGACTGGAATCTAGATTGTTGTAGGACATTTAGATGATTCCAGGGGTGTTGGTAGTGAGGCAAGCTAAACCATCTGTCACAATCTTCATCCCTTGCAGAGAGCACAAATATTGAGGGTCTCACCTGAAATCCATTAGGCGTGATCAGGATGCTTACCTTAGATGGCACCTTTCTTCCCTAGTCTCTGCATTTCTCCTGAGAGGCTGGGAGAGGAAGAAGAGGAAGCGCTTTCTTTTTTTTTTTTTTTTTTTGCTCTTATTGGAGTTTCTGTCCGGCAGATGTTGCTCCCTTTATTTTCCAAAATTTTTTTCCTCAGGTAATTCACCAAACAGATTCAAGATGAGGCTGTTAAATCAAGACACTTCCAGACGTTCATTTCTGAAATTAAGACAAGATTTTAACTCCTTCATCCAGAAACAACTTGCAAAGTAGGCTTATTGAGGCATGAATATTAACATGAAAATGCTTCCAAAAAAGTCTTATGCTGTTACATCGCTACTGGAGGTTTTTAAAGCCGGTGCCTTAGAGCACCACTGATTCTTATTTAGGTAGCAGGACAGATTGGGTGAACTTACAGAGACCTTTGAAGTTCCTGTTTTCTGCAAAAATGCATAGAGGGATTATCTAGACCCAGAGTATGTTGCAGGAACGTAGTATGATCATACATAATCCCCCATGAACAGGGGAGGGATTAGGCGAATAAATTTATTTAAGCATGGAAAGCAAGAGACTGATGGTTACTGTTATACGTTAAAAAGTGTGCGATGGTGATATCTACCATAAAAAGGGAGATGTCTTTCTACGTAGGCTCTATATGACAAACTGTACCCTTGTAGACAGTATTAAGATTACATTTAACACATACCTTTTGTACAAAAATTTATTACTGCTATGTATTCTTTACATGAGCGGTTCTTTCAAGTGATGTTCCAGTAATGTAAATTGCTTACGTTGCGAAACAGGTAACTGAAAAGTGCGAATTTATTTACAAAAATAGATTTATGAAAATAAATTTTTAAATGCTTTCAAAAGCACAAGATCAAATAATCACAAATGCAGCAGTATCTGTTCAGCAGAATCCTTTTGTGTAGATCACTGCTGCCCAGAAGGGAATAACTTGCCATGTGCAGCTTCTGTGTGTGATTTTGGGTAAAGACTGGCATGGAAGCATCCCTTAAAAGATTGAGGGCCTCGGGATCTTGAGAAGCTTGACAGATTCATGTTTGCTGTTCACAAATATTGCTGAAAACAGTTGTGATCTAATTATTAACCTGGCACACTTCTTAGTGAAGTGCTAACATGGATGTTTGTGAGTCATGTAATGAACCATGTAACATGACATAAAGAGATTTTTTTTCACTTGTGTCTAGAGAAATACCACAGATTCTAAAAACTGAAATATAATAAGGGTTTTTCAAGTGCCCTGTCACCCATTGGAGAATGAGGGAGAAGAAAAGCCATCTTCTCGCTCAAGTTGTTTTGCAAATCTTAGCTTAAAAGAGAAGGCATAATAATGAATTCTCTGACTGTAGGACAAGCGTTCGGTTTTGTCACATTGAAGTTTTCTGGATTCACAGTTACTGCTCTTTCTTTTCCTTTTTTTTTCCTCTCTCTCTGAAGAACCTCTAAGAATCTGCATTCTGTGAAGTGCCAAGTCATTTCTTGTTGCAAATTCTACATACTGAAAGTTTCGAGTTTGTTGTATTTATACATACTTAGCGTGGAGTTCTGTAATTTGGATAAGGTTTCTTCGCATTTTGGTGAAACAGGTATTTGCTTCCAATACTAGTAGTATAGCAGGAAAAAAATTCACTGTTTGTTCCCAGTTTTGTTTGTCAGTGGTCAGACGGGTATAAATTTTTTTATGTTTACTTGCACTGAAATTTTTTTGCCCAGCATAGTATCCTCATGTTTTTTAGTCATGCAGGTATTATGTCATGTAGGGAGAATGAATGGGTGGAAAAATTCTTAGATTTATTCTGAAGAAACAAGGCTTGTGCGATTTCACTGGTGATAAATATTCTTAGTTCTTTCTCCCTCTGTCTTGCTCCTAAATCTGACAGGATTAAAGATTACAACGATACTGGTTAGTAAAAATTCGGAGGTTGGCACATTAGCAGCCCCGCGTAGGGGAAGGTGGGCGAACTGTGAGCTGCTTGCCATTTCTGAGCCTGCGAGCACTTGGGTCAGCCACGGGGCATTTCCCGGCCGACTCATCGGCACGCGGATCCCTTTTGGTTAAGGACGGTACCTGCCGCCACTCGCCCAGACAAATGAGTGACAGGCACGGGGCAGGATGCTGGCTGGGAGTGAGTGCTACAGAAAGGAAAGTAGTGAAAATCAGGCTACGGGTTTTGGCTGGAAGTAGCAGGAGTGGGGAAGGGACCAGCCAGCAGATGAGGATTCAAATTCAATCCGTCTCCGTGCTGAAGTGAGAAGTATCCTTCCGTGCCGGTATAAGGATGACATACTGCAGACTGGCAGTATTCATAGTGAGGTCACACTCAGAACAAGGGGGGTTTAGCTGGCTAAGACGGGGCTGAATGTTCCCTTAATTTCTCTAGTATCATGTGACCTTTTGGATGCTAAGAAGCTAGCTTTCCATTCCTTGTCCCTCCATCGACTCTGGTATATCAGAAGCCTTTCTAAGGGGAATAATAGTATCTCAGATCATACCACTGCTTTGAGTTCGTTAGCTGTACAGAAGTAGTTGTTTCAGGTCTTCATATGCAGCTGTATCGTGGTTAGTTGCAGAAAAATAGTTTGGGGGAACAGCATATACTATTGGGTAGCCTTTCTTCAGGGAAAAAGTAGCCTGTTCTGTGTGCAGACACATTCTTTTGCATTAAGTGACTACAGGTACTCACACAATGAATAATTCTCCCTATTAGGGCGGAGGAACTCAAAGGGGTATAGAATCTAATTTTACCTAATGAGAAAACATAAACCTGAATGAGCAACTGGAGGGAAAAAAAAAATCTGTTTTGAGAAGGGCACTGCGTGTATGCTTTTGATACTCTGTCAAATGACATTTTTCTTGGTTTCATCTCTGCATTTTTACGGATACGGTTTAGCTGGTGGGCTGTTCATTTGTACCATGAAACAGCTTATAAACTAGCTTTTAATTTTATTGCCTTAAATGAGCTGGGTTTCAAACTCTGCAGATAATTAGATGATTACTGGAAAAACAGGGTGTTTCTTTTCTGAGTTTTTAGTCACTTTTAAGATGTGCGGTGTGTACTCGGATGTAAACATGTATCAATGTAGAAGTGCGGCTGCACTTTGTAGGCATTGTACATTTAAAAAAGAAAAAATCTTTAAGTGGCTTTGAACCACTGTCCCTGTTTGGTTTACTCCAGCTCATCATGGGACCAGTATTTCTTCCCAAGAAGTAAGATAATTTTAGAACCTATTTTCCTTTCACAATGGGAAATCAAAAGTTGTTTAGCACAGGTGTTTCTATGGTTTTGATGGAGGGGAGAAACAGCCTTGAAAATGGTACTTCCATCTGCTTACAATATAGCTTTGGGATATAATATGTAACAGTAAAATTGCCTTGCTTAAGCTGTTAAAAAACGTTGGGGTTTTTTTCGGATATTACTGGTGCTCCTTTGTTCACATATGTGTATATATGTGTTTCTGGATTCACAAAGGAGAACTTTTCCTACCCAAACCCTGTGTTGTAAAAATAACTGTATAATTAATAGAAAGCTGGTGGAAATTTTAGAAAAGCTGTCTCCCATGATAAACCTCAGCAAAGACAAGGCTCCGTAAGATGAGTATGGATCAGATAAACGTGTTTTAAAAGTTGTCTAAGTGTTATAGTTTTTCTTAAGGAAGCTGCACCTTACTTTTTTTAAGAATACAACTGTCAAGCAAGAGTGCTTTTGCAAATGCATATCATCTACATCAATATTTATGTTATGAAGATACAGAAATGCATAATGCTAACATGGACGCGAACCTTTTGTGTGAGTAAAAAAAAGAAAAAAGGAAGAAACAAATTTTCATTATGTTGGTTTGCTCTAAGTACTGTAGAATTTAGTAAGTATTTCTGTGGAATTATTAAACTGACTTAATGAATTCCATGGCATGAATTAGGTTATGTGTACTTGCAAATAATGACTGTAGAATGGGTCTGTTTTCTCTCTGCCTGCATCTACAGGTACAAAGTGAAGTATATCCTCTTCTGAATCCTTTTGTTGGAGCAGCTCTGTCCTGGTCAGATTGCGTACACCTGTATTTTACTTTTGATTTGAGATCATGCAAAATTTAAAAGATCATTAAACGTGCAGGTTAATGCAAGCTGGAAGTTTTTCTTTATGAAGCTGGTGACTTCCTCCTACCACGTAGGAACTCTCAAGCATGCTTTTTTCTGGGTACTTGAAGGCAATAAGTAAACGAATTGATTGTCATATTAATGGCATGGTTGTGGTATTAATGGCACTTATACAAGTCTCTCAAAAGCCTAAACTTAACGTCTAAAATCCAGTTTAAAAAATTTGTCTTTCCAACAGCAATGTTTGGTTTTGATCCCCCTCCCCCCAGGGATATCGGATGCGGGATGGGACTGACAGAATTCTGAGGAGTATCGCTCCAGCCTGACATTTCTGCAAACATACTTGTATGGCCTGTTGCAATCAAAGTGAATTCTGGTTACAGGTCAGTTCCAGTGTATTTCCAGCTTGTGAAAAGTGGATTTCCTGATACCAGCTAGATCATGTGCTTTGTGCTGCAGCAGGATTACACATGTGCTGCTGTGAAATGTGAAATCAGAGCAGAGCTAGACCTCCCCTGAGAAACACAGGCTATAAATTGTAAAACCTTTAAATGAAGGGCTAGAAGAAAAAGGCTTGCCTTAGGTTAGGGTTAATTGGTTTTGGTACAAAGAGTTTCATGTCCATAACTTACTGTCTGCCTATCTATCCTCTTCCTGATTTCTCTAATGTTGTTTTGCTTTGGGGCAAGTTTGTATTTGTTTTTCCTGACAATGATATGGTTGAAGTTGAACTGTTCTTCAACTGCTATGAACTTGAACTTATTTACACAATATTTATCAGATCTTTGCCTTGGATGCAGATTCAGTTTTTTCTAAAAAGTTTATTTTCTGAATTAAATTTCTTCCTCTCTCCTAATTTTTTTCTGCTTCACGGAATGGTGCTTTCTCCTTTCACGTTACCAAGTCACCTTGATTCATGAATTTCTTGCAAAGTGCAAGTACTGCAAATCTTACTGACATAAACCTTAAAATGACAGAAAATTACCTGAAAAATAGCGGTTCACCCAAATATTGGTTAACACAAATAACTTTTAGGGTCAGATCTGCTGGTAGTGTAACTCAGGACAGCTCTGTTTTCTTCAGTGTGGTAATACTTGACGATTGACTCTAAAGTCTAGTTGGGTTAATTCTTTCCATGAACCCAAGAAACCTAGAAGTGTTTTTCAATCTAAAGCATTCAACCAGTCTGAAACAAACAAATGAACAAATACCTTCTTTTTTTTTCCTTAAAACTTCAGTTGCCTTGGCAAATCTCTGCCCTCTGACAGGTCCACTTAAAAGCAATTCAAGCTTGTTGAGAAACGCGAGCTCTTCTGCGTAAATTAGCAGGCTGTCCCACAACGTTTAGATGAAACGATGCCAAAAGAGGTCAGATCTCTCCCAGTACTGTACTGACAGTCCAATTACTTTTTAGAAAAGCACCAAAACGTAATATTTGAGAAATGTTACTGATAGGGCAGAAATCAGGTAAGTCGCCATTACTTTGTGCTGTGAGCCAGAATTATCTGTTATCATCCCTTGAAGTCAAAGTCTGTTTAATTTACACTGACTGAAATTGGCCCAACATATTAAAACTGCAACATCTTAAAAATGTAAAATGTTGCTGAACACAGCTCCATATACAATGAAAATATATTTGTAACTACCCTGGATCTGACACCTCACTTTTATTTCACTTTGAGGTGGTTTCTGATCTCACGTCCACCTGTGTAGTCGCGGGAGTCACCTCTGCTTACTGCAGATGAGACCGAGACCAGAAGCAGGCCGTAAGTGGGCTGACAGCAAGGTGGGAATAAAATGCAGCAGGCTAGAGTAGACTGGTTAAGAAGGCTAGAAAGCAGATGTATCACCTGTAGGAGGAAAATAGGTTTTTTGCTGCCCCGGAGAATTAGGATCTTTCTTCATCTGCAACACAGGCTACATGGCCATGTCCATATGATCCTGTCAGATCGTTTTCAACGCTATATTCACAACCAAATTCATTGATTGTTCCCCAAGCTTTTATACATTCACTTTCTCTCTCAAGTGAGCCCAGATGACGAAAATTAGATGTGGATTTGTGGACTGACTTGAGTTTAAATGTCTGGTCGTACAGGTAGTTTGAAGGCAATTAACTTGAACGAGATGAGGTGGTGCACTCAAGTTCTCATTTGGCATAACTAATGCTCACACTGTAGACTTAACCAGCAGTGCCACAGAATTACGCTATGATGCTAGACAAATCAATTTATGCTAATTTGTTGTTTAGGGTAAGCATCTTTCCATAGGATTTCACAGTGTGATCGAATGCTGAATGTTGTTGTTGCTTAAAGCCTGTGGGTGGGCAGGGTGCTGTATAGTGCAAAGGAGTCAAGTCTTAGGGTTCCCAAAGGGGGCAGCTGGAATTACTGGAAGCTTTTGACCTTAGCTTTCTCTGCTGCAGTTCCTATCTTTAAAAGAGGCGTAATAATTCCTACGTATTTGAAACCATCATTACAAAAATAAATGCATGAATGCTTAGGAAGAACTCAAAATACATTGCAGATGGTCATAGAAAAGCTGTTAAGAAATTAGCAGCTTACTTGTCAAGCAGGAATTACAGAATGCGTACTAATAAAGCATCAGTTCCTGTGTTGAAAGAGGAGATAAAAAGGAGTCTAGGCTAACATTTCATTTGTTGATCCTCTTCCACTGTCCTGGGGGGGGGAAGCCAAAATAAATTTGAAACACTGAAACCAGTAAAGACTGTAGATATGGCTTAGATATTGAAGGTCTATTTTCAGCCTGCCAGAGATAATTCGTCTATCCTGTGCATCAGTTCCCCACAGTCATTTCTGGTGGAGGCATCTTCCCCTCCTTTCAATGTTCCCTAGGATCAAACGTAACGTTGCTTAGAGGACTTCCAAGCTGAGGCGAGGTGAGTAGCTGTGTCCACAGTTAATCCCTGCCCGTTTCTGTTAAAGGCCATGCTGAAAAGAAAGGCTGTGCCAACTGCTCTAAACTGGGCAAGGAGCTGCTGCCTGAGCTCTTGCCCAAGAGCTGATCTTCTGCATCTCCGCCATAAACCTGATGCTTGTAGGAAGCGCGTGGTTCACCATCAAACGCAGAATAAAGAGCTGAGGTGCGCAGTAGAGCTGGACAGGAAATCAGCCACAACCTACGGTCTTTCCTCGCCATGGGCAGGAAGTACGTAGCCTTCCCGTGTATGAGTGTTGGCTCTGGTGACATAATGTATGGGAAATAGGGATTTTCTTATTTTTTTACTTTGCTAATTTAGCTTAGATTTTTGTATGCAATATAACTTTAAAGATAGCAGGTCTGTTTGCCCAAAAGAAAAGGGCAAATTAAATTATGGAAGGAATAGAAAAAAGTTTTGAAAACTGCAGATACTCTGATTCCCTCTGGGTTGTTATTACTGTAATGTCTGTATTCTTTCATATTTGCTGCAGCAGATTGGATTTATAAATACTCCCACTGTCTTTGATTGCAGTTAGATTGTTGTGTTGATTAGATGAATTTGGCAGGCATGCAGCAATAAGCAAAGTACAAGCTGAGCAATAAAATGGATAGCAGCATTTAATTTAAAAGATGTTTTTGAGTAAAATCAGTAAATTGAACTTACGTAATACACGTGGATTATGTGCTGTGTAATTTGAACCATGTTGGCAATAGGCAAATTTAAAAAAGTAATAACTTGTTGTAGATAATAGTAACATTACAAATTAAATTTATGTAGATGACAGTGTCTTGGAACTATTTCTAGGAAAGGATTTATTGTTTCTCTCAGATTACAAGTAGGGGAAACTGAGGCGTCAACTGCAGCATGAAATACGCGTAATGGCCACTTGATGAATCCAGCAGATGAGAAAGACCATGAATCTGAAGAATTTTGACTTTTTTACCTTTTGCTTTTAGCCTTATGTTTAGTGTCCAATTCAAATTGTAGAAATTGAGACTATTATGTTGTTAATTGAACGCTTAGTGGTAAAATCATTATTAAGACAGTTGCATTATTACATTCTCTTGCTACGAATATGTTTCAATTCTAAGGTTTATTTTTGGTAGAGCGTTTACTGTGCTTATTACAGTGCAAGGGTTAAATGAGGACCTCAGTTTTACCCTGATGTCAATACAGTGAACTTCCTTTGACTCAGCCATACCGTTTCCAAAATGACCACCCTGTGTTTGCAGCACATGAGTGAAGGCTGCAGCTCTCCTGTGATCAAATTCTCTGTCATTAAAAGCGTTAGACATTTCATACCAACTGAGATGAGAATTAGGTCTTGTGCGTATATTATGCTATAAATTGCTCATCTGTTCATCCTGGTTTTGGAAATGTTTGGGGAATCGCTGCTCTCTCGGAACACATGTCTGTCCACTTTACAGTTTGACGAGTCTTTTTTTGCTTAATTCTGGAAGGGATGTGCTGATACTGCCCTAGGCTGTGATTCTGTCTCCAACAGCAATCTCTGCTGGGGAAAAGGGCTTTAGTTAGTGTAACAATACTTAGAAACTGTTAAATATTTAGGACAAGTTCTTTTAATGTGATACCAGGGGTTTTTGTGTTTCCTTTCTGGCAAACCCTTATTGGAGAGTTGATATAACAAACATGAGACAGGCCGAAACACCAGAGTGTGAAGAGATGGCAGAGGAAGTAAAAAGGTGTCTCCAATTTGTCATCAAAACAGATTGCACACACAGGGAAGGGGAAGGGAAAGGGGCAGGATGTCAGTCTTCCAGAACCATTATCAGCTACTATTCCACAGTCTCTTTTTCTGCTACATATTGGTCTTGCATAGGGTGACCTCAAAACTAAGGAAATGGTGGGGTAGTTGATGACGTCTTTATTACACCTTGCTTTCCACTTCAGTTTTAGCATTTTGCAAGTCTGCAAAAGCTTGTGAAGGCCAAATTAAATTTAGAATAAAAGTAATTTTGCACCAAAACCATGTTATCTCTTCACGTGTGAGATGTTTTACAAACAACTGTTGGAAATATTAAAACATAACACTGTTAAAGCGAACGGAACCTAAAAACATCATATCAAACATCAAACATTTGTGTAGTGGTTTCCATTTGCAGTCTGTCTGATCTAGGTATTGATTGCTGTGGTGGTGACTGAAGCGGGAGCTGCCAGATCTGTAAACGTCCATATCTCTCAGTGGAGAATTAACTTGAATTAGATTCACATCCTCTGGGGATTTGACATGCAACACGCATCAAATGATAGGTTGAAATTGTCTGATAAAACCTCCCATTTTGAAAATGATAGACTCACACAGTGCAAGTTTGAGCAAATGAAAAATCTGAAGAACTTGAGGTTATGGTGCAGTTAAGTACTTTTCCTCGTGTTGTCATTGTATTAGGGAGGATTTTAACCATCAGCTCTAGCAAGCCTGAGTACAAGCATCCAGCATCAAAATATACAATTTCAAGCTCTTGATATCATCTGCCATGAGAATTAATTTCACTTAGAAATCGGTATTTTCTTATTAGTAACTGGAAATTTTATTATATAGAAATGTCCAGTTAGTTCTCAGACGTTTAATAATTAAGTGGAGCTGTGCTAACTTGGAATGTGAGAGAGACGTGCACTTCTTGGAGCAGGAGCCAAAGCCTGTTAAAGTAAGTGGAAATGTTCCTGTTTATGTAAACGGACTTTGGATCAGAGCCTGCACAATCACCTGAGAAGCAATTTGCTGTGTGGCTTTTTCTCTGTGTACTGAGAAGCCTGTTAAAAATGCAGCATGTCGTGTGCTCAGCTGGCTACGTGACTGCATGGAGGGGATGCTTATAAGCTTTGCGGTTTTGTGTTCAGGGCCCATTATTTTAAGTCATGTTTTAGTTATAAAGGAATGTGCAATAACTTTGTCTGTTTTGGGGGGAATAGACACTACTTCCAGTGTTTAAAATACCATCTGATGGGATTAGAACTCTGTGAAGTGCACTACCATAAAAGTGATCATTAATTTCTGAGCTGATGCTCGATTACTAAGGCATTAAAGTGCACATTCTTAAATTGCTGTTTAAAATTACACTTTATAAATCATCAGACTATCTTGATAAAATTGCTCTAACTAGCACTTCAGAGAAGCATCAATTAGCTCATTTTGTGACACCTTTACATAACCTTTGATTCGCACACTCGTGGAGTAGTATATATTGCACGTATTTCACAAATACTTCCCCTTAAATGAATGTGTATGTTCGCGTAGGTTGCAGGCAAAGTTTTACTATATTCCAAGAAACCTATGGTTTTAAGATCCCTTTAAGAATAATACTAAAAGGCGGGCCTAAAAATGCATATGCAGAACCTCAGGACTAAGAATTAGTTTTATTGTCATGCTATTGCTTTGATAATCAGAGCAGTTTCATCTAGATCAGTGGGGGAGTCCACTGTGGGAAAGGGATTCACCATTTGACTTTCAAAATCAATCTCATTTATCTCAATCAAAAATGTATAGATAAAGCTTGTGACTTAGGCAGTTTGAAAATTCTTCACGTGGCACTGTGTTTTCTGCCCTTCTAGTCTTTCACTGAAACTTTTTGTGAGAAATTATGCTGGCCTCCTCAGTATGTTTTATCCTAAAGGGCAGGAGCCTCCTCAAACCTTCTGAACTTTTCCAGGTGAAGATATTTCCCTCGAAGCTCTTATCAGAGCTCAATTTAGCTATTACACTACTTCCACCAAAATATAATCATAAATATATCAGAGGATTCTCATGACCGTTCAAGAGGCCAAAGTAATTCTTAATTAATTCAAAGAATCGGCCAAGGACAAACAATATATTTTAGCACCAGCTAGTTTCTTCTTTCCCCACACTATATTTAGAGACTGTTGTTATGCAGAGGCCTTGCTTGGGCAATTGGCCAGGTCAGAGTTTTGAAGTACAGTTTTTCATTAAAATTTGCTTTTACTGGGAGGCGTATTTTAGAGGAGGGGGAAAAAAGGGTATTTTTTTTCAATCACTTTGTTCTCTTACTAGCACATTAGATACTGAATACTGGAATAAATATTAAGCTGAAGCGTGTCACATGCTGGATCCTACAAAGTGAGAAGGCTTTTAAGGTTTGAGTACTTTGTACGCCTAAACAATATTAAAATCTAAATGTTCATCTCATTTTGGCCTAGTAACAATGAGAAAGGCTGTGCAAGTCATAGAAGAATGTAAGTAAAGACAGATTTTTTTTCATCCCCTTCCCCCCCCCCAGTATTTTAGTTTAAGGTCTTCGGGTCATGGTGTAGATTTATGATTGCTTTAATAGTGTGGTTTTCAACTGTTTTACTGTAGAAATGCAATTGTGTTAGTCTATTACCTTTAGTCACCTTAAGCTGTAATCCTTCTGAATGCAGAACTGAAGCCCACCACCTACCATTTCACAGAATCAATGATTTATATGCATATTCAAGGTAAAAATCAACAACCATGCAGCCTAATTGCAATCCAGAAAAATCGGGCATGTTCTTAAACTTTCATTGGAAATCTAGCCTCTTGTCTGTCTACGTTCCTTACGCTGTATCCCTGTTGATCTAAGGTGGAATCAATGTTCTCTAGGTAATACCAAGATTCAGATTAGCTGAGAAGAATAGGTTTAATTGGTGAATTACTGAGCTTTTGTGAAATCTCTCGCCACTCGTGATAATCTAATGCGATTGCAACCAAGTAGTGTGCACAGTCACCCCTAGGTTAGTGTATTATTTGAAAGGTTTGACTCTCAAGAGCTTGGGTTAACTATTCTCGCTTACGTTGTGGGGAAAGTTCACGTTGACTTCAATGAAAGCCCCAGGAGCTATGCTACTTGGGTGCACTTCTGAAAACTCCCCAGGAAGTCCAAGACAGTGACAAACTCTTATTTTTAAGATCTGGAGGTGTTTTAATGAACTCTAACCTTTCCACTGAAAAAAATGTCGATGACTTCTTTTGGGGAGTAAGGAATAGAATGAATCAGTAAACGTTATTAAACCAGCGCAGTGCAAGTATAGAATGTCTGAGAATATTTGGTGCTTGCGGAGTAATTATTTAATATTTAAGACCATGCAAATAAAACAAATCGCTTTTGGCCTTTCCTTGAAATCATCTGACTGATTTGCATTGATGTCATGATAACATACTTCAAAGGTTGATGCCTGTGAAAAGTCCAAGGACACATACCTTGTGATTCTACTACATATTGCTGGAGGCCATTCCAGTTCTTCCCGTTGTGACGTGGGGAGTCTTCTACTTCATTTATTTTTTTAACTGTTGATCTCCAAAGACTGTTGTTTGCATCTGTTTATTAAATTGCAAACTCAGCTGTGAAAATGGTTTTTATGGTTGTGTTTTATTATGGTCCCATTTCGAGTTGGAGCTGAGGACAAACATGATAAATATTTTTCTTTGTGGAGGCACACATTGTTGGAGGGCCATTGAAATAACATGAAACTGGAATTGTTTGTTTACGAGATCAGATTCATTCATTACTTTGGTGAGGAGCTGTGAAATGTAAATCTCACATTCCACTGGACAATAACAGCACCAGCTTGAACTCATTTAGAGGTGTGATATTCCATTCAAAGGACGGCTGTTAATTTTATTGACCAAATTTTGGAATTGGGGTAGCATTGATATTCAGGAATGCTTCTGAATTGCTTTACTTCTGTACCGCTTTGCTTATCTTTGGGAAGGAGAAGGGGTTCAAACTTTATCTGAGTATTTCTATTTTGAAAAATATTTAGTTTTCTTGTTCTTTGATAGCATTCTTCTGTTTCACATTTTCCTATCTTTTGCAGAAAGCATGTGTGAGTGTGTGCAGGGATAGAAAGAAGGGATATAATTGTATTCTTCAGAACCAGTGCTCGCTTTCTTACATAGGTTAACGCTTCTGTACGTTTTACGCTGGTGGAATTTAATTATTTTATCAAGGTTTTGATCAATTTGAGACAAAAGATTTAGTACTGGTGTACAGACTTTGTAAAAGAACAGTTTGAGACATTTGAAGTAACTTTGAAGAAAGATTTTTAACTTAGTGACTGAAATGTCAGTGGTTTAAGGAATATTACGGAATTGACTAAATTCTTTAGGCAAGACTATTTTAAGCCGAGCCTGATTTGTAATATGTGTGAATAAGGTTAAAAGCAACCGAAAACTGGAGACTGACCGTATAAAAAAATCGTTATCAATTTCAGCTAAAACTACTCAATGAGACTAATGACTCGGGATGAAACATTTTCAGCAGATGTGTTATTTAACAAATGGGTATTCCGCCCTGTTCTGAAACTGCCTGGTTTATTTCTGTTGGTTTCAATTTGGCACCTAAAAACCAGGTACCCAAAGCCTCTAGTTAGATAAAACCGAGATCTGTAATACTGTCTACATCCCAGTGTGTTGCCGCTTCCAAGTATTTTGCTTTATGAAGAAAGAGACTAAACATCGCTTTATCCCCAGAGCTGACTTGTCAGATCTGAAATAGGAAACCCATCGGATTCATTTTGTGACTGCTGAATTTCCTTTCCCGTGTTTCCCTACTGCGTATGCCACGCTGCTGTTTGGATGGGATATTGATAGACGCGGAGTAAAATCAAAGAAAAGCTATCAACTGCCACTGCCCAAGGAGCCAGTAGCAGCCTGAGCTTATCAAGGGATTTGACACGTCGCTAACCTTGAAGTATTCCGGATAATACGCGTCCCATCGAGAAACATTAGTAATCTGGATCCTTGATTATCTGGAGAGAATGATTGCAGCTGGACCTGCCTTGTGTGTGGATCATTAGTGTTAAGTTTTTCTTTCCCCCCCCCCCCCCTTGAGAAAGAAAGAATATTTACTAAGACGTTCTCGGGGAAAAGAAGGATGTCAGTTTGGAGTCTGGAACAGTGGCGTATAAAAATATCAGTGATGTCGCAAAAGCTCTGTCATGAAGACATTTTCTTTTTGATGAATTGTAAGAACCATCTGGGTACTATTGTAGTGAGTCAGAGGCCTGTGTATGGATGGTACAGATGCTTCTTTTGTTATTGGTGTGATCTTGTAAATAGTTAAAATATTTACCAAGGCACCTCTGAGCTGAAGCTATACCATTTTATTATTTATACCTTTTCAGAGAGACAAAAATGGAGGTGTCCACTAAATGTGATGGATTAGGCTTATAAACAGCTATTATTGCCATCAAACCTCACATGTCAGCTCCCCCTTTTGTGTCTGTGCATTTCTAAGCTAACCAGTGATCCATGCATAAGATAGAAGGTTAAGAATGTGCGGAGAGAAAGGGGGTTGACTCCAAGCAAGATGTATCTTCTGCTGATTAGAAATACAGCTGTAGAAAGGGGAGAGAAAAGAGTTTTTGCAACATGACCCTCCCCTGTTCATTTCACACAACTCACTGTTTAGAACCTGCAAATCACTAACTAGCAGAGTCACTTTGCTGTTTCATGTAACTTAGTGCAGCTGCCTTTTGTTTTCCCGAGATAAAAATCAGGAAATGCAAAAAATTACCCAGGACCAGAGAAGAGGAATAGCAGAGGGAATGAGAGGAAAAAGGTTGAGCAAGTGACTTCACAACTTGTTGACAGAGCAAAGTACCATTTCGTTATAATTAAGTATGCTTTAAAAGCTAGACAGAAGGGAAAGCTAACAGAGCTTATTCAATATAATCCCTGTCACTACCTTAGAGCTGAAAAGTTATTCCTACTCCTAATGCGCGTGCAAAAAGAGAAATGATTTCCAAAGCCAGTCACATATCTTTTAAAAATGTGTCCCTTCTCTTTGACACTGTTGGGCTCATCACAGCAGCTTTTCCAAATGTGCCTGCCTTGGCAAGTGATTTTTTTTTTTCCCCCTTTTCTTCATGAAAAATTCTTTTTATGCTAAAAGCTTTATGAATAGGAAAATTCTTTTCAAACTTCAAATAAACATTGAATGCAGTGTTTTCGTTAATTTTTGGTGTGATACCAAAGAGTAACGTGCTATAGTCCAATCGTTTGTGATTTATTCCTTGTTATTGTTAAAATTAAGTTGTTTAATACGGCAGTGTGTAACTCCTGAAAGAGGAGAACCGATTAAAAAAAATCACATTTGATGTTTTGGAGGAATCACATGCGTGCAATGGTGATTTATTTAGGCTTGTTTTTACGTTACTACATAGATAATCTCCCTTTTGTCTTAACCAGAAACTGACTGTAGCAAACTATTAGGCAATTCTTATGCAGGACTGAAAACCAGAGTCGTATACATATGGGCTGCGGGGAGGGAAAGGGGGGGGAAAAAAGAAAAGATAGATAGAAGATGTTTATCTTCTTTCTAATATATTGTTTGAGAACTTAAGAAATTCAATGCCACTGTTAGAGCAACTGAAAACTTTAACGGTGAGTTTACAGAACTGCCCCCTAGAAATAGGTGGTGAGACTGGAAGTTATGTTTCAACCATAAAATAACATGGAATGGTGTTTTTTGACGTTAAACTGTGATTTTTATTTTAATTTCTAGAATGCTAACAATGGCCACCCTACTAGTCAGTACATTAGTATGCTGGTGCACTGACCATCTCGTCTCTACAAGTACTGTGATCTGAATTGCACAACCCATGTGGCAAAGGTCCAGATTTCCATTGCCACTCCCACTGGGAAAGGAAAAAACCCCAGCTTGTACACGGTTTGTCTGCAGTTGGTTCACTGTATACGTTGCAAAAAATCTTGTCGGGAGAATGGCATTCCACCTCATTTTTGCCAAATGCAATCTGTATGAACAGCATTCAGAAACGCTTGAAGAAACAGGGAAAAAGGGGGGGTTTCTAAAACTTACTATTGCCGTGAAGTGGACGTAGAAATGAAGATGCTTTTGCATGCAACAATCCAGGTCTAGTCTTCTGTTTTGCTGTTACCTCGCATCTCCCACAAGAGAAAAATAACAGTAAAATGAGAACTGCCCAATAAACTTGTATCTAAAGTAAAGGAATATTCTCATCTCTGACCTTAGAGTTTATACAAGTTGCTGCAGGCTTTGATGTAACTCTCTGGAATTAGCACGTGGGAATGTGAAATGAAATTACTGAAAGCAGTGAGTATGGGAAGAATTTCAAGTCCCAGTTAGCCTTAATTAGTGTTTTTATTTTTCCGGGAGTTCTGCTCGATAGTCTGACAGCTAAGTAGCCAGAGAAGGTAAATGCTTTGCCCCTTGAATCAGATTTTAATTTAGGATACAGTCAGATTGCAAGAATCGCAACTATGCTGTTTAATACCGTATTGCTGGTAAAGCTTTAACTTTCCTCTCTACTTATTCTGTTTCTGCAAAATGTGCAAAGCTGTTCTTGAATACCCTTCAGAAGGGCCTGGTCTTGGGGTAAATACCCGCAAGTGGTTCCATGCGGATTGTGTCCTGTTAAAACCAGTGATGGGATATGGAATTTCTGCCTGCGTGTATTTTTGTGGGATTAGGTCACGAAGAGCTGTTGGATTTTTAGCCCCTTCAGTTTCAGGGAATTGAGATACACGTTTAGGTTCTATGCGCGATAGGTGCTTTCATAAACATCTTCTAACGTCCAGACTGTTGAATTATAAATAAAAAAGTACAAACCAAAAACCTAGGAATGTGCATTGTGGTGGTGTTTTCATATTTTATTGTGTTTTGTGAATAAAGGGGGAGTTTGCTTGGGATTTTTTTTTTCTTCGTCAGGCAAAAGGCATACATCACGGCACTGATTTGTAGCTCAGCTCTCTTTGAGAGCTTGAAAAACGTTAAAACAAATCCTTCACCATTGTCTCTTTATGGCCTAGAGAGCAAATGTTGGGTTATTCAGTGTCTTAGACCTCCCATTAGCTGGGCAGAATCTGGAATTCTTCTTGGTTATGATTCAGTGATCAGACAGGCAAAGTGTATATTTAACTGAAAAGAGAATTTTATATACTTCGCAGCCCTGATGCTGTTAGCGATGCATTCTGAATATATGAAGGGGAAGAGGAAAGAGGCTTTTAAAAAGGAAGCCCAAATCCAGACTTTCTTGTAAGCTTGTAGGTACCGGTGACTAATATCTCATGCAGACAAAAGCTAGTTAAAACGGACTGGAGATAAGCATTCTTCTGCAGTGACTCATCTTCCCTAACAATAATGGAAATGTAGCCCCTGTTTATGAGATAGCTGAAGTGCAAATAGTGGTGTCCATGAAGCTGAGGTTAATTACAGGAAGGACTTTCATGGTAATTGCTAATAAACAACACTTGTCCTCCTTTGAATCTGTCTTATTCTCTGCAGAGGAAGTTAGCTTCTGCAATTTGAATAGAATTTGGAACATTTGCTCAGGAGGTGTAGGCAGTAAGAGGCAGCACTGAATAATAAAGGTCAGCCATTAAAGGGTAGGGAGCTGACCACATCTGACATTTTCTCTCTTATAAAATGTAAAATTCGGAACGGGTTACTAAATTCCCACAGATGGTCACTGTCTCAGCATGTAACGTGCTATGACCAAGAGGAAACAAACGCCCGAGTCCATTCAGAGATTAAAACTGAGAAGTAGTCGGTCTGGGAGCGATCATGTCTGCAAGGGGACAGAAAAATACGCTTTTAAAGGCTTCTAGTTCTTGGAGGTGTCTAGAAAGCTGATTTCAGCTTTAGAGGGTGTGTTCTGCAAGAGATTAAAATGGATTATAAATCCACACAGAAGTGAAATTGTAGCAATTAAGCTTGGAAACATACCGTTAGGAGTTACTGTTTTGAACTGTAAAGAAAGCAACTAAGGAAGTATTTTGAAAGTTGTATGATTGTGATATTAACTTTATAAAAGAACTTAAGCTGAAACCCCCCCTCCCTTGGGTATCTTCCTTAAGAAATTCCTGCACGTCTGCTGTAAAGTCTGCTCCTTTCACAAGAAATGCCCACAAAGGTTTGTACTGGGGAGGCGCAGAAGGTGACCAGGTCTTAGTCTGTGCTCTTTACAATGCCACATAAGTATCTTTATCTTATCTATATTTGTTAAATCGATTAAAAGAACATATGGAAGTTAATCCATGGCTGACTTACTTGGGTAGTGTGACACAGTACGAACGTATGGGATTTCTTGTCAGCGCAGAAAATACAAAGCAGCTTTTTGGTAAATGTCGGCAGGTTGGATTTGTGGCTATGTGGAAAACAAGTCTCCCTTCTCTTTGATAAAATTATTCAACATTTATTTTAGGTGGTTAACGATTTAAATTCCTTTTTACCACAAGCATTACAACAGTAGAACACGAAAGATACGCAGCCTTTTTGAGAGATGCAGAGTTCAACTGGCTTAGTGACAGAGCTCTTGGAACTGATTTGGATGTTACGGTAACGGAAAAATGTAGATTTAGTGATCCAAAATTAATCTGCAATAATTCTCATTCCTTATCAGTCCGTGTGTAGTTGCATTTTCTTAAAAAATTGAAAATTCAGATTGCTTTTGTCTAGGTGGTTTTGAACCTGCACCTTTTACCTCCCAGGGGTTGCCTTGGGCTGGAGATATGGGACCATATTCTACTTCATCAAAATAAACATTTGCTGGAGCAGGCACCAAAATTGGTAAGATTGGAGCTATGCACCACAACTGGATAATGAGGACATTCTCAGGAAGTGGGAGATTTAGGCGTGTGTTCTCCAAGGGAGAAGGGACAAAGAAATGAGAAAAGAGGACGACCTTTTTGCCACCTTTGTGGATGTAGTTTGTCAGGTTCCTTGTTTTCCTTAAAGGTGTCTCAAAATGAAATGTTTTGTTTGGTCTGAAAGAATTTAATATCAAATATTTTCTTCTGTCATTGAGAAAATACATTTTGATCCAATATTCAGGGTGAGCTCAGTGTGTCTTCTAGGGTTTTTTATGGCCTGACTTTTCATAGTAACGGTAAAGTAAAAAGTGAATTTTTATGAACGTATTAGGCAATGCAGGGCACCTCCGCCAGTAGGAAATGAGATCGGCGAGTGCTTTGAAGTCTAGCATACTCCTAAAACATCTGCAGACGAAAGTTTTGCTGCAAGCCATAGATATAGTTACGTGAAGATCATAAATATAAATCATAGGTGTGTGTATGACGAGGAGCTGTGATAATTGGTGGGGAAAACCAGGGCTATATATGCGACGAAGCACACAACACAGTAGCGTTTAGGATCCTTTGTGTGGTTGGGTGCTCAGTGGCTGGAGGAAAAGGAGCCGAACTTTATCTGCATTAACTTCAGAAAATGAAGTTTTTGAAGTTTGACTGAAGTTTTGGAAGTTGTCCTTCTCAGGTTCCCAGAGACATACTTGCCAGGGAGAGCAGATGTTGAATAAAAGGCAGTGGAAGAGGAGGAGAAGGCTTCCTGCCTCTGCCCCTGCCTGGTCCTCTCCTGGAAGGTGCTGCTGGGGTGCACCATACACCCCATGGTACTCCTTGCAGCTCCCGGTACCCGCGCGCAGGCGTGGAGGCAGAGAGAACCTCAAGTATATTACATTATATTAGTCTAATTACCTCTCTAATTGTAAATTACCCTCCGACAGGCTTTCAGTTTTCAAACCACAGATAAATCTTTTACTTTACTGAAGGCATCCCTCTTACGCTAAACACCAAAAACGTACCGTACCCTTGATTACTTCAGTTTGTAATAATATTTAGTTGCTCAGGAGTGATCGCATAATTGGCCTATAATATGTGAAATTTTGGCTTCCTAAGCCATCAAGAACTTTCAATCTGTTCTGCCTAAGTACATATTAAAGGTGATTTGCAAAATTACAGCTACACAATGGTCTAGGGCTTCAGAGTCTTCTAAAGAGCAAAACACCGAGATCATGAATAATGTACAAATGTTTATTTTTATTGCGGCCTTCCTAACAGTGCTCTATTTCTAACATTTTCTTGGGTTTTTTAAATGAAAATTAGTTTGTCGTTAAACTTACATTAAATGGATGTTTTAGTTGAAAAATTCCTGTTTCAGAGAAATAAAATGAACTGAAAAAGATGTCAGTGGAAGCTTCAGCACAAGGCTTGGAAAAATGTGTTTGTGAAACTGCTGCTCACAACTTAAGGCATGTACCTTCGCGAGAGACCTGCAGAGCATGTCAGAGTCCTGAGCAGGCAGTTCTAGTGGAGTTTGAGACACTAAAATATTTTTATTCCTTGAAACAGGTATATAACCATCTTGCTAGCATAGTTGTACTTAACATAAATGGAGAGTGGGCAGAACAAAAGGGTAATTAATGGCGATCCTGTAGAAAAAGCTTCAGTTTATCTTTGCACTAGTCACATCCCAGACCTGTCTCACACGGCCAGGCCAAAACTCCAGGTGGCAGAATACCAGTTTCATCCAACTTGCATGACTGAAACATTCGCAGGCTGGTTTTTTTCCTAAATCACATTTGAAAAAAAATCAGAAGTTCTCAGAGCGTAAATCTGGACAGAACCCAAATGTAAAAATTCCTGGTGTGTTTTATGGTGCAAACACTGAATTGTCTGCTCCAGTAATACAACCCCTCATTTTTTTTTTTTTTATCACTTTTGAATGAAGTGAATTGTTTGGCACCTGAGTGATGCAGCAGCAGGGCCAAAATTAACTCCTCTTTCACCAGAAAAGTTGTTGCTAAGAAGTTGTCATAACCCATTTGACTGTCAAATAAATTGCTTTGGAAACTGCGCTTTTCTTCTACATTTATAACATACTGTTATAAGCAGGAAAAGGTTCTGTTAGACCCATAGACTTGAGAAAACCCAGTTCCATAATAATTGGATTCCATTATCATTGATTTTAATGGGTGTGATTTTAATGGCCAGTATACCTGGCCTGCATCTCTCGGTTGAAAATCCTAGACGGACTGTTTGAAAAATGAGTTAGAATTCTAAGTGAATTGGAACCATTAACTTAACCGTTAAGTTTATAATTTAAGCAAATGCATGAATTTGGTAAAGTGAAAATACAGGCAAGTTCAAGGTTGCACATTTTAAAAGAATTGGAAATTATTTCTGAGGTATCGATTTTACTTTGTAAAAGATCAATACTTCTATTAAAATTGTTATTTTTATGAAATGTTGGATTCTGTAATATTTTTCATAATTATGGCAGAGAGCAATTATGAGGCTTGCTTGCATCTCTTTCTTTCTTATGTTCCTTTGAATCTCTTTTTCACCTTTCTGTGACTGAGTGTTGATATTTACCAAGAATTTTGGGTAGTATAGCAAAGCCCAGCTGCTCTCATCCAAACTTGTCAGTGGAGGATCTCGTTGGACGTAGTTCTAGTTGGCTATGCATTTATTATCACAGTATAAGTGCTTAGTAACCCTATCCTCCCCTACATATGTCCTAGATTAATTTTTTTTTTTTATAAATGCTCTGAAGCTACTTGAAATTTAAATGTAAAACCACACAATGCAATAATCCATCCTGCCGTGTTTTTCTCGGCGGTGATTGCCTGGGTCATGGCAATACAGTCTAAAGATGCTGCTTCCACCACTGACACTGTCCTGATGAAATAAAATTTTCTGCATACGATAGCTGAAGCTGAACAATGTGAATCCTGGAACCCAGAGTCCGATTTCTTCATCCATCTTTTCAGAAATTTATTTTCGTACCTGAATTACGAACATCTCTTAATACCTGATCACCACCCTGTGTGCTCAAATATCCAGGTGAGCACGGAAACAATTAAAAAAAAAAAAAAGTACTCAACAGTTACATGAAAGCATAGATGTAAACACATTTCTTTGCTGTTTTCCAAGCATTTATTAACGTGCATCTTGTCCTCGTAGTTTAATCCCTTTGGAATTCTCTATAACGCTGTTGTACTCTCACTTCTAAATGGCTTTCATTGCTCACAACCTTCTCGTGTTCTGAATTCTTTCTTCACTACTTACTACTTTTAACTGCTAGTATTCATATATTTTCTTTTATGTAAGTACTTGGTTTCTTTCCTCCTTTGACTAATCATTGTTTTTGTTCTCACTAGTGGAGGTAGGTAGAGGGGGAAAAGTTCACAGGAATGTTCATTTTGGTTAGCAGATACGTATTCCTCTGTATTTGTAGCCTCTCTCTGTTATCGTTCAGAAAGTTTAGAATATGTTTATTTCATTTATTTGTGTAAAGCTGCATAGAATTGAAGCGGAAAGAAACCCTGCTCAAAGAAAAACACGTGAGACCATGGTGCGCAGAAAGAGAATAAAATTTGAAAATGTTTTCTGCACCTACATAAACATGATATATAGTGTCCAGTAGAATAAAGCCTTACTCAGAGCGGCTAATGCAAATTTCTTCTACTATAGCTACTATTATTTTCTCTTTTAAATTGCATCTTGGCTTGTTTGAGACTATCCAGTACAAATAAGAGTTATCTGTTGATAATTTTTACCGCTGTGGCCTGTGTGTATCTATTAGATTCATAATCAATCAATTAAAAAGAATCCACTGTAAAAATAGATTATTTATTTGAACTAATCATCATTTAAATAAGCAATAAAAAGTAGTTCTGATGTCAGTGAAAGCTATTAACGACCAGTTGGGAGCCCTGCTAAATTTTAAGCTGGCCATGAGGCCTAGATAAATTATCAGTGCTTTGGTTTCCCTTCCTGACGTTTCGTCTGTGCGGTCTTCAGGCCAAAAGAGCACTTGTTTGTTCCAAATGCGCCTGAAGCGGTGGGATGTTGCTTATTTACCGTAATGCAAACAAACAAAAATTATAAATATTCAAAAGGATCAAAATGCCGCTTTTTAGTTTCACATGCTTAAGTATAACAAAGTTTTTAGGACAGTGGAATGGGTGGGGTGGGGGAATTTCCTGAGGTTCAGTCCTGAGCTCCCCGTTGCTCTGGCTGATGGCCCCAGTACAAGTGACGTCAGGGACCAAACCGAACCACCCCTGCGTTAGGAGAAAGCCAGGCCGGCCGTCCACCTTGGGATGGACCTTCAGGAAAGGGCAATCAGGCAACCCGCATTTTGGATGGTTTTTTCACATATTTATGACTGACTCTAGTCACATTAAATTTTCCCCAGTAGTTTTTTGTTTGGTTGGTTAGGTTTTTGGTGGGGTTTTTTTGTTTGTTTGGGGGTTTTTTTTCTTTTTTTTTCCTTTTTTTTTTTTTTAGGAATTAATATATTTAAACATAAAAAAAATACAGTTTTCATTTATAACTTGGGATGTTCACATTAGACATTTGGTAATGACTTGGAAACAATTGCGTTTGATTATTTAGAGGTTAGTGATCATTCCTGAGGTGTCTGAGAGATGCAAAGGCACATCTAAACTGTTTCTCATGAGTGGCTGTACATTTTTTTTTTTTAAGATCAGTCTTTGCTGTTCTGCGTAGTGTTACTTCCGTAGCCTTAGACTGGCTTGATCTTTGGGTGCAGCTTTTCTGTGCTTCTTTAAATCAAAACAAAAAAAATTAAAAAAAAAAAAAAAATAAAAGGATGTATCCGTATTTGGTTTTGTTGGCCTCTTTCTGAGCTGTTTAACGGACAACTGGTTTGTTTTATTTATCTGACAGGGTTTCTTCATATTGTTTCAGGTTATCAGCACTCCTGCAGATCATATTACAGCTTGTGCTCGGATTTGACCCTCGCTAGGGTTCACTTTAAATCAGATCCTTATCATTAATGCAGTGATAAATAGAGATGCTTTGGAAGCAGTATACAGATTATTTATTTAGTGCCTCTCTGTATCATGTTTTATACAACCCGGGATCAATGTCAGACCTTTATGGATATAGCTTAGATTGCATTCAGTAACTACAAGCTAAAGCCCTTTAAATAATGTTAACTTAATAGCTGACATTTTTATGAAATAAGTCTGCGAGGGGGGGAAATGTAATATTGCTCTACAGTGAGGAAGATTTTGATTTTTAGTTTCATCCCAAACCTAGAGGGTTGTTTTCAGTTTAACAACTGCCTCTGAAGTCCCCACTTTAAAAAATAAAAAAAAAAAAAGACACAAATGCTTTTAACAAAAAAAAAAACCACAACCCGAGTGCTCTACCACAGGGGCAACCCCGGGTTATTGCTTTTCTAATGGTACTTTTTGGGAGGCTCTAAACAATTTTGTGTTTTAAGGTCTCTCATTCCTGTGTTTTTCCCCTTCTAAGTCTTGCTGGTCCTCTTATGTCAAAGTATTTGTTTGTTAGATAAATTTAGGCTGGATTAAAACATTTTTTTTCCCACTTTCAAGGTTAACTTTGTTCATGGTCTTATAACTTTCTCTAATATTTGTTCTCAAGTGTCCGTCTTGCTCCGAAAGGTGGCAGGTCTGTAGGCTGCGTACTTCCTGTCTAGGTTGTATTTGCATTAGTTTTAAAATCTCCTTCTGCGCAGATAGCATGTAAACTTCAGGATGAAGAAAACAAGTTTTTCTATTACAATTATCAGAAGTCTATCCTATGTTACAAGTAAATGTTTTGCTAGATGTAAATGTATTGCTAGATAAATGAAATAATTCACTTAAGCTTTTATATTATTACAGATCATTTTTACATAAGACTTTCTAAGGCAATTCAAAAGCCATATAGAGGAGAGGTGCCCAATGGAAAGATGTTTAGGTACAAATTTACTTTTTAGCAAAAATCAGATACTTACATTTGAAGATTTGTCATAGGTAAAATTGGGTTCAGGTTTGGGCAAAAATACCCAAATCCCAAGGGTTATTCTGGTAAAATTTCACCCTATACAGTAGAAATTCTAAGCGTTCAGTGTGTTGTCAAATATTTTCTTCCTGCTCTTGTAATATTTTCTTCCTACTTGGAAATAAAATCGGTATGTATTTCATCCTCCACATGGTCTGTTACTGTAGAAATGTGCTCCATAAAGTATTAAGCATTTGAGGTCTAGCATGTTCGAGGAAGGTAGCTACAGGGATTTTGTTACCTTTTCTGTTTCTTCCACTTGTAATTTTAGTCCAAGCTGGGAATCGTATGGCTCAGGTGAAGAGAAAAACAAAACTGAAACAAAATTCAAGTCCCTCAGAGATTTCATTAATCTGTAAGGCCTTCCGTCGTATTGGGCATCTCTATTTAAAAGTTTATCTTTTCTTTTTTCTTGTATCTTAATCTTAAAATTCGTTAGCCTTTTATTTCTGGAGTCTTGGTTTCTGTTGTAGTTATTAGCAATATAGGAATATTAGACCAAGTGGGATTGTGTGAGACAGGGATGTTTGTGAGTGTTGTGGCTGAATTAGGGTGTATTTCTTTAAAAGGATGTTTGTACTTCTTTGATAGACTAATATATTTTATTATTTAATTGGAGATCTGTTATCAGAGAATGATACGTTTGATACAACAAGTTTCAGTCTTTATCTTGGAAAAGATGAAGTTATCCCTTTCCAATAAGAAATGTAGGAAAATTTTACAATATCATTTTTGAAATTAATGAAATGTATTTCTTTATAAACAAAAAAAAGAACAGCTGGAATTGTGCTGATCCATTCAAATAATCAGGATTTAGTTAATACATTGGATTCCTCCTAAATAAGAAAACTGGAGGTACGTGATTGATCTGAGGTGTTTAAAGAAAATTTAAACAGAATGCATTCCTATTAAGCAAATTGTTAAATCATTTATCTGGAAGTCAGCCAAAAGAAACAGCTATCAAGTTTGTTCTGATACTGTAAACTGTATTGTTGTATGTTTGTAAATGAGCTTAGTACCTTACTTAGCTGGATTCCAAAAGTATAGTTGACACTACAGCTTTATTAATTTCTCTATGACTCGAAATTTCAAAATCTCTTAAATGGTGGGCTTTTTTTTAGGAGGGGCAGGGGGGGAGGCAGGTGTTTGGGGTTCATGGGGTGTTTTGTTTGTTGTGTGTGGTTTGGGTTTTGGAGTTTGTGTGTGGTTTTTGGTGGGGTGTTTTGGGGTTTTTTTTTTTGTTTGGGGTTTTTTTAGAAGTTCAGTTTTCCCAAGTACTCCCTTGGCCCCTCTAATAAGAGGTATTAATTAATTCACTGTGGTTCATCTCGCTTGCATTCTTAAATATTATCGTCAGAACATCACTGCAGCACTTGCTTTTAGTCATCAGTGGGTTTTTATTATGTTGTTCGTCTTCATAAATCTCCGTGTAAAACTAAGAATTACTCCAGCGATTGATAATCCCAGTTTCAAATACAGTCTTGTATAATAAATAAATTATTAATAAAGCGTGTACCTGTGTGGAAGTACACATGCCTGTCCCTGCTGCCGGCTTCTGTACATGCTCGGTAATACCAAGTAGGAAGAGGCTTCAGATGGATATTTAACTGTATTATCTGTACTTGCTGACATGTTAATTGATCTTAATGGATCTTGACAAATACTAAGTTAATGATAACTGAGTGCAACAGATGGATAATAAAGGAGTCTAAAAACCTAAACCCAGATTTTCTCAGTAAAGACTGAACTTTCTATACAGCAGGCTACTTCTATTGCAGCTCGTTATTAGATGAAATGCTTCTGTTTGCAAAACTGCATTATTCTACTTTCCCTACCATATTTAGTTCATTTGGAGGCAAAAAGGTTCACGTATTTTGTGTGTGGCAAGGTATTTTAAAAAGAAGGGGAAGGTATAAAACCAGACAAGGATCTCGTGAGCGTTTTGGTTTTGAGTACGTTTCTTGTGAATATTTAAGAAAGATGAGTTTGTACAAAGGCCTTATTACGATGTGTTAAGTCAAGTCTTCACAGTGAAATGAGGAAACATCCTTAAACTTTCCTGTTGCCAATCAGCAGGAGTTGTGCAACTGCTGCAGTATGAAGAAGTGGGAGATACAAACCCAACGTGCGGTATAGGCCGGTCTGTAAGGTGAAAGATGTCTCGATGGGGCTTTAAATCCCACTTTAAAGAGGATAATGTATTTAAATCTGGATGCAAGGGGGAAGGGCAAGAACTCCCGCTGAATGACAGTTACTGATATTCTCTCAATGTTATTACAACGTGATTACTTTTACTCGCACAGCTCTGTGAGAATGTTAATATTGCTCTGTTGGCTTGCAACTGAAGTACCCGTAAATCTCCATGTAAAGGAAAATTTCTAAACAACAAAATACAAAAAATACTAACATTTCAATTCATACTGAACATGGTGTGTAGCATGTTGTTTACCGTGCAGTGCCAAATGCTGAAACGCTCCACAAATTCATATTATGGGGTCTTACGAGCCCGTAACTGGAATCCTCAACTGGGGATTGGAATTAAGTGCCAGAAATCTACGTTTAAGTAAAATTAGGGACTTGACGGTTGTTGACAGCAGCCAGGCAGTTCCACATTATCCTACGTGCTGGCCCACATCACGCAGTCCTTGTGCCATCAAAACTGTTGCTGAGCTCCAGAGAGATCCTGTCTGCTTAAAGCCTGGCCTGTCAGCCCGTCTCGGGCTGGGGTTTTTACAGGACTGGGTAAGACTTGAGCACCCTGTTGCTATTTAAAGCTATTTAAAGTTTATAAAAAGAACATTTAACTGTGTTCTGTAGCCGTTTGTGCAAGGAGCCTGTTGCTTGCTAAAACATTTTGCCACCTTTCCAAATACACCTGTGGGATTGCAACCAGATACTTCACCCAGATTCCGTCGTCAGAGTTAGGAGGAGGAGGGATGGACACCATGAGCGCTGAAAGTAGCTGGGAAATGGAGATAAACTGTGTACTGGAAGCTCTGCTCAAGGCAGAAACCAACTGCCATGGTCTGCCACTGATGAGTGGCTCCAGCTCGGTCAAAAGTTTTGAATGTGTTCTTGTTTCTGCTGACATTGGTACTTACTTAGAATGTCAGTATAAAAGGTCGGTGCAGATTAAAGAGAACGGAATAGAGCATATGTGAGGGGTGTTGGTACGTCTGCAGAAATCTTAGAGCGCTTATCTGGTGTGCTCAATTAAACCTAGCGCATTTCTGATCCGTTATCTTCTGTCTGACCAGAAGCTTCAGAAGTAGGTGAATGAAAGGCACAAGCCCTCTTACATCATGACAGTGGCATAATCTCCATATGGAAAAAGGGAAAAATCTTTCCTAAACCCTAAAAGCCAGTTAGATTCTACCTCGATGATTATCTCATGACCCAGATCTTGCACCCTTGGCTTACACCATACGAATTCCAAGCAGGTCTTTTGGCTTTAAGTTACTCTGGGGCATACTTAACAGCATTGTGTCTGGGTTTTATCAGCAGCTCTGGTACATTTTCTATTTCCTAGTCTGCAATGTAACTTCTTCTGGAAGCACGATCTGCAAATTCAGCTTCCCAAGGCAGCCAGAATTTGGTCCCGCATGTTAGGTTCCTGTACCATTCCTAGATGTGCAGGATCTTTGGCCAGTGTCACCTGTGAGCGTGGTGATGGGCAGTTTGTCTCCTGCACTGGAAGGTGGGGACAAGATAGACTCAACCTCAGCAGACGCGTTTCTGAGAGCAGTCTGGTCACCGAGCACCAGCCCACAAAAGGGATCTTTAAGGTGATTGGTTGATTGCCAGCAGAACATTGTTGAAGTTTAGTGATTTTTTTCTTACTAATTCATTATCTTCCTTTAAACAGCTCTCAAAGGCAATTGTGCTAGGTACATATACTTTATTTTACTAAATAACCTGGGTTTATATTTTTCATTTGTAATTCTTTCCAACCTTTATTTTTTCTTTCATATTCTTTCAGTTTCTCTAAATGAGGCCACCTATGAAACTGCTGGCAGGTCGTGAAAAAATAAGTGTTTAATGACTGAGGAAACTATTATAGCAGTCAGGAAAGGGAAATTACAGCATATGTAATAGGACAATCATTACTTTTATAAAATTCAGTATGAAATTGTTAATGTCTCTTGACAGTTCTTTAGTAATTAAGATTTCATCTTGATTGTCTTTCTGTTCACATGAAATGATATGATGGTTAATATTGTTTAAATCACAATGTTAAGTGAATGAAGAATCATAGTGTATAATCCTCTGGATAGTATTTGTTAGAGGCTTTAATGTTATAGTCAATTTAGAAACATATTTTTTCATTAAATTGTGAATGTAAGTTTATAAAATTGAAATTACCTCTTGGTATTATTAAAAGTATATAAAATATATATACATACACACATTTATATACTTTCCTAGCTTTTGAAAAATACATAAAGTGTATGAATTAGGGCTAATTATGAGGTATAACTAAAAGCTTGAATTTCAGACTAATTGATAATCCAATGAAACTCAGAATGTGCTATTATAACAAATGTCATTGCTCAAAAACATATTTATGAGACGAGTAGACAGTTATTTTAGCATTATTTTAGCTGAGAGAGTTTCCCGTTAGATATGATCTAGATAAGAAACAACAAGGCAGTAATCAGGCTAAGCAGGTGCTTGCTCGGAGGATAAAGGATGGAGGAAAGTCACCCTCCCACAGAGCTGGAAGAGAAGGGTTTGCAGCTCTTGGGTCTTGTCGTAATGCTGCAGGACAGAAAGACACAGCTCTCCGGGCTAGCAAGTAAGCCACAAACCTGCCACCAGCCAGAGAACTATGGAGGGCACATTAACAGAAACAGTCCTAAAATAGGAAAATGAGCTGACGTCAACAGAGAAAATGGATTCATTTCATAAAGAACAACAGGAGTGAGGTCTTCTGGCCAGCAGACTGTGCTTAGACCTAAGTAATGAAAGTTAAGAGTTCTGACTGTTGTAAAAGTTTAGTAGCTTGTTTAAGAAAGGGAGAAGAAAAACTGAGAGCATTCCCAAAAGCAAATCATGACTAGCTGATTCGATAACTTTATTCCTAGGATTATCTAGTGATATTGTATCTGAGGCAACCCACCTGTCAGGAATCCCACTGCTGAATGCTAGTTTGTGTTCTGCTTGAGCACTTTCAAACATCACTGACATCTTCTGTCTGTGAATACCAGAGCACGCACATTATTTTAAAGGAACCAAATAAACAACCACCAAAAAAATCCCCACACCTCTAATCTTGATATTTTGAATTTCGCTGTGAGGTTTTTAAGAGACTTTTCCGTAACTTTGTCCAAACCCTCTGTTACACAACAGTGAAAACATTCTCGGGTAAGAAGTGGAAAGCTATGAGTACTTACAGTATGCGAGGTACATATGTATAAAAATCAGTAGGGTTACTACCGGGAACATACAGACTTTCTCTATCAACCATTTAAAAATCAATTTGAAGGCATTTGGAAAGCATTTTAAAGAGCAACTAGGCATCAATAAAATTTAATTAATTGGGTCTATGGATGCACATGTAAATTGAGTGTTAATTGTGCTAGCAATGCTTTTCCATTAAAAATTAAACTCATGATTAGTGACGAAGAAAAAAACCCAAGCCAATGTTGTTCCATGAACAAATCTAATTTTCTTTAATTGTGCCCCTACTTTAGATAACAGCCATAATTCTCCATTTACTTTTTTAAATGTGAGCATCACTGCAGCATGGGAAAGACGGATCGGTTGCCAGTTGGGTTAAGATAGCACAGAAGTATCACTGAAAAATTTTGATGCAATGCTGTTAAATTGCCTTATCCCGCCTTTGAGAAAGAATGGAAATTTCTTTACTCTTAATATCAGGCAGACAACTTCATGGATTCAGGAGAGAAAGAAGCTTGTCAACCGTATTTTTATAAAGAAGGGTTTAATAGTAATGTGGGGATTATTTACCTCTAGGTCTGAGTACGCACAGATGAGAATTAATACGAGTGTTAATTCAGTCCAGGATGTAGGTATTTGAAGCTTCAGTTCTGTTTCTGCTACTTCCACAAGCTCTGCTCCTGTACGTCTGCTTTATGAACCAAAGCACATCGAGGGTGAGGACGAGGAATGTGCTCAGTTCTTGGAAGAAAGTCAGTGGGTTTCAGGAGTGAATGTCAGCAGCTAGTGCTGGTCAAACAGACATGGACCCAACGTCAAAAAGTTGGACTGAAACTTCTGCAGTGTGAGTCTTAGAAGCAGGTCCTCTCCTTGTGCGGTACTGTAGTATCTCCATGATTCTGGATTCTGTTCCCAGGCGGGCGGCTGGGAATTAAGAACTGGAGACCCTGAGGATGCGCTTCATACAAGCTTTGCTCGGTGTCTTGGCATGTTTTGAAGAACAGTAATTTGAGATGATAAAGAAACTGGATGGATGGGGATTTTTTTTCTGTTGGACTTCCAGGTCTTCTGATAAGTTCCTGTTTTCACACACCAATTGTATTTTTATGAATGCAAACGTTTGTACATTCAAAGCTGAGGGCACAAATTTAAGTCTCCTCTTTGTTAATGTGAGCCTCCTACTCATTAGCATTCAATCAGAATGGATTAAGAGGTGGGGAAAGAAAGTGGGACTTAAAATTGTGCTAAACAGCAACAAACCGATGAGTAACTACAGGTTTGGCTTTGGCTTTTGAAGCCTTAGGGATTTGGTTGGGTTTTTTGTTTGTTCCCCCCCTGTCTGTTAGTTCCCTCGGAGTTGAGCCATCGTTACCGACGTGTGCTCGTGCGGGGCAGATGTGCAGCGCAGGGCAGGGCTTGTGTTTGAACTGTCGGGTCACTCTTATCTCTGCTGCAGCTGCTTCAGCTTGAATCAGCTATTGCCACAGCCAGCTGTGTCCATGCTCATCCAGCTGTGGGCTGGCAGTAGTTTCTCTTTTCCTGCACATCTTGCCTGGTTTTTTATTATTTGCAGATTCTGATAACTGTGTCCGGCTGGATTGGGCAGCATGTTGTGAACAGGAGATCTGTTCTCTTGTCCTGGATGTTGAACCAGCCATTTTATACAGGTTGCTCTACTTCTTCATGGTTACTTTTAGTTTCTATTTTTGTAAGGGCACTTAATAAGCTAGAAGCGATCAATAAATCTGCCAATTCCATTTCTAGAAAATGCTGCTTTTAAAATGTTTTTTTAGTAGAAAATAAAATGCCAGTTATGGCTTTTTTCACATTTTTAAAATGTGAATATCAATCCATATTGTGCAGTAAAAAAAAAAGAGTTTTCCTGTGGAAACAGAGTTGTTTTCTTTGGAATATGTGCTATCCCATTCTTATTTCCATCATAGTAAAAACTAAAGCTAATGAATCTCAAGATAGTAATCTTCTGTTAGGAAAAGCTGTTTCCACAAACTCATTTCTTGAAATACTATATTGATTTTATACCCCTAAATATGAAAAAGACAAAATCGAAGTATTTTATTTTGAGAAATAATTCCTTAGACTATGAAAAAGTATGTCTTTCGGTTTTTTCCTCTGTTGAGGTTTCAATTTCACAACAGGCCCAAGTAATGATGTACTATGGATATGAAGATGAGAAATTATTTCACTATGAAAGACAAAAGGGTGCTTTTAGTTTTAAAAGGCTGATAAGGTAGTTCAGTCAGTGCTACATAAATACATTTTCAAAATAGATTAAATCTAACAAATTGTAATCTGTTGTTCACTAACATTTCACTAGCAGTAGCATTATGACAGGCTGATATTACGTAATGTAACACATTTTAATGCGTGTCAAATGACATATTCAGCTATAACGTGCCAATGGCAGCGGTCTGTAATACACAATTCCTACAAAGATATGTAACAGAAAAGTAGTGATAAATCTGTACAATGAAAGTATCCATTACTGCTCTCTGAAAGAGAACCCTGGTATATGTTTGATTATAAACCAGATATTTTTGAAAATTCATTTAATGGGAACTTTAAAAGATACCTGTTTTTATTGGGAATAGAATGCCTCATGGGAAATGAATACGTTTCAATAAACTGCGTGTTTAATTTAAAACAGAAATTCCAAGATTGAAACTGGCTGTGCTGGGAACCATCGTTAGGGTGAGAATTTCATTTTTGTATTGGAATAATAAATGCAAAGAAAGACCAACCACGTGAGACAGTTGCCACAGTCTCTTTTCAAATTCAGCCACTGTATTTGTTCAAGATATCCAGCAAAATCTCATTCTGCTAGCAAATGAACATGCAGTAAGCAGGTCTCTGTTCTTGCTGTCTAAAAATACATGAAGAAAAGATGCGGGAAGAGTTCAAAACATTGAAGCAGCTTTTCTAGATAGCGAAGTGTCAAGACCCAAAGCTTTATTTATTCTTGGCAAAATATCCTGTTGTATTTCCTTTTTGCCTGGTTTATGATTTTTATTTACTATTTAATAAATAATATAAAAAGGCCCATCATCAGAAATGTATTTTTTCCCCTTACCAACTAACTCACAAGCTGAGTTTCGACAATCACAGCAATTTTCTTGATAACTGCGCTCTGCCCATGGTTGCTCGATGCTCTTTTTGCAGGTGGTATCCTGTGCTGGTGACTCCTGTCGTCTGAGTTGGATCTAGCTTAGTTGTGTATTGTACTGTGAGTTTGGGTAGTGTTAAAACTGATAGTGATTTCCCACTGTCGTCTGCCCTAGAAGGCATGTTACCTTCACGAGGAAATCTCAGAGGTTTATGAAATCTAGGAAGAGAAAAATGAGAGGGAGGAAAAGTTTCTGCTGTTTGTTTTTCTCATGCAGCTTTGCTCGTGTCAGGTTTCAAGCCTTCTGGTTTGGCCATGTACTTTTTGTTTGTTAAGCTCCATGGGCTTATCTAACTTCCTAATCTCCTGTGGGGATTTGATAACCTTAGTGGTTTTTTCATGCTGTTCCTAGGGCCTTTGCCATGATTAATGGGGTAGACCACTAAACTGGCCACCTCCAAAAATATGGAATGTGTTAATCGGATGGGCAGCTGACCTCAGGGAGTGCAGTGACCCTTAGGATCAAAGGTCAGGTTTAAACAATATGACAAATACAAGGATGTTGTCATTTCAAACCAAAAGAGGTAAATAGTTAAAGGGTAACTTGAGTGACATACATATTTCTTGCAGGTTTTATGCATACAAGCTGACTTTTACCATTATATAGCAAGTAATGTATCTTCTGTGGCTCGCTGTAGGAGGTCAAAGTAACACGGGGAAGATCATTGGTAAGGTACGAGATAAGAAAGAACACAAGATTTGGTTTCAATTTCAGTGTTTCCTGTAAAACAACCTGTTATTTCTGTGCCTTCACTTTCCTCTTTATAAATATTACAGAATACTGTCCTTCATAAAGCTGTTCAAAACTCAGGCATTCGTGAGGCTGCGGAAGGGCAATACAGCGTTGCTACCAGTGCTGCTGTTGAGTAGCTGTTTCATATATTACCCATTTAACTGGAAACATGACACCATATGGTATAGTTAGTTTTAGTGTGGAATTTTATTTTTCTTTCTTAATTGTTAAAATACAGTGATCTCTATGGAGTTGTATTATAGAGGGGGGAAAAAAGCTCAGTCTTCAGCCTGGTACAGCTGAGAAGAAAAAGGACTTAAGACAAATTTGTGCTTCCATTACACTGACTGGTCAGATACCATAACAGACTTCATCATAATTTAAGACAGCTCTAAATTATAGTGGCTGAATAAGCTGGGAACCTGTCAGAGCAGTGTATGATTTCTCCCGAACGTGGCACGAGTTCTGCCCAGTGCTTTCTAACCCAGCCTTCTAGCAGGGCTAGGAAATAATTAGCACAGAAATGCATTATGTCAAGGAGAATCATCTGTTGCCCTTCATGGCAGCTTTTTACTCTCAGCTATGCAAAGCAGTTGGTGTGGGACAGGAGTGTGACACTTAGGTGTGTGGAGGCAGTGAACCATCAAGCAGACAGTGCTCTATCTTCCATAAAGCTTCTGTTCAGCAGGATTTGTAGTCCCTAGTACCTCTATCTTGGTCCAGTTATTTAGTACTTTTTCCTATATGCAGTCCTGAGTATTTCACAAGTGGTATAAAAAGCAGTATAAAATGCCCTCATCTCTAAGTAAAGCAACTAGCAGTATTTTATAAACCTGTTTCTTTCATAACGTTACTGTTGTCGTAGCCATGATGGTCCAAGGCCATCACTAAGACAAGTTTTGTGCTGGATTGTAATACCTTTTGTTATGACTAATGTACCTACTTAGACTTATTCGCAGCTCTTGCATTCTTTCAAAGTTTGCTGCTTCTGTTTCAAACTTAAGAATTAGTCAAAAGCGTCCCTGCTGATTTTTTTTTTTTTTTCCCCCCCGGTTGCCTGTTGGCTGGTTCAATAAAAAAATTTCCTCTCCCCGGAAGCCTGGACTTGCCTTGGGAAATTGTCAGGAATGCCCAGATGCTCTGCTACATGTTGGTTGCATTGACACTAAAGGAGACAAAGCGGTGAGGAATAACTCGTAAACCATCAATTCACCTTTATTACTCAGCGAGAGCTCTAACTTGGTTGTGGCAGCGTGATTCATTAAAGAATGTAGCTCAGCATAGGAACAAACTAAAAAGGGTTAGGCAGGCTGGAAAAGTAACACTTTTGATATTTTCAATTAATATTCAGCATTAATTTAAAAAGAAAAAGAGCAAGCTGCCTACTTGAGAAACGTTTCCTTAATATGGCTTCATGAATAGTTTCAGTTTGCAGGTAGTAACTGAAATGAGTTCTACTGAATGCGGTCAATTGAGATTTGGGATGGAATGAAGTATTTCATTCTGAGGGCATGTGCGTTTATATCCTATGTTCACCAAAAAAAAAAAAAAAAAATCTTTTATAACAATAATAAAAAAGAAAAGAAACCATTTTTCATGAAAACATGTTTTAACTGTATTTGTAACACTCAGTAAATAAATTACAGGTTTTATATCGTTCAGAAAGAGCTGCGAGTGATTTATTCAGTTATTAACTTCACACGCTTGGAAGAATGAATTAAATACCAGTCCTCGTTGAAGGCTTTTGGATTATTCTGCCAGAATATACCACTTAAAAGTTTTGGCAGCTCGGTGTGTGTTGCATGATGAGCAGGAAGATTTTGGTGGAAGCTAAAGCAGATGAGTCTGTATCCTGACAGTTTACAGCATCTTATAAATTCCATAAAATGAAAATGAATTATGTATTATTGGGTTTACATAAGGTCACCGGATGAACTCTGACCCTTCTCTTTTCTCATTTGGCTCAATTATTAGATGAAATGACAGATCTGATCTCTTTTCAAATTGTATTAGAAGGGGCCTCTTTATTTTGCCCTCTAGCAGCAATTCTCTGACAGAACTAGGCAAGTGCATTAATTATGATTGATTTAGTGGGTCTATAAGGTGATTATTTCTCAAATTCTACTTCTGTGCGAAAACCTTTTGACCTCTCTCAGGCCACACAGCAAATGAAATCCATAAGAAGATTTAAGAGGGGACTGACCAGCGCCGCAGTTTCCTTCTGCTGTTTGAACTCAAAACACTTTGGGACACCCAAGCAAATCCAAAGGATTGAATTACCAGGACATACTGTGGTTAAAATGTTTAACAATTTGATATCTCTGTTTAAAGAAAATGGCATGACATTGATCACAAGGGGAAAAAAAGTCCCCTTTTTGGAGGTGGGGGGGGGGGGGAAGTGGCAAAAAAGATTTTTTGCTTTGTAAATTAGACACAATAAAAAGATCAAGATGCCTCATATCGAGACTCTGCTGGAGTGTGTTAGGTTGCAGTGAGAATAGAATTTCAGCCATATTCTTTTGATAAAATGGCAAAATAACTTCAGAAATCAGTTTAAGAGTCTACTTTTTCTTGGTGTGACTATAAATATTATGGATTACATGTATGTATATGTTTATACACACACGTATAGACGCATAGTAAAGAATAGAGTTTGAAACCAAATCTGAGTTCAAAAAGAGAAACTGCACCCTGTACATTCATTCCTAAGTAACACTGATGCTTTGTTTATGGGCTAATAGAAATGCGAATCCGGTTTCCAGATAAACCGCTCTGATTTTGGCAAGCTTGATTCTCTGGGAGGCCTGCCGTAACGTACTGGACAAGTGCAATAATTCTAGATATGAGTATTGTGTAACAATGCTCTTTACAACGCTGTTGTTATTAACCAGTTAGAGCATACGTGAACTGAGACAAGTTTCTTGGGAGCAAAACCGGTTGGCCCTCAACTGCCAGCTGAGATCAGCGCGTTTCCACTCTGCCTTTTCCATGTTGCCTGGTCTAAGTTTTTGCCGAGTTGCTTCTTCCAGTAAGTGATATCCATAAAGAGAGGTAGGAGGTGTAGAAGTTGAGGCATATAAATAGGGTTCAATATACTTCTCCTTACTAGCCTGGAGTTCTAACTCTACTATTGGAAGAGTCGATGTCTTGGGAAAAGGAAGTAAAGGCATTTTTTCTTTTGAAAATCAGATCTTTGTAAGGCGGTAATTGTGAATAGTCAACAGTTGACTCAGACCTGCACTTATTGACCATATCTGCTGCAAGATGCTGCTTAGGAGTACTGCAAATTTGTTTGGGAGCTTTTTCGTATACTTTGTAGAGAGGGCCGTCGTTATTCAAGTAGATCTTTCAGGAACAACTGAGCGGAAGCTTGAGAACCCAGCTAATCCAGATGAGGTTTTGATAGTTGATTTTAACTTTCTAAATGTAAAATTAAACCAAAAATAATGAAAATGGAATTAGAAGAGAACTTAAGGCAGATTTCATTACCCCACAGTTAAAGAAACTTTGACTGCAGTTTAACATACTGTAATAAAGTAATGTGGTAATAGCAAAGGGCGATGAATTCAAATAACAACAGATTAGTTACAATGTTCTATGTTGTTCCAAAGACATTTTTAATTCAGTTTCGTGTTGTTTTTCTTTGTTTTAATTTTAAAATACCCGACTTTGAATTGCCTATATAAGTAACTGGACTGTGCATAGGGGTGTTCTCAACAGAGAATTATTTAGGAAGATAAACTTTTAAAAGTTGACTTTATGCTCGTTTTAGATTGCTGTGATAATACTTCAATGCCTCTCTCTCCCTAAGTGTAACGGAAAATAACTTTGACTTTTAAGACTTATGATTACACCTAGCAAAAACCATTTCTTGAGAATTTCAGATTAGCAGCAGCATGCCTTTCTGTCGAAATACAGATGTTTCAACAAAGTATCCACGAAGCACAGGGTGAACAGAGAAAATGTCTTCCGCTTTTTAACGTGGAATAATTTAGCAGCTGCCCTAGGATACGGAAGGTGTCTTCACGTCTCTTCCCTGCTTGAGGTAGGGCGATCTGAGATGAAAATCTCTGCTTTGAATCAGGCAGAGAAAGAACCCGGCCTGGCTCCGGCAATCCAGGGAGCGTCCCTGCTGTTCGGTACGTGCATTCATGCACATACAATAAAAACGGGGACTGTGAAACAATTCTTTTTCTGTGGAGCTCTTCAACGCTGTATCTGTGGTACCTTGGTGGTAGAACGCGGTCTAGTCAGATCCGCTAGCGACGCTGGTTCAGGGAGACAAAACCATTGGGTAAAGTTTTCGGCTGCCCTGTGCCGTGTTGCACCAGGATGTGGCCTTACTTCTTTTGGTAGCTGTTTTCCTTTCAAACCATTGCTGCTGATCAGCATTTCTTTTTAAGTCCCTTTATCACAAGAAAATGACGCATAGTACCTCACCAGGAATTTTGGATTTGTTACTTTACTAGCAGAAACGTGAACACTACCAACAGCTTCATTAACATCCTTTGCAGCGGGCACAAAATATTTAAATAGTGAAGTGTGCGTTGAACAATTATTTGGGAGAAAAGTGCCTGTTGAACACTTATTGCTGAATTTTCTGGGGAATTCCTTACTGTCTGAATTAATCCCTTCAGCTATGCAAATTCCTGTGCGGGAGCATGTGCAGAAGCAAGAAAAGCACAGCAGTTTTCTTCACGTTACGCATCAGCCGTTCTCCAAGATCTCTGCAGGAGCTCGTAGCGCAAATCCTGTCATGTTGAGCGGTTTGGCCGGTTTGTCGCTACGCTTTGCCAGGAACCCTGGTAAAGGCACACCACCTGCCTTACCAGTGCTTGTGTCTCCCTTCCTTCCCAATGATCCTCCTTGTGTTGAACTCAATAAGGATAGAGCTTTACGCCTGCTCTCAAATACTTGCTGGCGTGGGCACGCCAGCATTTCTGATGCTCAGATTTTGGTTTTGTGTTAAAAATCAGATAAAAATTACAATGTCCAATTTTTGACACTAGAAAAGTATAGCACGTACAGTGACAACAAGCTGATAACAGAACTTAGGCTACTGCAATAAAGTACCGTAACGTGGACTGATGATCGAAATACTGGCCTAGAGCTGCAGTGTATGTCCTAGCGTTGCCTGGGACGCTACAGCAGTGTCTTAGTGCAGCTTACTGAGAGCCACCCTGTGCTTCACAGGTAGATGAACCTCAATAAATTGATCTAGTGAGGTGTAGCAGTGGGTCAGGTCAATCAGCTCGCTTCATTTTGAGTTCATCTGTGCACTCTGATGCTTCAAAGTATCAGATGCTTTGAAATGCACAAGTATTTCAAGTGATTCTCACCTGCTGATGAGCTTCACTGCTTTTCAGAAGGAAGAATACGGTTAGTAGGAGATATTTCCAAACCCTAGAACAGATAGGGCGCTGATCTGGAAAATAGCTCTCTGTTCCTTTTTCTCCTTATTTACTAAAAATGTTTTAAGCCGTCAGTATTTTGAAAGCTGAAGGATTTAGAAAATCTGACCCTGAGGTTCCTGAATTCTTGTAGAGGTTGGCTCAAAAAAAATTTTTTTTATATCATTTTGGGTCAGATAGCTTTGTGAGGAGCATAGTATGGAGTATAATAAAGAGGTGGTTCAGTCTCAGAGCTGATAATTCAGACATTCGGTGTGACCGCTAGAATCTTTCAAAAGACCACTTTTTACTGTAGTAGAATATAAGTCAGCTTTTTTTTCTAAATTAAACAGTTCAAACCCAGAGGCATTCTAGTTTTTTTTAAAAAATGGTAATTAGTTTGGCTGCATCTCTTCCTTGCTCTAGATAGAGCCGTGGCAATCAAGCATGTAAGCTTGCTTATTGATCTTTCATTAAATAAATAAGAGGTCTCAGGCACTGAAGTTACCATCTTTACACATTTGTAAACAACACTAATGCTTTTCTTCTTGATCTGTACCCTGTTCTGCCATCAGATGACAAATGCTCACAAATAAGAACTCTGTAGAAAGAAGGTATCTAGTCAATTTTTTAGACGCTGGGAATTTCCCATAGGATATTTATGAGTGTTAGATTCCTTGAGACATAAAGGAGATGGAAAAATGGGGAAGTCAGCTCCTACATTGAAGGCAATATATGTATAGTCACTGTGAAATTAAATGGTGTTTCCAGGCATGGTATACTATGGGTTTCTGTAGACTTCTTGGAGAGAATACACTGCTGGGCTTACCCCATTTGTGACTTGGTAATTTATTTAATCTTTTATGGTCTGAAAGTTTTAAAAAGTACACAGGCTCTACTGGTGATTTCTACAAGGATGCGATTGAAGTCTTTTTCCAGATGTGAATATATTCATTTTAGAACACTATGATATGTTTGATTCCTCTCCTGATAGGTTTTCACTGCTATGGTTGCTACGTATTATAGATATTATGTGTTAAGACGTTCTAAAAATATCTGCATAGTAAAAATAGCCTTTGAATATTGCATCTCAGGAGGCCAGTGGCAGCTTCATATCCCGTGTCCTACTTGTAACCAGCCGTTTGTGTGATGCTGGTCTGTCTCAGGGCGAAGTCGTGCAGGGGTGCTCGAATTTTGAGATGTCTCCTGACCAGCTCCTTTGCGCTCACTCGGCAAAATTGGGCACAGTCAGTCTAGTAGCCAAAGTGACTTTTTTCCTGTAACTTTATGCTTGTCATCCTTCTGTACCTAAACAGACACTAACGTTTGATGTATGGACAGAAGGGTACTAATGTGGGCTTGATACAGTATTAAGCTGTCCAGGTAGACAGGCTCGAGAATTGTTTATATGGATTCTGCATAGCTCAGTATTCATTTCTGTCTTACCACGCTGATAAATCAGCTTAGATTTCTTTTTAAGGAATAGATGTTAATAATTCTAGTGTCTGATTATGTCAGACTAGGCCCCTAAAAGCCTTGGGTTTACAGTTTATAACTCCCTTGCAAATAGGAACGTTATTTATGATAATGAGTATTGTTTGTGAGCAACTTGATCTTGGATCTGAGCTGAGACCATTGTTCTCAATACACCTACGAGCTGAAGCAAATTGGAAGTGACATTCAAAGGTTACATTTTAATCTCACAAGTTCCTTGTGCCTTGTTCAGAGATAACTTTCTGCTCAGAAAGCTCTCTTCACTTGGCTTGAATCTGAGAAGAAAATGTATTACATTTTAATACTGACACAAACAAATGAGTTGGTTTTAGTTTCTGTCATCCACAAACCGCTATGTTTATAATACCACGGGTATATTAATGGACAGATTTAATGATATATATATATTATTTCTGTCAGGGTCCTCTAAATTACTTTTGCTACCACAAGGCACAAAATGATGATGTATTTCAGTGAACAAAGGAAGGTAGGTTACACTTCTGGTGCCCATAAATTCTTCGTTTTAAAAACATCAAGGCCTTTGATACAGTACAGTGCTTTTCAAGAGATTTGCTAGTAAAAATTAACCAGTGGGGTGGAAGAAGGTTTCCTGATGTGCCTACCTGTATCACATTTCCCTAGCCCATTTTCTTCCATTCTAAAGATGGCGTTGCCTGACCTCCTGCTTCACTCCGGTTTCTCAGGTTTGGTGGATGCTGACATGGCTAATGTGTTCGCATGGAAAACATGCTAAACTGTGAAATATCATTATGTTTTGGGGACAAAAGCACCTTACCATAATCTTGGAAAGCTTTTTGTGTCAAGTGATTTTCTTTTATTTTTTTTTTTTTTAATGTACTTCCCTTCTTATCCCCATTATGGACGTTTGTGCTTCGTATTTTAGTTGATTCCCATTTTCACTTCTGATACTTTGCTACTATCGCCCTGCTGCTGTTTGGGGTTTTGTTTATCTCTGGAAGAGTTTTGAGGAATGGGGGATTCAGGGGAGAGGTAAGAAAGAGGTTCATATTTGTATTTATTACATTAGCTTTGTAGCAGACTTGATCACTTCAGCATTTATCCGTTAGCTTGCAGCTCTGTTGCAAAAGCTGGGAGTGATGTTAGATTGACGGTGATTTCGGAGGTTGTAAATCACAGGAAGAAGAGAAATATTTAATCTGCTTTTAAGAGTTGAAACCTGAATGCTATCTAAAAGGTATGTACTCTTGCCAAATCAAACTTTCAGAAACTAGGGAGGAGCAGGTACTCTTTACTGCGCTGCCCCAACTTAGTTGCTTGGGAGAAAAGTAGTCCGCGCTCATGAAATCAATATACAAAAATAGAGTCAACTTAAGGTTATGAAGTGCTTGGTATTGACAACTGTTTAGTTTTCAAGAGCGAATATGCGGCATTTCAAAAAATGTATTCTAGTGTAGTTTTAAAACAGAAGTTGCTTTTTAGTTGTATCTCAAAAATATATCTGGGGCCTCGTTTCTTCCTGTGTTGCTGTCATGAGCAAGATTCAAATGTTCTCTCCATAGCAGAGACCTCTCTCCTTCATGAATTAACAGTAAGTAGACGGAATTAAGAGGCAGTTGATTTAGATGAAGCTAAAACCAAAGGTTTGCAGCAGACAGTGTAACAGTTTGCAATTGCTAAAAAAAATTCTGATCCTCCTTTCTCTAAAGTTACTGACAGAAAAAATTAACGTAACTGTGGTAATTGTGTACTTACTGCTGCAGTACATCGTGTAATTGTTACCTGGAAAGGTTTGTTTTGTTTAGTTTAACTTTTTGAGTCATAGATTGGTACAAAGGTGTTCTGGTTTTAAGAATGAAGTATGTTTCAGTGATGCAGTGCTGCATTTACTGTCAGAAAATTAGAAATGTGATTGGAAACAGAATGAACCTTCAGAATTTATCAAGCAAAATACGATAGTCTCTTGAGGGAATACCACAGAAAGCAGATGCCCCACTCTTTTTTTTTTTTTTTTTTTTAAAAAAAAAAAAAGGAAATTTCCAGGCTTCTTATTTTT